>JAQPPZ010017131.1:0-392500 GCA_028583015.1 Wollemia nobilis | reverse complement strand
TCATATTCTTCTGTCATTGACAGACAATTTGTGGGGCAATACTCAACACAATTCCCACAAAAGATACAAATTCCAAAATCAATACTATAATTTTCCAATCGTTTTTTTCCCAATTCGCTTTTGCATAAAACTTTCCTTTTATTTTTTCTTTTTTTTTGCTTTTTCTTCTTATTTCTTCGCTTTTTACTTTCATTTCGGAGTATCTCACAAAGAAAGAGGAACGGACCTGTGTGTCCATTAACATCCATGAGTTAAGGTTACGTCTTTGAGCACGTATGGCTCCTTTGACCATGTCTCGATCATCATCTGTCTCCCAGATCCAACTTACTAGGTCGTCTTCTCTCCCGTCATCCAGAATTAATGCACTTCGAACTTCTGGTGCAGCAATGTCGAAGTCACCTTCCTCGCCATAATCATCATATAAGCCATGACTAAGGTTGGTACCCCAAAAAGGCGCATCTCTCTTAATCTCTGAAAGTTTCAATTCGTTCAAAAAAATTTTCTTGAAAAGAGCATAAATATTAAGATCTAAGGCCTTTTCAGTTTTTCCTTTAGAAATAACCAAATTTTCCAGCTTTTCTCCGACCTTTCTTCTTTGAAGTAGATCGAATAGAGGGAGCCACCTTTTTAAAATAGATTTCACTTTTTTATTTTCTGGAAAGAATAAAATATGAGCAGAGCTCTCTTTTTCAAAATCCTCGTCCTCTTTTTGATCAGAGATCTGTTCGTTCTTCTCTGATTCGAAGAGGGACCATAACCTCTTATCAATGAAGAAAAAGAACCTATTCATCAGCCTAGGAAAGACCTCGTTCCATGAACGGTGCTCCTCTCTGAGCTTACCAATGACATCCTCGTTCTGTGTTTCCTTTTTAAAAAATAAGGCGAACTCATCAATTATTGAGTTCGATACCATCTCAATCTCAGATACCTCGTGGAACAACCGATCTGAGGGGGTTAAGCCAACCGAATAAAAGGAACACATAAATTTATTTAGTTTCTTCGTGAAAAAATTAAAAACAGAAGACACTTCTATTGCTTCAATACATTTTGGCATTCTGTCTTTAAGTTCCTTTTCTTTCTTCAGAGATCCTAGTATAGTGGTGAGTTCCTCAATAGAAAGTTTTTTAAGTTGCTTAGTAGTAAATTTTTTAAGCAACTTAGTGAATTCCTCAGGAGTAAATTCCATTTCAGTAATAAGTATCCTCCTCGTATTAGGGAGCTCCGTCTCTTCTTCTTCTTCTTCTTCTTCTTCTTCTTCTTCTTTAGAAGGAAGTTCTGTCTCTTCTTCTTCTTTAGAAGTAAATTCTGTCTCTTCTTCTTCTTTAGAAGGAAGTTCTGTCTCTTCTTCTTCTTTATAAGTAAATTCTGTCTCTTCTTCTTCTTTAGAAGGAAGTTCTGTCTCTTCTTCTTCTTTATAAGTAAATTCTGTCTCTTCTTCTTCTTTATAAGTAAATTCTGTCTCTTCTTCTTCTTTATAAGTAAATTCTGTCTCTTCTTCTTTTGGAGCAGAAGCCCTTTTCTGAAGCTGTTCAGCCATCTCTTGAGCTAATCTATCCTTCTTTTTCTGAAGCTCTTTAGATATCTCTTGAGCTAATTTATCCTCAAAAGATAAAGGTGTAGGTGGTAGTAATATCTTCTTAGATATACATAAAGGGATCCATGCGGATCTCAATTGCTGCATTATTCCCCGAAAAGGCCCACTTAGGAAAGGATCTTCTATTTCAGGAAGGCACATTCCACTTTCCGTGCAGAATTTAACTCTTTTGTCTATCACATCTAGAATAGGGGATCCTTTGCTTAGAGCTTTTACTCGGTGTTCGAGCTCTCTGCCTAAGTAATCCCTTCTTATTTTTTTTGCCACAATCCATTTAGAAAATTGATCTTGATTAGAAGAATAAATTTCTGATCCTGAAACTGATCCTGAACGCCTGACGAAAAACGCCAATTTTTGGCGAATCATTTCGGCAGATTTTGGGTGAGTTGATAGGGTTGGTTTAGACTCCTCTATGGCTAAACATATCTTCTTTTTCATTACCTCTAAATTGCTTTCCTTTCTTTTAAATATTCTTCTATTCCTTTCTAGCCATATAGTCCAAAGTATTGTATCTTTTGATATATCCCATATTGTTTGTAAAACCTCACTTTTATAAGTGCTTTGCCATTTCTTATCTTCAATTCTGCAATTCATCACCATGCATTTACCAAACATATTAATAATTCATTGCCATAGATTCCAGATTATTGAGCAATGTCTTAAGAGATGGTCTATATTCTCCTTATTATAGAAAACACATTGAGAGGGGCCATGAAACCCCTTTTCATAAGGTTATCCTAGGATAAAAAAATTCTATGACCTACTAGCCAAACAAACATTTTGACTTTAGGAATGCTTGGGCTATCCCAAATATCTTTCCATATTCTAATGACATTATTATTTTGTTGGTGTTGAACATTATATCCCCTTCTTGTTGTGTATGCTCTTGAGCTATTCAACTCCCAAATCAATTTATACTTGGTTCCCCTCGTAATAATCATTGTTGTTATGAGAGTTCGCATATTTTAAGTGAACGTTGAAGATGTATTAATAGTGACTTCCAATTAATATTGAAGATCACATAATAGAGGAGACAACAAACAAATAATGCGAAGGAAACATTAGAAAGGGAGTTGTGCATCAATATCTTTAAGAAGTCTAAACAAACAAAAACAAATAATGTAAGGAAATCTTAGGGAGTTGTGCATCAAGATATTCGAGAGTTTTCATACAAAGAAGATTACCAAGGTTGTGTTAAGCAAGACTTCCACCATTTTAGGATTTGAAGAGTTTGGTATACGATGGGTTATTGGTTGGAGTTTTTAGATCATGTATATGTAAAATGTATCTTGAATATCTTTTGGTGATGTGGAGGATTTTATTTGAACTAACCTTAAAAATCTTTTGAATAATCAAGGCTAGATATTTGTTGAATTATAACGAGGGGATTTTGTTTATCTTCTAAGCATAGAAAGAACTGAAACTAGCAACTTATATACATGGTTAAAGCATTAGATATAAATATTTATCATTGCATCAAGGGACAATAATTCATGCACACAAATCCTATTTAGCATTGTCATGATGGTAAAAATGAACTAAAACCAGCAACCTATATAAATGGTTTAAGCTTTCGCTATAAACATTTATGGTTGGATGAGGTGGAAATATTCCATACACATCCTAGGTTGGAGAAAATGGTTTGGGTGAAGAGAAGTAAGACTGGATGTGGGACTATGTTTTCCTATTAAAATATGATTTAGGGTTATAGGAATGAGAATTGTCTCAATGCGGAGCACTATGGTTCAAGGATATTTGTAATAAACATGAGCTCCAAGTTTAACAAGCATAGATAGTATGATGAAAATGAGTTGTAGGCAAAAATATTGAAGACGTTGATAGATTGGTATAATATATGGTGCCATGATTTTTAGATGTATATATACTAATTATCCATACATAATGCTAAAGTATATTTTTTGAAGCATTGAATGTTAGAACTATAAATCCCATGGGATTTGAGGCAACAATGGGAATGAAGAGTTTCACAACATATACCAAGGTTCCAATCTCATTGTGAACCTTAACATAATAGCCCAACAGTTTTAGGGCAAGTGGTCAAGAGTGAAGCATTTTGCACCCTATACCAAGGTTTCAATCTCATGGGTGAGTTTAAACATTTCATCAAATTTCATGAGCTCAACTCATTAAATACCTCGATTTTCAAGGATATTAGGTTCGAATCTTGCCCAACAATATATGTATAATTGTCAAAAATATTGTAACATGATCCTAAAGTAATCTAGGTGGGGTTTGTTTCAATTGCACGACAAATTAAAAAGAAAATATTAGAATTGTAAATTCAATGCTTGGGTCCATTGTCCACTTTATAGACCTTTTGGGTCCAAAGCCTTTTTGGGTTAATATTTTATTGTTATTGTGTATTGTTTTTTAATGCCCTTTTATTTTATAACGCACCACTTGTTCTTGTACAAAGGTATCTTATTTGTTGTTTAAAATCATCTAAATCACTTGCCTCATTTATTGTTTGCAATCAAATTGGATCACCACTTGTCTATTACATTTATTAAATTTGGGCCATAACAAGTCCATCTGCTAGGAACTCCTTATCCCCAAGCAATGCAATGATATGATGGAGAATATCCTCTCCTTACCATGTGGCATTTTCCAATGATCCTCTCAATTTCTTCATGGTACACTAATGGATTTTTTTGAGAGGAAATTGTTTGTGCTTCTATCATCAATAAGCAATGCTAATGTATTGGCCCTCAATTTATCTCCTAGATCTCAATGCTAGATAAAGGGGAATGCCAAATAAAGTTGAAATTAAAGCTTGTGGAGGCTCATCAACAATGCCCTCAAAGTCAACGTCAACAATATTGTCAACCTCCCTAATAATAGGGGCATCAAATGCCTTTGGCTCCTTTGTGGTGCGAAGAAGAAGCACAACCATAGTTATGAATTTATTTTCATGTTGATGTAACACATGCATCCCTTAATAGATTTATTGAATCTAGTGTGTCATAAATGAAGTGTAGTTAAAGATAACTCTAATGACATTGAAATAATTCATTCCATTTTTTTGTTTTCCATTGCGTTCATAGGTGGCACTTATATGGAAGGACCTGCATGTTTTAGATTCCTTTATATTACCATAGGTACTCCAAGGAGGACCACTAATCCATGGCCTAATGGGGACTCAACCTTCTCCTTTAATAGTGTGGTTTGGTCATAATAGATAATCTTGTGTATGAGGAAAATTATGCAATTGATGTCTTAATTTAGGCTAATGTATACCAATGACTTTAGGAGTTTATATTAATTTCATTTGTTGCTTTGCTAGGTTTGGGGTTATTCCTTTTTTGGATATTGTTAACCCTATACAATTTCTAGAAGTAAATGTCACTATGTAGTGCAATTGCATATCCTAATGCACAACCTTTCCCATGAAATTAGCAATTGTACTTTTTGTTAGCTTTTTATGAGACTGTAGTATAGGTAATGCAACCACAAGATGAAAGATAACTAAACTGAGATGATTATAAATTAATGACACAATAATATGCAGGAAAATAATGAAAAAAACATCTGCAAATAACTATGAAATATGCCATTAATGAAAGTGACAAAAATAGTACAATGCTATATAATGGAGGACATGAACACTTCATGAACATATATGAAAGAACTACATAGTACCATACTACTAAACTATAACACACACTCTATATTTACTACTACTACTACTACTCTCAAATCACTCACTATGAGCCCTTTATATAATAAGATAGATTCTTTGACCCTTACTCTACCTAGGACTCGTGTACATGTGGACTACATGCACATTTACAACTTGCACATTGACACTTGTCCATTTATTACATTACTTGAGGTAACTAACTAACTCTACTCTAAAGTAAACTCCTATCCTAGTTATGTACCAAAGGTGATACACTTACATGATCCAAATGATGTAAATATACTCTAACACCACCCTGTATTTAATTATTTTGGTATTGAAGACTTTAGTATTCAATATGGGTCTTTGATCTAGTACTAGAGTTTGAGTTCTCCTTTGTTGTCTATGTTCTATTCAAGCAAGTAGTTAGTGTCTTCATCTTGTTCAGATTCTTTTTCTTTTCTAGGTTGTAGATGGCCAAGTAAGGCATAGCATAGTTGTCCCCTCATCCTTTTAATTTTGAACCTTTCATTTTTTCTTCTGTTTTTATGATATATATGTTCTTTATTCTCTTCAATTTGTTCTTCAAGAATTGCATTAGTATTGTTTTGAAACATAACAATATCTTGTGAAGTTTTGGTATAATCTAGAGCATATATATTTCTATGGATTGATCTAGTAGCTTCAATCTTATTTTGATGCATGATAAGACACACATTAACTCCATTTATGTATCTAAGGTCTATCACCCTTTTATTTTCTACTAACTTGGATACTGAAATGAGATTGAATGTTAATCCAGGAACATACATTACATTATGTAGTAGAAAGTTTGGAAACAATTTACTAGGTGACACACACCCATATCCATGTATATGATAGTTATTGTCATCTGCAATTTTCAACTTGTAGCTATTGGTGACTTTAAGACAATCAAACCAATGTATATTTCCTGTCATGTGGTGGATTATCCTTGAATCAATGTCCTTTTCAATTTGACTTGTGAAATTATTTGAAGTAATTTTACATGTATGATATGGTATATTGGATGGATTATGATCTTGAGTCCTTTTGTAATGTGTCTCTCTTCCTACTTTATCCATTGTAGTGTATGATAGGGTTCTTTTATTACTTTAGATAGATCCTTTTGAAGTAGTCTACCTTATGACTCCCTAGTTTAAAGTATGTGAACTACTTTGATAAAACCTTTCAAGACTTAGGTTTTGTAGAATTTCTTGTCTCCCTAGTGATTGGAATAAGCTATAAGCTTGATAAAGTGCTTAGTAAGTAATAGTTCATTGTTTGGGTTGATTTTGTAATGTTTTGTAAATAACAATAATCAACTCCTATTTCACCTTATCTCTCCTAATGAACTATGCACTTATTGTTTTGAAGTTCTCTATGGTTGAATTTCTTTTGTCTCTTTAGTATGAGACAAGTGTAAGTAAATAATTTCAAATCCTTTAAGTAAATAAAGAACTTCCTTTTATAGCTCTTAATATCCAATAATTTAATATTTCTAAATTCCAATAATTTATGTTTGATGTAGTATGCCTTATACCTCCCTAATTTTGGAATATTAGAAATTGATAATAATATTTGCAATAATAATATTGTTTCTCCAAGTAGTAACCCTTATACCTCCTATGATGTTTAATTGCAAATATTAAAGTAATTGTATTTCAACTAAATGATTTGAAATACTATGAACTCCTTTATATGCTTTCAATTTTCTAAGGTTGATTTTCAACTTGAAATGAATATAGTTTCAACCTTAAAACATACTCCTTATTACTCCTTTAATGAAAGAAAATTTAATTAATATAATACTTTACCTTATAAAGTTGTATTCTCCTTACTGAGTGAGCGTTATAAGTCTTCGATGATGGACATATGACAACAGTTGCAACACATATGAACTCGGGATTCAATGCTCCTTTGACTCGTTGGATGTACGTTGGATTTAAACTCTTTAAGCACACCTTGATCTTGTTGTTTGGTTTAGACGTCCTTGCTTCTCTGCATTAATGCTTGCTCTGAATGCACATCTATCACTCTAAGTTTTTTCCTACGAACGCTCTTAATGCAACAACTAGAAATATGCTTTCCTTATCCTCAAACGAGTGCCACGTGACACTAAGTGTTGTCCAAAATACTTTATCTCCTTATTTGGTTGCGCACCACACATTATGAATCGTTATGTAACGTGGTGTAAGCTTAGTCGTAACTCTTGAGAGCAATGCTCTTCTTGGATGTTAGGAGTAATGATGATGAGCATTTCTTTGACGAGCGCTTCCTTATTTGAACGCATATATTAGGACAGGATGATTCTCTTACACCTTTTTGCCATATGGCACATCTCTCTCTTATTAAGACAACTGTTCTTGTCTTCCTTGCATACACACTTACCTTCACCGTTATAGCTCCTTAAAGACTCAATGCTTATTCTTGCCAACTGTTTGCAAGCTTTCTTTGCCTCCTTCGTGATAGAAAAGAGTGAGATGGTTCATCTTTTTTTCCAACGAATATGGATGATGTATTCCCACAAGGATGGCTCCAGCTATCAAGCATTGCAATGGGGGTTCTTGGCTGGTGCTTCTTCCACGTTAGAGCTTGGTAAGCAATTTTGTTTTATGTAGCTAGTGCATCGCTGCCCTTAGTATTAACCTTATTTCAATGAGTGTTGACTTCTTACATAGGAATGTTGACACTATAGGTTGCTTGCTACGTGGGCACTAAGTTGATTTCTTGGTATACCTTGGTGATGCAGGTATTGAGCCTTTTGCACCAACTCTACTCTAAAGCACCTTGACTATGCTTTCACCTTATTGGCGGTGGATTTTGAGCCTTCTAGGATGGCTCCTCTTCAAGCACCTTTGTTGGTGTTGATCGCTGATGTTGAGCCCTTTAGGATGACTCATCTTCAAGCACCTTTTTTGGTGTTTTTCCTCTACTAATGATAACCACTTGTAGATATAGAGGATAGGCTACTTAGGGTGTCCTTAAGATACTTTTTATTTTGTCTCTTTTGAATATAATAATAGACAAAGTTGGTGCTTGTATAACCCTGTAACACCTTCTAATTTGCACTTGAAACTTGAGACTCTTCTAGTCTCATTTTGTAGCTCTTTTTACTAATTTTAATGGTAGCTTTCTTATCCACTCCTTGGAGAAATATTACCCTGTTTTGGTGGCTTCTCTAGGCCACAAAATGTTGCAGGTTTAATGCACCGAATAGTTTCTCTAGACACTTTGTTATGAGCTTATTTTTGCACTTTGGTTATTCACTCATACTTAACAAAAAATGCACATAATAATCCTTTAAGAGTAATAAGTTTAATATAGTTACAAGTAACTAAAATAGTGCAACAATAATCTCACCTTATTTCTCCTTGTAAGATGCACTAATAGTAACTCTTAAAGATATTTCAAATGCACTAATAATCTCTGCAACTTAATGTAGTCTTCTTTGTTGTAACTAGATAATAGGAATATGATAAAATATATCTAACTCCTATTAATATGCAGGTATAAACCTTAACAGAAACTTCCTTCTGCACTTCTCTTGAAGACTATAATGCAACCTTATCTTTGCAAATTTAAAACTCTTAATAAGGTGCTCAATGAAACTAAATAATGAACTGAATATAAGTGTTTATAAAATGGACCCTTTGCACCTAAGTTGATTACCTTTAAGATATTTGAATATGAAGTATTGCTAGGTGATTAAATTCACCTCATTGTTGCTTTTAACTGGATTGATTTTGCAACTATTCTTGGATATCAAAAATAGCTCTCAAACTCACCTTTTTGCAGCTCCAAAAACCTTCTAACTTGTTGCCCTTAAATTATAGTAGGTGATTTCGATTCTCCTTCAAGATGTATCCTGGAAATTTGAATTTTTTTAGCTAGTAATTTTGCCTTAATTGTTGCCCTTTCACAATCAATATCAGTACTAAAATGTTGTTCTTGAAACTCAAAAATTTGGTAGGGAAATATTCTAAATCATAGCTGAGTTTTCCTTCAAAAACCCTTTAGTATTTTATTGTATATTCAGCAAACCACTGTATTTGAATGATCATTTTAGACTTCAAAGGTAATATTCAAACCTTTCAATTTTGGTAGTAAAGTTTGGCTCATTTTATCCTTCAACCTCCTTGTTGTATTCTGAATTTAATCTAGGCCTTCTCAAGAATATGGAAGTCTTGAGGTATTTTGAATTTTGGCTAATTCCTTGCCAAATATTTCTTCCTTGGGCTTGTTGTCAGATGGTGATAATTATACCAAGTTCTTTACTATCAGGAATTTCTCCTTGGTAGTAAATTTCTCAAATAAGTTCTTCTAAGAACTCCTTTAATGACCTTCTTTCGATCTCCTTTAATGAGGCTCACCAAGCCTCCTTATTTATCCTTGAGACCTCACCAAGGTCATCAATATCACAACTCTTATGGTCTTCCAAATGAGACCTTTCCTTTAACCTTCTACTAATGAAGTGTTGATAATGAGATCTTCTTCTTGGATCTTTGAAATATGTTGCTTCTAGATTCTGAAATAGGACCTTGTTGATCGTTCTTATCTTTTGAAAAATGTAGACTTTAATGGAGATCACCAACCTCCAATATTTTAGAACAGGGAGTTTTGTTTAGGGTGAAGTCTTCAATTTGCACTAGATATCACCAATCTCCTATCTTCATCGGGACTCTTCACTACAGTCTTCTTCACTTCCTTGAGTTTGTAACAAGGTTCTTATGGCCTTTTTTACTTATGCACTTTGCAAGTTTTGATCTTGAATGGAGATCACCAATCTTCTATCTCATACTTGAATCATCTTTGGATTCTCTTCTTCCTTTAGTCTTAAATAAGGCTACTATGGTCTTTTCTTCTCTTCTAAAATCTGCAAGTCTGCAACTCTTATAATGGTACTTTTTTTCATGTCTTTGAAATCTTCAGTCTTCTACTTGTTACTACAAGTGTTGGAATGATTCTAATGAAGATATTCTTCCTAGTTCTATGTAGGAAGCTTCCCAACTTTATATGAATCTTCTTTTCCTGCAACAAAATGTTAGAAAATAAAATGGAAGAATTTATAATTCTGGAGATAATGACCTTCACTAGTTGATTTGTCAATCTAGTGGGATTTATGATGAGTCCTAGTCTTCACAAGTTTTTTTACAACCTTATGGAAATACTCTAACCAAATGTAATCTCATAAATTTTGTAAATAAGATTTCTATATTTCTCCCAATCTCACTTGTGGCTCTCCCTATTTCCTATTTGATCTACCATGTGCTCTGATACCACTGTTAGATTTTGATGAGATTGTAGTATAGGGAATACAACCAAAATATGCAAGATAACTAAATTGAGATGACTATAAACTAATGGCACAATAATATTTAGGAAAATAATTAAATGAACATCTACAAATAACTCAAAAATATACCATTAATGAAAGTGACAAAATAGTACAATGCTCTATAATGGATGACATGAACAATCCATGAACAGATATAAAATAACTACATTGTATTATACTACTAAACTATAATACACTCTCTATATTTACTACTACTACTACCACTACTCTCAAATCACTCACTATGAGCCATTTATATAGGAAGATAGATTCCTTGGCCCTTATTCTACCTAGGACTCATGTACATGTAGACTGCATGCACATATACAACTTGCACATGACACTTGTGCATTTATTACATTACTTGAGGTAACTAACTAACTTTACTCTAAAGTAAACTCCTATCCTAGTTATGTACCAAAGGTGGTACATTTACATGACCCAAATTATTTAATATACTCTAAGACTTCTGTGGTTTTGGTTGGTGTGTATATCGTCGTGTCTTGTTTCCAAATGGGAAGTGGTTGATTTTTTAGGCATAGTGTTGAGTATTTATAGTTTATGATGAACACATTGTGTCTTAGCATCTTGTTATGGGTTTTCCTATTTCATTTTTATCTTAGAACTTATCAATAAAATCCTCCTCAAAGTAGAATATTATAAATATCAAAATGATTAATCGTGATTCTTAAATATATTTATGATTAATGAATTGAGATCTGTGTTCTCAAATTACAAATGTGTGATCTATGACATAACGAATGATTACAAATTAAAATTTAATCATATACATGTTTAGTATAATTATATAATTCAAAATATTTTTTTACTTGAATTTAGTAACTCACATTGATTCGAAATAAATAAATGAATATCTTATATAAACCATAATTAAAAGATTGTCCAACTTTTTTGACCATTTATATTTTTCCACCTTTATAGGCATATCTAATTAGAGTGAATTCATATTTAAAACACTAAAATTAATGGTTTTTTGAACTATGAATGAGTTTAGGAATTTTACCAAAGATAAAAATAGACTCATATTTTGATAATCTTAACGCATACCCTTTGCTTTTGTTGCTTGTGTAACAAAATCATCATTACTTATGTCAAGTGGTTGAACTTGCTCTCATATGCTCAACATATCCATTAAGTATGCATATCATATAGAATAAGGATATCACCAAGTTGTGTAATACAATGAGCTTCTAACTTCAAACTTATTACATATCAAGACTAGACATTCAAACTTGTAGAAAAGGTAACATGTAGCTAATCCACTACAATAAGTGATAGGTTTTGGATATTTTGGTTCAATAGTCATGCTTCTAAGTGAATTATTTTATTTG
The DNA here is from genome assembly GCA_028583015.1 of Wollemia nobilis. Lineage (NCBI taxonomy): Eukaryota > Viridiplantae > Streptophyta > Pinopsida > Araucariales > Araucariaceae > Wollemia > Wollemia nobilis. The sequence goes on along the minus strand of JAQPPZ010017131.1, from coordinate 380,558 downwards.
ATTTTTTGGTTTCACTGTTAGACTTGCTTGTACTTCCTCCTTGTTAATATTAGAGCGAGAACAAATCTAAGATGAAATCATGTACCCATGCATTTTCAATTCTAGGTGTTTGGTTGAACACAATTATACCTATATCAAAGTTATATAAAAATATTTAAGATATCATGCATTGGATATTTTCCATTTAAATTACCATGAACCAATACATAATATAAAAAAATAACTTCTCAAAATAACAATCAACAACAATATATCTTAAAAATACAAAAGTGGGATAACATTCAACTTAATAGAATTTAGATTCCATGATAGTTAATCATAATAATGAGTAACATATCTGTATTTCAATTTATTGAACAATCTCAACCATTGGGAGAGGGCAAATCCTTCTAACCACTTAAAGAGGGTAAAGTATTTTACATGCACAAGATGCGATAGAATATTAAAAGTATGAATAATGACACAATTGCCACATGACTCATCTATTTATAGTCTAAAATAACAAACAAACACTAACCCTAATGCTCAAGTACCAACTAACCTAACCTAGGGCTCAACTAATAATAATATAGTTGGTGTTGCTATATTGGAGTTGTTGCATGGATCCCCCTAGAAATCTTTGTTGTCAAAGCTAGAAAGCTCTAAAGAATGCTTGTTGGATCCCATATTGCATTTTAATCCAATAGATCCTGCAACTTGAGGATGAACTTCTACACTTGTCAATATCGTAGATTATAGACTTGAAAATACAAAACTACTTTCGATTGGAGGTTGGTCCACCCATATTTGTTTGGTACTAGAAGCTCCATGTGGGATCATACCTTCTACTCAATCACTTGCTTAATATAAGGAATATAAAAATATGTTGGATTTTTGGAAGTAGAAAGAAGCTCCAACTAATATGCCATCTCCTAAATTTAGTGAACCACCTTGTAAGGACCATAAAACATAAGTGCTAAATTTTTACTAGACTTGACCTTCTTGAACAACTACTTATAATATTGGAGCTACAAAAAGACCATATCATCCATCTCAAATTATGATTGCAAGCAGTGTAAATATTATTTTTCAAATTATTTTGTGACTAATAAAGATTATCCTTGAGGAGTTAGAGAAAATTTTGATATTATTGCAACAAATTATCAACCTAGGCCATCTTGGAGGAGACTGAAACATGGTTTTTCATAAATAGTGATGTTTGGCTATACAATGCTTCAATTGGGAACATCTTGAGAAAAACATGATAAGAAGTATTATAACACCATTTAGTTAAAGGAAACCATTTAATCCACTGATACCATTTATCTCAATAAAAATATCTAAGGTAAGTACCTAAATGTTTATTTACAGTCTCTGTTTGGTCAACCAACTACCATTGAGTGATAAATTCCTTCTAGAAGTTGGTAAAATTGAATCATGATCATTGACAATAGACTTGGGTATACCATGTAGTTTAAAAATAGACAAGGAACTTGGCTACCTTCTTGGCAGTGAAAGGCTGTTGTAGGGAATAGAAATGAGAATACTTTGAAAAATTATCCACCATGAAATAAATCACTATTTTCTCTCTTATTTGGTAAAAGCCTTGATGAAATTCATGGATAAATGTGTTCCTATTAGAAAATCCAAAATAGGTAGGGGTTGCAACAAGCCTAGATATTTAATTGTTTTCACCTTATTTCTCTCATACACCTCATATTTGATCATAAATTTCTTGACATACGCTTTAAGTCCATTCCAAGAATATCACTGCTTCACCCGTTGATAATTTTTAGAAACCCCAAATGCCCTACCAATGGTGAAGCACATAATTCCTATACAAAATGATTATCTCAATGGTGGAGACTTTGGAACTCTAAATAAAGGTCCAAGGTTCAAATATTGAGGTGGGTAGGGTTGTACACTATACTTTTATAAATAGAGTATAGTTGGGAATAACCATATATTGGCTAAATAGTATTGGTCTTATATGGCTTATGGCCTTGCGGATGCTAAAAATAATGAACCCATTTTTAAAAATATTGTTGTTGATCTTCGAATACTGGGGAGATGTAAGTCTTCTTCCTAAGGACCCAATAAACATAAGAGAATAAGGAAATAAGTAGGTTACTAACATCCATTGTATGAATTATGACTTCTATTCCTCACAAAGCTAGTAAAACCATAAAGGAAGGGGATTGGAGATAGTGATAGTGACTATCTTTAAATTTGAAAGAAAGAGCATCCACCACTATATTTTCATTTTCTTTCTTGTATTCAATGACAAAGTCATACCCTAATAGCTTGGTCAACCATTTGTTTTGTTCTATACAAGAGAAATAATTCCAAGAAATGTTTGAGGCTACTATGGTATATTTTTATAAGAAGCGATAATAAAAAAAAGGCTTTTATTTATCTATTGCATGCAAGATGGCTAATTATTCTCATAAGTGGAATGATCCAAATTCTTGCTAAATACTTGCTTACTTTCAAAAACCAGAGGGTGGTCATTCCACTTCAAAACAATTCCAGTACTTGTTTCTAAAGCATCACATTCAATGGAAAATAACTTGTTGAAGTTGGGAGTAGTTAAAATTGGGCTAGTGCACAAAGCCTCATTTAAGGCATTTAAGGCACTGCTAGTCACATCAAACCAAACAAAGGATTCATTAGCAAGAGTCATTAGGGGAGCTACAAGCTTCCCATAATTCTTTGCAATTTTTTAGTAATTCTATTAGACCTAAGAATTATCAAAGATGCTTGAGAGATTTAGATAAAGGTCAATCATGCATGACCTTGATCTTTTTGGGGTCCACGTTGACTCTATAAGACACAATATGACCCAAGTATTCCACTTCATATTCTTGAGTCAATTGAAGATTGCTCATAGCAAAATAGTTAGTATCAAAAATCCTTCTTGTGAGTTGCTCTAGAGGGTGTACTCTCTCCTTATGTATCTATTCGACCTCTCATATGCTTTCTACCTTATAATAAGATCAATACAAAAAGGATTATGAAAAATTTGGTAAAATGATCCCCATTTTGTGAAGGCAAAATCAAGTTCAACTTTGCTAGGATATCTCGGGGAAACTTCGGCCCTTTAGGATGTGAGGAAGTATTTCCAGACCATAAGAGAACGATACTCTACATTTTTCTTAAGCATTACTCCATCAAAATAAAATGATGTTGAGCCACTTAATCTTATTACAGTATTTCGAATAGCCAAAGAAATCTTTGAAAACCTTATTATGGAAGGTGACTCATAGGTCATAGTGAATATATTTAAGAAGAAATTGATGAACCATTGGAGTATCACTTTTCTAATGGAAGAATTCCATATGGTTAGGACCAATATTAAGGTTGAGTTAGTCCATATTCTTCATGAAGGTAATTTCCTTGTTGATAAGTTGGGAAACTTAGGGCTAAATTTTCCTACCTACTTCCATTTAATTAGAAACTCAAACTTGAATAACCTTCCCAATACAAAAATTTAACAAATTATGATGTTATATAGATTTGATAAAACACTTGATGTTGGTTGGTGTGGTGTCTTCTTGATTCAGTATCTTTGTTGTTCTTGTGGTCATGTTTCTTTGTATGGTGTCTTGGTAATGCATGTTGCTCAAATTATTGTCTTTAATGCTTGTATTACAAATCATTATGTTCTTAGGAGGGGGCACCAATGAATCTCTATTTTCTTAACAAATAAAAAATAAAAGCTTAGAAAATTATCCTCATTGTAGAGATACACAAGAAAAGGAAAGTAAAATTTAACATATAGGGAAGCAATATATTTGAGAGCCCATGTCACTGGAATTAGAGAGAGGGAGATGAGTGATATTGCTAAATTGAACCCACTCAATCATAAGTGTTGTGCACCTATCAATAAAAAAGAAGTTCAATAATGTAGATAATTCACTATGAAAGGACATGTGCTACAATCTACTTCAATATATGCATTGTATGAAATTATATAAATTAGCATTTTTTGACTTCACCCAAACTAATAAATTTTTGACTTACTTAAGAATACAAACTCTCTAAGCGTTATCAATTTTGATTTTTGGAAAATATATACATGACCCCCAAGTATACTATAATCTAGAGAAGTATTAAATAATTAAGAAGAGTAATAAAAAAATCAAGTTGCTTTAACATCAATCATTAACATCTACACATTCAAACCATAGTTGAAAATAGAAGGATATTATAGAAATAATATTATATCCGTCCATTGAGAAGTGAGTATTTCAACACTTTTATTACAAATTTTAATGTAGATATAGCACATAAAAAATATTATAAATTCGTGTAAATTAGCATATGTCAATGATGGGGATTCATAAAATGAAGATAGCATATAGAAGTGAATGTCACAATTCTAGATCCCTTGAAAAAGTAGTGAACAAGAGTGTTTTTTTAATGAATTCACACCAGTTATAACATACCACTTAACTAAATAAAAATAAAACAAAGCATTTTTATAATTAAAAATGGACTTTTCAAATGCCCTTGGATAGTGAAGGATTGAAAGTTAAATAAAAATGAAATAAAACATTGTTGTTTTTTAATATTTTTTCTAATACCCTTCAAAAGTAGATTTTGATTTTTTTTCAAAATTATTATTATTATAATTGATCATATGAGATTGAAATCAGTACCATGTCACATTATGACCACATAGTGGTATTTCAATAGCTTGGCGATTATGCATGTATCCCTTAGGAAGATTTGAACTAGGTATCCTCTTTGAAATTTGAAGAATTAAACTAGTTAAGTTGATGCTATTTGATTTATTTTTTCAATTGGTTATATGGTATTGAAATGGGTCCCACCCATATTACATCATCACCACATAGTGGTATTACAACAAAGCTTGGATATTATCCATGTATTGCTTGGCAAGATTTGAACCTTGGTCTCCTCCTTAAATATTGAGGAATCTAACTGGTTGAGCTAATGTCACTTTATCATTTTTTTCAAAATTATTATGAGCAATGGATAAGACATTTATTCAAGAAATAATTTTTTCATTTGTTAACAATATTAAGGAAGACAACCTACAAGGGTTGCATAAATATGCATGTAGCTTATCAAATGGCATGAACTTGGTTAAATTCTTCAACCTTTAAGGAGGAGACTTAGGTTTGAATATTTCTTAGAGATATATGCATAATTATCATGATATTGTAATACCACTATGTGCTCATGAAATACAGGTGGGGGCCACTTTAATCCCATATAACCAGTTTAACATATATAATTATATATGTATTTATGTGTGTGGATTATTAATAAAAATTTCCCCCTTTTGATGCTCATATATCTCCAAATATATGAATATAGTGTTGAATTGTTTTATCTTTCAAGTACAATGTAAGTGGACTATATAGTGAAGGTTTGGTTACTCTATATAAGAGGTCCCAAGTTCAAATCTAGAGGGCAGAGGGTATGTATGCCCCATAGGAAAAATAATGCAACATGAGTGTCTTCTCTCATGCATAGTGTATCAAAGGAAGTACATGGTTGTTTGATATGCTTAGTTCTCATGGACCTTAAAAAAAAAAAAATTAGTAAGTTATATGTGGCTTCTATTGGGGGCCACTCTCATCAAGATACCAAAATATTACATTTGCTTCAATATACCTTTTTTTCACAATATTTTTATTTCTTTTTCTATCAAATATATTATTCAACTTCCTTGAAGTGCTATGTTTCCACAATCATCTCCTTGACATCATTTTTATTAAGAGATAAAATATCACTTGGCTAGTTGCCTTCTAAAATTTGAATTTCACCAGGATGAAGATCAACACCACAATTGGATAAATTATTTTCTACCCAATTTCCTTCTCTATAAATATGCTCACACTTCCAAGAAAATGCCTTTAGTAATAGGTGATGAACATTAACAAAAGTTTTATTTTTTATCCAGTCTCCACATCCATTTTTTAATAGCATTGATGATAATTTGTGAATCCCACTCAATGGAAATATATTTCCAACATTTTTTTATTGCAATTTTAGTCCTTGTAAGAAGTGCCCTAGCCTTTGCATAGTTGTTAGTTAAAATTCCTTATGATTCTGAGTAAGTGAGGAGAATTTTGTCTTCACTATTTCTAAAAACACCACCTCCACTAAATTTTCCTAAATTTCCTTTAGAATCACCATCAAAATAACTTTTGATGATTTCTGGACACTTTCATTTTACCCTAGATTGAAGTAGATCCTTTTTTTTCAATTTCATTATCATATATGACTCTTTCATGTATGTTCAAATCATATAGCCAATTTATTAGCACCTATTTTTCTACAATTAAGACTTTCCATGATGAGCACCATATTTATTGATATTTTGCAAGAGGTATTGATATGGTTCTAAAATTGGGCATGATTTTGAGATTTATTTGTAAAAATTATGTTAATATTTTTAAGCCATAAATTCCAAAAAATAATTTCAGGACCAATCCTCCAAAGAATACATAATGCTTTAGCTTTGAAATAATTAATCCAATATTTCATCAACTCTTTCAATGATGATGGAGCTACCTAGTATAATTTCATATTTTTAGAAAGGAAACCCCAAATGGAATGAGAATATGAAAAGTGAATAAGTAAATGGTATGATGTTTCTAAATCCTTCTCACACAAGACACATCTAAAAGGTCCACAATATCCTCTTCTTTATAGACTTTATCCTGTAAGAATCTTAATTTTTATTTGCTAACCAAAGGAATGTTGAGGCCTTAGGGGGAGTCTTTAATGACCAAATAGTATTCCAAGGAAAATCTCCAGGAGAAGGAAATTTCTATTGTTCTAAATACTCATATCCCAACTTGACCAAATATCTACCATCCTTTAATAAATTCCAAACCAACTCATCCTTTCGTGTAAAAAATGATAAATAGAAATTTTGAAGCGTCTTTTGAAGTTTATTTTCAATTTGTTTGAGTTCCTTTTTTTCAATCAGGTTACTAAAATAAATCCATTATCTGGATTTGTTGCTCATAATAATATAGTCTTTGACCTTTAGACCTTTACATGCTAGTCATACTTGAGCCAATGGTTGCTATTTCAAGTTAGATATAAGAGGATAAGGCTTCAACCAAGCATCAAACCAAAAATTTGTATAACTCCCTTCATTAAATAACCATCTAATATGTTTCTTTATCAATTGTAAACTATTTGATATGTAGTTCCATGTTGACGATACTTTGGGTAGAGTTCCTTTCCTAAATAATTTCATTGTATCGAGAGAACCTATATATTTTTGAAGTAATATTTTTTCCCAATTCCTTCCTTGATCTCTGAAGAGTCTCCACCCAAGCTTTGCTCCTAATTCAAAATTTATAAGTCTACAATTCTACAAGCCTGCTCCTCTAATATTCTTAACTTCACAAACCCTATACCACTAACAAAGAGGAAACCTAAATTTTTTCTCACATCCTTGCCCTAGAAACTCTTTGAATTTTATCAATTTTTGATGTTATACTTGCTGGCAATCTTGAAAGTGACATCATATAGATAGGGATGGATTGCAATATAGTTTCTATGAGTTGTAGCCTTCCTACTATGGTTAATAACTTACCTTTCCAACTCGTTAAGAAAGCCTTCATTCTATCCGAAAAAGATATCCAAAGCTTCTTTTTATTTCCTTTATTAGATAAATAAATACCCAAGTAGGTTGACGACAAGTTTTCAATTTTAAACCCTAAAATATTCATAATAATTTGTTGTAAATCTAGGGTAGTATTAATGAAAAAATCCTAGATTTTATAGTATTAATCCTCTAGTAGTCTTCTCATAGTATGATAATATTTATTTTAACTCCATGGCATCATTGACTAAGGGATGGCCCAAAAGAAAAGTATCATCAACAAATTGGAGATGAGATTCGGAGGGACCATTTTTTGTAACTTGAATGCCTCTTATTTTTCATTCCATTTTTACATTTGAAAAAGCTCTCCCTAATGCTTCCAAGAGAATAATGAATAGATAAGGGGAAAGTAGATCACATTGAAAAAGTCCACAAGATGACTTGACATCACCAACAAGAGAACCATTTATAAAAATAGAAAATTTTGCAGTGCTATAACATCATTTAATCCATTCACACCAACTATAATCAAATCCAAACTTTCAAAGAATAGCATGTATAAAATTCTAGGAAATCCTATCCTATGCTTTACTCATATATAACTTCATAAGCATGCTTGGGTTTTTCACGGAAGGAAGATAACGTATGGCCTCTTATGCAATTATACCATCAATAATTTGTTTACCATGAACAAAGCCACCTTGTTCCTTTGGGATAACACAACCTAGAATGCCCTTCAACCTGTTTGCCATAATTTTTGAAATGATCTTCTAAATCATATTACAAAGGCTTATCGGATGAAAACTATCACAATATTTTATCTCGTCTTTCTTGGGAACCAACATAATAAAAGTAGCATTGATCTCACTTATTATAGCCTTCCTTTTTGGACCTCTTCAACCACAACTAACATATCACTCTTCAATAAATCCAATTATTTTTAAATAAAATTACAAAAAATTCATTGAGGCTAGGTGCCTTATTAGGAAGGAAAGAGAAAACTACTTCATGAAGCTCCTCCATAGATATCTTCTTCATCAAGCTTTCATTTTTTCCTTGTATGATAATTTATGGAGTATTTTGCAGAAGTTTATCTTGTGTCTCCTTATCTTGCCTAGTATCTGATAAAATATTTTTGAAATAATTAATTGCTTCCTTCCTTTTATCATCTTCGTCCTTAATATTTTTTCCATCTAGAGTTAAGATATTTTTGATGTGACAAAAAGAAAAAAAATTTGCTATATCTTGATTTTTTTGTATTTCTATCTCCTTCCTTGAGTCATTTCTCTCTAGATTTTTAGAACCAATATGACTCTTTTTTCAATGCATTATGATAATAAAAAAGTAATTATTTTTCTTTCACATAAGAATCCTGGTCCATTCCATTCATTTATACCATCTCTTGTAAATTTTTGAGTTTGGATTCAATTTTTTTCTTTTCTTTAAAATGTTATAAAAATATTTGGTATTCCAAATCTTCATTTGCTCCTTTAAATATTTTATCTTTTGAACAAAATTGTACATACATGATCCTTCAAAGTTTGATTCATCCCACCATAACATAACCATCTAGAAAAAATTAGGATCTTGGAGCCACATAGACTAGAAGCAAAATGGCTTTGGATGACCATTATTAGGTAACTCACAAGTCAAAAGAATGGGTTTGCGATATGATCTTGCTCAAAATAAAATATATTAAGAGATTGTATACTTTTTTTGTAACCATTTAGTAGATAACAAGAATCTATCCAGTCTTTTTGCTATATGATTTTTCCCAATGTATCTATTATCCGATGTATATTGAAACTTCAAGGACTAATATTCCAAAGGTAATTTGAATTGAAAAATAAAGCAAAATATTGCATTGATTTAGACCATCCTAGAATACCTCCCTTATTTTCCAAATGAGATAGAACATTTTTAAAATCATCCCAAAGAGTCGATAGATCACAATGAATCATCATTGTATTTGACAAAAATATGCTAAGGTCCTTCCAACATATTTCTTGAGGAGTAACTATAGTTGGAGTATATGGATTTATAACCCCAAATTTGATGTGTTCCTCTTTCTTGCAAAAAAATCGAGCAACCCAGTTACTTTTTGCTTTTAATAGTTGCCCATCCCATTTACATTTATCCCATATTATTGCAATACCACCTAAATCTCCTGAAGAAGAAATTGCTGAACAATCACCCATCTTCCAAATCTTCTTAAAAGCATCCTTACATTCCGCAATGCTTAATTTTATTTCTTGTATTAAAATAAACTCAAGACTATAAAAAACCTATTAATTTCTTAATAACTCTTCTTTTAGGAGTTTTATTCATATCCCTAATATTCCATTATATAATTTTCATCATCAACTCTTTTTATTTTTATTAGTGGGCTTAGTCCCACTTCTTGTTAATACCTGTGATATTTTTATTTGGATTCCCATATCAATATCCTTTTGAGTTTCTTTTTCTTTTTTTTATTGCTTTGATGGTCTTCCTCTCCTTCTTTCATTCCCACCAACACTTTCATCTTCATCAATCTCTTCTATTTCTTATATTTTCATATTGTTCATAATGAGACTTATCTTCTAAATATTTATGTTGCTTAAAGAATAGAAAGTGCAAGGAATATCCTCATTAGAATTTTCTTCTTTATGTTGCCTTAAAAAATCTAAACTACATAGATGATCCTCCATAGTCATTAATTTCTTATGTTGGCCTAGAAACCCTAAATTTTTGTGGAAATCATCCATAAGATTTTTTTATTGTATTGCTCTTGAAACCCTAAAGTATAATGAATACACTTTGTACTATTTTCATTCTATTGTAAGGAGAAAATTTATGCTACTTGAGGAAAATAAAGATGATTTAGTTGAATTAAGCTTGACCTCCTTCACCTCATTTGCTTTAAAATTTGCCTCCCCGTATTAATTTTATTTAAAATTTTCCTTCCCCACTTCCTTCGCACCTTTACCTCCTATATATGAACTTGTACATTGTACTTCTATCATCCCTCATATCATATTTTTTCTTCTAGTGGTTGATTTGAGTGAACTGTAATGGCCTTTGCCATCTGATGATGTAGAGTAGTTTTCCTCACCACTTTATTAGGAGTGGAAAATCCTTGATTAGACCTAAATTCTCCTATGATATAATCTCCTTGTTTCATATTGAAGTTACCCTCATGCCCAAAAATTTCCATCTCTTTCTCCATAATTTTCACTTTGCAGTCTCTTGCCAAGTGCCTAGTTTCATGATATTTGCAAAATCAAAATGCAATATTTTCATAATCCACTTGTTGATCCCATTATTTTGATTCATATTTAATTCTAATGGACTGTGGTAAAGGTTTTGAAATATCCATGGTAACCCATATTTGAGTGTATAAAATATACCTTCTCTCTTTAGCAGTTGGTCCCTCTTAGATGAATTCACATAGAGTATTACTAATATTCTTAAAATCCTCCTTATTTATGAGTTGGTAAGTAAGTCCAAAAATTCTAATCCATGCTAAAATCCTTTTAATAGTTCTATCTCTATAGAGAAATTCTCACTCCAAGGTCTTAAATATAATGTATCTTTACTTCTAAACCAAGGGCCTCCATCCATTATTTCTTAACTATATAAAATAATGAGGAAAACTCCTTTTGGAAGAAAATTCATAGAGTAATTTGAATTCAATACCCATTTCCACTTGATTCAATTTTGAATCTCAAAAAAACCTTGTTAGTATCCATGGAACTTACATATTAACCTTCTAGTTTTAAGAACCATTATATCATGCTCAATCATCTCATCTTTGATAATCACTTTTGGTGTAGTATCTGCTAATTGGATAGGGTTTGCTATAGATTTTATCTTCCTCTTATCTCTAGCTAGGGAATCCATACTTTTAACTAAGTCATCCTTACTTCTAACTAGGCCATCCTTACTTTCAGTAAGGACTTTCAAAAATAACTTTTTTTCCATGTTACTTAGATTTTATTCATATTCTTTAAAGTCTCGTAAAATCTAGAACAAGAAGTGTCACTTGCTCCTTGATTACACTTTGCTCTTTACTTATTGCTCATGCTTCCTCCTGCTCGCTTCTGGCTCACACTCACTCCCATATCCATGGATCTTAAAAAGTTACATAGTACACTTTGTTCATTTTTTTTGTTTTTATTATATGCATTAAATATACATATGGGCTTAGTCCATATATACTCACTTTTGATACCCATGTGTCTCTAAATGTATGAATATAATCTTGAATTATTTTATTTTTTAAGTATACTTGGAAAAAATAAAATATTATTTGTAAGTGATTGACATTTATGCAAGTAGAAATTTATTTTCTTTATAATGTTACAAGATTTTTCTACAAAATGTAAAAGCATTCTAATTTGGTAAATTCTAGATGCATTTTCTTGATACTAGAGAGAATCATTAAAACTAAGCTCATTCCATGCATTAATGAGAGAATAACAAGCAAATGTATATTTGTTTTTAGAATCATAGAAAATAATCAAAAGGCTTCCCACTAGACATTATAATTTGTATGTGTGAGGAGGTTTTGTGGAAATCTTAGCAAATTTACAAGGGCTAAAACCCCCAAGAGTTTTCCTCATCTCAACTGATGTTTTTTGGGTTTGAGAGGGTTCATTAGGAGTGTTTTAAGGATTCACTCCAAATCCTTTGTTTAAATGTGTATATTGTACAACACCTAAGTTTTGGTTTTAAAGCTAAATGCTAAAATATGAAATGACTTTAATCTATGAATGCATTAGATAAATAATACAAAATACAAAATTTATTCCTAATATGAATTCTTCTTTTGAATAAATATGATCTAATGTACAAAAAGTAAATCATTTTCTTTAAGGTAAGGGTGCAAGAGAAATGCGCATACAAGTCTATCTTGATATGCAAAACTATATGTAATTTTATCTTTTAAATGTCCAAGGTTTAAGAAGAGATAAACAACTCAAAATAAGATCTATATTCTTTGATTCCTTTTATGTTGTGATCTAAAACATATGATAAACTAAAAGATTCCTTTTATTCCTTTTAATTTCTATACAACTTATGAAGGACAGAAAACAAAGAGCAGTAGCAAATAATATTTTAAAGGAAAGGCTATCCAAAATAACTAAGGAAATTACCTTAGCTGGAGGTCACCATAATTTTACACTCTTTATCTCCCAATTGTGAATTCAATTCCACACCCTAGAAATACCAACTATGACTCCGTAAAACTTGCAAAAATGATAAACTCAAAAGGGGATAATTAGTGTTTGGGGGTCTATTATGGCTAGAGAGGAATCAAGACTCACAAATTAGATAGTCAAACCCCCTTGATCCTTTTAGTTCACCAACTAAAAGCATAAAAATAATGACCTTAATTTGTATGGAAAATTCATTCTATAAACAAAGAGTGCAAAATCACAGAGAATATAGGATAGTTGAAGAATAAATTATGAGTGTTGAGAGGTGAAATTGGTGATTAGAATGATTTCGTGGTTTGTAAGGGCTAACCATAAAATAACTATGGACGAAAGAATGGACAGAGAAAGAGGTTGGATTTTGTGACTTAGGTAAGGATAAGGGTTTTACTAAAGATGTTTGATCAAGCAACGGACTGCAAGAATGATAGTCCCAAACTTAGGCTACCAAGGGTTGTCTTAGAGCAATTTCATGATTGACAAGGACAAACCACAAAATCATTATTCTAGGGTTAAGGAAATAAAAGAGGGTAATAATATGTATCATAATAGGGCCAAACAGGTGATAGGGGAGGTAGACAACAAAAAAAAGGGTAGAGGAGAAATAAATATTTATAGAGGTAACATAAAAATTACCCCCAAGTCTATTTGGATTAAATTCCTGCTCGATAAATGTGGACTACAAAATCACTCTACTAAACCCTAAGAGCATAATAGGGAATAATACATTGGTTAAAATAATATTAAATAGTAACACAGGGAAAGAATAAAGTGTAGAAGGCTAAGAGGAACTCGTCAATTGTAGGAACAAAATAATACTTGTCCCCCACTCCTATTTAAAGCAAATTTTTATCCTACAAGGGAAGACTACAAAACCGCTCTACTAAAATCTAAAATAAAGACAAAGGGAAAAAGAGGGGTGAAAATAGGTTTATAGCCAATGATAGGGCATAACACAAATTAAACTAAATGAGACTAAGGGAAGTGGGGAGCAGGATGAAACTTACCCCTAACTTTTTTCAACAACAAATTCCAAAAGGAGGACTCCCAAAATCATCTTATGCACAAAATCATCCTATGCACAGGGCTAAGGCAATTTTTTTCCAAAATGATGGCTCTGAAGAGTTCCAAGAGCAAGTATAATTAAATCTACGCATGGCCTTCAACTACACAATGGCTAAAAGATAAGGTTAAATCAAGAAATACAAATATTAAAGCTTGAAAGAAAGATTTAAAACTAGAATGATATAAAAATAAAAAAGGAAAGCATAGAAGGAGAAGGCTATAACCAAAAAAGAAGATATTCCTCTTAAGCTTGACCAAGTAAATCACCTCCAATATCTTACCAAAATTAAATGCACTAGTTACTTAGCACTTTGCCACCAATTTACTAGAGTTTTGTTACTATGAGAGCATTATCAAAATGAAAATCCAATGCCTCAATTTATAGAATCTTAGGGTATGGAGGGAGAGAGGGAAGAGCATTGATGGTAAGGAGTAAGAGGTGGGTGAATTTGATGGTCATATTGGGTGACCATGAATTCCCTGATATGATCAGGGGTCATGTCAAGTGGTGACAATCAACGCCAACTGTTTATTTGAAAACTAGATAGGAAATGGTTAAAACACGATTTTACGATCCGTCAAGATAGAGCACAAAATCGCTAAAGATGATAAAATATCAAAATTAAGTGTTGGGGATACAAAATTGCATTTTGGCAATTTTGAGGGACTACTTAGGTTTCTAAGGAAAATTTGACATATTTGGTTGGGTCAATTTTTGTTGTCTACGACATGTAGTCAATAGAAAGTGTTTGTGCTATAAACTTTATTTCTAATATAGTCATCAAGGATAATTTAATTTCTCTTACACCAATGACTTAATAAAAAACCTATTGCTCCTTCAGGTAAATAATCAATATCTTTATCGTAGAAATCATTATTACTATCATCTTTTTCTATAAATTCTTGTAATAACCCAAAAAATTATATTGTGGAATCAATGCATGTAGATGTATCATATCTAATGAGATATTTTCTTTGCATTTTATTGTTTTCGTGGTGTAATGTGGCTTATAAATTGTTTGTTCTTTTTTATTGATAACATTGTATTTAGTGTGATAAATCCATTAAAGTTGAGTTTTTTCATCACAACTTAAACCAAATATAACATTTTACAACAAAAATAAAGAGCTTACATATAAGTTACAACAAAAATGAATAATATTCAAGTGTATATCTAAGGTCATATTCATATTTGTAATGAAAATTGACATCATAATTTTGACATCTTATGACCTAATATCAAGCTCTCTTATCCATTAGATATTAATAATTTTTTGAGGTTGTTAAAATAATGGGAGATTGAAGATCGAACACTGAAAAATACTATTTGGTTTGAGTCATTGTGCTTTCTCTAAGTTTATCAATGTATTTTATAATATTTATTAAAAAATGAGTTGTTCATGTGTATGCCCAAGAGTATATGCAAAATTGTCATGAGATTCAATGGCAATATTTTGATATTGACTTCATCTCAAGCTCTTCTTTTTATTAAGATTTTTCGCAAAGTTTTCATGAGACTCAATGCCAATATTTTGACATTGACTTAATCTCAAGCTCTTCTTTTCATGATGCATACATGAATGATAATATTTTAATATTCACTTAATCTCTTCTTTCCATTAGACATAATGCAAAATATTAAATATAAATAAATAGGTAACTATAAGGATTGATTGATATGTGATACTAATAAAGCTTTTTGTATTAAACATATACAAGTTGTAAATACAAATATATTTATGACCCTTATGTAGCACTTGTTATGCTTCTTATAGATGAATATTAACTATTTGTATGTGTTATTATTGGCCAATCATAATGCATAATTAAAAAATTTAATGGTATTTTAAGGTTAAAATATTATTTATTTTATTTTTCAAGGTGATCTTGAGTGGTTGTAATAAGTCATCTTCCTTGAGGAAGGCTTACGTTTAAATATTAGTGTGTGAATGATGGGTGCTTGATCCACAAGTGAGTTGTCTTGACATCGATATAAACTAAATTCATGGTAGCCCATTTTATAGAGAGAAGAATAGTACATAAAAAAAAGAGGATGCATTAAATATTTGTAAACTCTATAAATTCTATGGATGTATGTAGATAATATGTGTATATATCATTTTCAACATTTAAAATTTAATCAATCATATTTCATTTTGAAGGTTTAAATGTAAATATATTTGCTATTTTGAAAGAAGGCCAAGAATAAGAGAACACACTAAATATCTTTATATCATGGTGCATCTTGATCCATATTTATTCTAATTAATTAAATATAGATCATGATTATGATTTAATTATTACAACTAGAATCAATATGCTTTGCACATCGTGAAACTTTTATTAGACACTTGCATTGAACAAATTGGAACATGGGTGGTAAATATTGGGTTTCTAAATCATGGGTTTAGAGATGGGTGGATAGGTGTCACCTTTATCAATAACAATCCTAATTAATCATATTTTGATCAAGGTTGTGATTTACTTTTTATAAAAAAAATAAATCATGTTTATTTACTACCACATGCATTATTTAAATATGAATATGGATAGCACATGTCTTTTCTAAATAGGTTATATAGGATTTAAATAGTCCCCACCAATATTACATTATTACCAAATAGTTGTATTACAACAACTTGGCTATTATTTTTGGAACTCACAATACTTTATAAAAACATTTTATCACATACATTCATCATAATCATATGCATAAAAAGGAAGAAGAACAAGATAATACAACATGTAGACAAAAATAGAGAAAGCAATAAACAATACAAATAAATAGAAGGAAGAAGAGGTGGGTGCTTGTAGGCACCCCCAAAATCTCACTTATTGAAAAAATGATATAATAGATTAGTCATTGGGGGGTATTTATAATGGTATCAAATCCTCAATTAAATGCTAACTCAAGACAACATGAATTAAAAGTTAAATTCAGGGTTATGCATAGTGGCAAATCATCGTTAATTCATGAAAATTAGGATTTCCAAAATTTGAAATTGGCTAATCTCGGAATCTTTCACTAGGGCCCATTCGCCCAAAATTTTTGGGGTATAATTTTTTGGGGGTTGGCTCGCCCGACTATAATAATAATTTTTTTGTTTTCATTTTAATTCGCCAACCACTTTCACCCAAATCCACAAACCTTTTTACCTTCAAATTATAAATAATTTTATTTTCCCACCAAATTCACCTCTTATACCACCATATATATACATAACGTGACAACGATACTCATATACCCGAAAAATGACCCGCAACACCGAAAACTCTGCAATGGTGAAAAAAGATCTAAAGCAGCAAAAAACCACCTCTAGCTACAAAAAACCATTTGAAACATCAAAAAATGACCTGTGGTTCATACTTGTAGCAGTTGGTGCCTACCCGTAGCAGAGAAAAGTTAGGTAGTTAACATCCATGTTCCATAGCAATTCTAGTCTATATTCACCTAATGTAGAGTGCTTGAATTGGAATATTATAGTTTCTAGGAAACATTGAGGTAGTCGGTGGCCTCTCAGGTTACCAGCTCTATGATACATTGATAGCTTACAAAGACTACTTGTACCACCACCTTACATTGGTAGTACTTGCAGGTTACCCATATTTTGTGATATTGGTAGACTGTAGAGATTACCAATGCCACTATCATGTGTTGATAGCGTCTAAAGGCTACCGGTGCCATGATACATTAGTAGCCTACATGAACTACTGGTGTTATGATATGTTGATAGTCTTTGCAGGCTACTATCATATTATGGTGTTGGTAGCATGCAGAGACTACCAGTGTATCATAGCACTGATAGTCCCTGTAGGCTATCGACATATCATGGCATCGGTAGCCTTCAGAGGCTAATGATGCATGATTGTGGCACCAGTACTCTTTGCAGGATATCAATGCCACAATATGATAATAACCCATAAGTACTATTGACACCATGTTAATCCAATATCTTATAGGGACTACAATTATATGAACAAATTATTTCATTCTCTTAGCACATTCACTAATACTATGAAGTAGAATTAAACAATAGATTTTTGGAATACAAGGTGTATAATGTAATGGAAGGCTGTGTGAGCTCTCATCTCTCTTAATTTTTAAAATTAAGTAGCATATATATTTTTACTAAACCACTTGTCTTCCTCAAACATCTTAGTTCTTTCCTAGTGTGATCTTTCATGTTGTGAATAATAAAATGCTGCAACTAGTTGAAACTTGGGTTAAATCTAGTTGGTCATAATTACATATGTATAATAAGGAAATTACATTATAATAAATTATTCAATGATTATCAATTATAAGAGTTATGTATAATACCCAAAGCTTAAAGTTCTTGGGGATTCATTTTCTAACATGAAACACATTTTCCTATACAAATACAATGGCACCTACACCAAATCTAAGTAAGCAAGGTAAATCTTCTGAAATAAAAACTATCCTAAAATATTTTAGCCAAATATCCAAATCCAAGGAGTCATCGACATTTGTACAAATTTAAGGTACATATCTATCTTTTGTACAAAAGATTAATTTTTTTAATGTAATTTCAAAAAATGATGTAGAACCCCTTTGTATGCAGAATATCCAATTAACCTTGACATGCCTCCACTTGAAAATGTTTCCTAGGAAGAGATACCTCAACCTGAAAATTTTATTAACAATGACATTCAACAACTTGAAGATAATCCTCAATATGGAACACCAACCGAGAAAGAAACCGACCATTCTAACCAAATACCAACTTCAGGAGAATCTTCTACTCAAAAATCTAAACGTAGAAATTTAACTAGGTGGACTATTGGAAGGACATTTAAGATTGAATGGTCATCCAAATATTCATTTATTGAGCCAGTGCATCCTGATAACAACAATGATATACCAACAAAATGTAGATACATTATTTGTAGTTATAAACTAGGTAAGGATCACAAAATGCAACTTAAGTTGGATACAATAGAAAAACATTGTGGGAAAGTTTATGTGGTAGAAAAAAAATTGATGGAACAATTAAGAAAATAATTAGGTAGAAGAATGCATTCATGTCAGATATGTAGAATACTATGACAGAGATATGAAACAACAAAAAACACTTGTTCAGAAAGGTGGAACGATTGCAGCATAATTTGAAAAAATTATCAAACAACTTTAGTGTCTAAAAGTTTAGAGTTTGTTCTCGTATATACTATTTTTAAGAAGGGAAAGCCAATGTTTGATTTTATTGATTATAAGCATTTGTTTCAACTTTAGATGTTTATTCTTTATGGTGCATTAAGAATTAACATGGTTCACTATCAGGGTTCCTATTGAGTAGTGTGGCAGCTACGGTCTTGATGGTGATTGAGGTGACGTGCAATGTTAGCATGGCCTATGCAATATTTCATGTTCTGATTTATCTTGGTGGAGGGGAGAGATGTCTTGGAGAGATAAAATCTTGGGTGGTGATCTTCAATAGGAGGATAAATTTGATATTTCTTCAAAGGATATGATAAGAAACTTTGCTTAAAATCCCAAAAAATCTAGCACATAGACTAGTGCACCAGAAACATAATAGCCTTGTTAGGAAATTTTATGGGGCTTAGTCGGATTTAGATATGGTAAGGAAATGGGTTGCTAATAAATGAAATCCAAGGGGGCATATTGACATTATAGCTATCTCAAAGGGTTTTATGCTTGTTTCCTTTGCAAATTATGAAGACTTAGGCCATGCCTTAACAAAAGGTTCTTGGATTTATGGGAAGAGGAGCCTTTTTTTAGGAAGCAGAGACCAGGTTTTAACTTGGATTTTTAAAAATATAAATTTGGATCCAATTTGGGTCTATCTACTAGGACTTTTGTTGGAGTTTTGGGATGAATATATTCTAGCAAGTATAGCTAAAGTGATGGGACAATTAATAGCTTTCAATTCAGAAATGAAGGCAAAAACTAGAATTATATTTGATTGGCTCTATGCTAATGCTAATTTGGGGAAGTATCTCCTAGCCTCTATTAGGCTAGTTTCTGAGTATCGATTTTGGAAAAAATTGATTAAATATGAAAATTCTTTGGTGCTATGCAAATTTTGTAAAAGAACAGGATATTTTCCAAAAAATTGTCTATCTAAAGAATTGGTTAATAAGGTATGGAGGAGGAAAGAGCAACCAAAATAAAAGGATACAATGGAATAGGAGCCTCCTAAGTTCCCTTCCTTAGATACAAATAAGTTTAGTATTCTTGCTGAAATCCTTGAAGAGGGACAATTTGGAGAGGAATATCAAGAGAGACAAGGGAAAAATTCCTAGAAGGATTCCCTAGGGGTAGAAGATGAAAATTTGAAAGAATAAGAAGATAATGTGGAGCAGCAACCAAATGTAATGGATGAGGAAATAACTAAAATTTTGGAAACCTCACTTTCTAGGGGAACAAATCCACAAGAGTCTAAAGTAAAATCTCAACTAGAGAATGCTCCTAGCCAAGGTTTGTAAAATGTTTATTATGTTCCTTGCTCTTTGTATGAGTCAAAATGTTTGCTCAAAATAAACCCTTGACCTCTAAACAAGATGAATCTTTAATAGAAAATGTAGGGGTTGAAGCCAAACCAGGTTGTTAGGAACCTACTATTAAAAATAAGCTCACTCACACAAAATACTAAAATTAAACAAAGATTCATGCAATAACATAATATCACAATGCATATTGTAAATACAAAAATAAACACTCTTACATTAAACATATAATCGTAGGCCTCTTCGAGGGGGCAACCTCCTTCAATATTTTATTAATTAGCAAAAAAATACATTCGTACATGGTTCCATGTCTTTTAAAGAAAAAGCTTCATGCAACGCTAACCCTAAGCTCAAGAGTTGGCTTACATGCAAAATGCCACTCGAGCTAGAATTTTCTACCAAACATCGGTTACATTCTTGATAATGGTTACATGAAATGGCCCCACTTGTCTAGGTGCCTTACTTACCACATACCATTACAAAAGTATTACAAAATAATATTATAACGGGTCCCCACGTTGGACATGGGTCATTACATAATCAAATTAGAATTACAAAATAATATTAGGATGGGGTCCTAACATGTTCTTCCCCTTCAAAATGATTTGTCCGTAAAGTTGTAGATGAGGAAATTGGTGTTGGAGTTGTTGGAGAGGCTCCCATGTAGCATATTTTGGTTGTAGACCACGACACTAAACAAGGACCTCAGTAATGGCTCGATTGTAAAGAGTGCACATCCTACGATTCAACAATTATTTTGGCTCAAGCAATATAGAACCTTCTTCATCCAATTTTGGGAGGGTATATTGTACCTATACCTAATTTCCTGCAACCTTCTTGAGAGAGGATACATGAAAAATAGGGTGGATCTTGGATGTCGATGGTAGGGCCAATTTATAGGTCATGGCAACAATCTACTATAAAAATTAGTACGACCCATAGTATTTGGAAATGAATTTTTAACACCTACAAAGCTGAAGGGATGATTGTTTGTATGGATGTAAGCAAAGGAAGACCATATCACCAACATCAAATCTATGCTTAGAATAGTATTGATCAGATTTTTGATGCATCCAATTTTGGGCCGCTTCCAAATTCATCTTCAGTTGATGAAGGGCTTTGGCATGTTGGTTGAGTGTAGTGTCGATTGCATGGACCTTGGATCTGGATGGAATGTAGGAGGAGGGAATGAATGGAGGTCATCCATAAATTTCTTCAAAAGGGTTGACCTTCGTCACCGTGTGATAGGAAGTATTATACCACCACTTGGCCAAGGAAATCCACTTCACCCATTGTATAGGTTGATCAAAGGCAAAGCAATGAAGGTAGGTCTCCAAACATTTTTTTACAATCTCAATTTTTCCATCCATTTGCGAATGGTAATATAAAATAATTTTGAGTTGATTTCCATACAACTTAAATAATTCTTGCCAAAAATTACTAGTGAATTTAGGGTCACGATCGAACACAATGGAGGTGGGCATGCCATGAAGCCAAAAGATAGAATCGAGGAAAATTTGGGCGACTATGGAGGTTATGTAAGGATGGGAGAGGGAAAAAATGAGCATACTTCAAAATATGATCTGTTACCACAAAATAATTGACTTACCTCCAAAATTAGGTAACTTTTCAATAAATTCCACAAAAATATATGTCTAAACTTGTTCTGGAATAGGCAAGGGTTGTAGAGTTCCTAGAGAATACACTATTTTTCCTTTCATCCGTTGACATGTGTCACATGCTACCACAAAATTATGTATGTCCTAATTTATACCCTTCCAAGAAAAGATACACTTAATCCTTTCATATGTTTTTGGGAACCCATAATGGCTTGTAGTGGGTGAAGCATACATTTCCTTCATTAGAAGTTCTTAGAATGGATATGTGTGAGGAACAACAAGGTGCTAGTGGTAGTATATATATTTTCTATCCCAAGTATATCTGAGACATGAGGTAGGCTTTGTTTGAAGGGAGGAAACCAAAGTTTGCAAGCCTGAATCCTTAAGCACCTCCTCACGAAGAGAATTTATCCACTAGGAAATGGGTGAAGAAATGGAACATAGCATACTATGAGCCTTAAATTGGTGAGAGAGGGCATCCACCATAATTTTCTCCTTGCCCTTTTTATAAGTAATATCATAATCATAACCCATGAGCTTAGAGATCCACTTCTATTATTTTAGGGTGACAACATGTTGCTCGAAGAAATATTTAAGACTTCTATGCCCAATGAGATAAGGTCACCAATGAGTGACTGCATGTGAAATGGCAACCATTTCCTTAGAATAAGTTGATTTACCTAGATTGCAACTGGAAACCACTTTACTAGTAAACCCAAGTAGCATCCTTCAATATTGTGCCTATACCATTTCCTGAAGCGTCACTTTCAATTACAGAAGGCTTGGAAAAATTAGGCATTGCTAAGACCAAAGTGGTTGTCATAGTGTGCTTCAACTCTAGGAAAGTTTGTTCAGCTAGACCAGTCTAAGTAAAAGAATATTTTTTTAACATGGATGTTAAGGGAGCAGCAATTTTTCCATAATTATGGATAAATTTTCAATAATAGCATGTAAGCCCCAAAAATCCATGAAGACCTTTTAGAGTGTGAGGTTTCGGCCACTCTTGAACCGCTAGAATATTTCTAGGATTAACTTTAGCTTCATCTTTGGTGATAATGTGTTCCAAATACTCCACTTTTTTCAACCCAAAATAATACTTGGACCACTTAGCATAAAATTGATGTTGTGCCAAAAGTTGTAAAGTGTGATCCACATGGGAGAGGTGCTTTTCCCAAGAGCGACTGTAAACCAAAATGTCATCAAAGAAAACTAGAATGAATTTACAAATAAATGGATAAAAATATTGTTCATGAGGCTTTGAATTGTGGAAGGTGCATTGGTCAAGCCAAATGGCATCATCAAGAATTCATAATGACCCTCATGTGTACAGAATGCGATTTTAGGAATATCTTCATCCTTGAGCCTGATATGATGGTACCCGAAGCGAAGATCTAATTTGGAGAAGAACATAGTCCCATGTAGCTCTTCTATTAATTCATCCACCATAGGAATAGAAAACTTATCCTTAATCATGAGCTTATTGAGCTCACAAAATTAATACATAATTTCCATGACCCATATTTCTTTCACACCAATAAGATAGGAGAAGATTAAGGGTTGTTACTTGGGTGAATGACTCTAGAATTTAATAATTCCTACACTCACTTCTCTATCTCTGACTTAAGGACATGAGGGTATAGATATGGCCTGATGTTAGGTGGTACACTGCTAGGTACCAATAGAATGACATGGTCATGGGAGCAACGTGATGGCAATTTTGATGGTTTGGCAAAACCTGCATTGTGCTTTGTCAAAACAAGTTGCAAATTTATAGGAATTTGGTCACTTCTATAGTAGGTGGTTCAATTGTAAATATCTGCATGATGATCCCATGAGAATATTTTTTTAATAACTTCTTTATACAATTTGAGCTGATAATCTGAAGGAGACCCTACTTTTGAACCCCAAAGAGTGTAAGATTGTCCATTCTATGAAAACTACATCCATAGCTCGAAAAAATTCCATGAGATGGTTCCTAATGTACCTAACCACTAAGCTCATAATAAAATATCACATCCCCCTAATTGTAGAGCAAACATATCGACTTTGAGCTCATATTCCTCTATTTTCACTTTAACATTACGAATTTTACCCTTGCAAGGTAAAGTCTCTCCATTTGCCACCATAACCTCAAAGGAGTTACATGTGTGTATGTAACAATTATCCTACTTGGCAATTTTGGGATCAATAAAGTTGTGTGTACTATCCAAATCGATAAGGATTGTAAGACATTGGCCTTTGAAAAATTCCATAACTTTCATGGTTTATGGTGTAGTAATCAAGGTAAGAGCATGGACAAAAATTTATGCCTATGGTTCTTCTTATATTTCTTCCTCACTTTGGGGTTGGTCTTCTACTGGTTCCATTTCATCATCACTTTGGTCATTGTTGATAGGATCTTCGAAATATATGAGGAACAACTTCTTTTAGCACACCTATGCCCTTGAACATATTTTCATCACAATTGTAGCACAAACCTTGAGCACGTAGAGCATCCATTTTTTCCATAGTCAACCATTTGTGGGGAATGATTTTATTTTTATTGATTTGGGAACTTGGGAGGAAATGAGGGTTTAGTTTGAAAAAATTTAGATGTCCTCATTTGAGCTAAAAATTTAGATTTAGCCAACCATGCCAATCTTATTGACTACATCATTTTTTGTGGTTTGACATCTTGACCTCAGCTTAGAGATCGTCCTTTAAGCCACTAATGAAACAACTCATAAAAAACCCTTTATTCAACCCCTTAGTTTTGTTAGCCAATTTCTCAAATTGGGTTTGGTAATCCTAAATTATAGAGGTTTGTCTCAACTTTATCAATGCTCCTTGAGAGTCATCATACTTAGAAGGGTCAAATCGAGTAAATGGGACTCAAAATCTTCCCAAGAAGGATCGATAATGGTGTTTTGCAATCATTGGTACCATTATAATGCTTTAGATCCTAAATTAAAAGAAGCCATCTATACCCAATAATATCTACGGATATTATGGAGTTTAAAATATTGATCAACACGACATAACCACCCATATTTGTCCTTCCCATTGAACTTAGGAAAGTCCAACTTAGGCATATTAAAGGTAGGATCATAGTTAAAGAGAGGGTGAGAGTCTCCCATTTCCTTGACCTGATTGTTTAGTATGGTAATCAAACCCCTTTGGGCCACCTTGAAGTTTGGACTCAACCTCGGCAAGTTGTTCTTCCAAGTGTGTTTTGGAGTTAAGGTATTCACTTCTAAAGTATTGAATATCTTCCTTTATGGTGTTATTATCATGGAGAAGGCTATCAAGGGAGATTTTTATTGTTTCAAACATTTAATTGATTTGGTCTACCTCTTTTTGATGTCCACAAGTACCACCAGCCATTTTTGGAAGTCTTGAACCTCTTTCACTGAATTACTAAAAATTGAAGTGGTTTGTTCTACCTCTTTTTGATGTCCACAAGTGCCACCAACTATTTTTAGTAAGGAGTTTGAAAAGGTGCTTGGGTGTTATATATCAAATTTGTCAGCTTTAAAATATGGTCACAATTAGCTCTATATCTCAACACTGATTTTTTTTATCTGTTATTTTGATGAATCTATTGGTGTGGTCAGTTTTTCTTTGGAGGTTGGGTTCAATAGTTTGGTACTATGTTAGTCGACTCTACCCTATCTATTTATGACTACTAATCACCTTCAACACTATACTAACACCTATACTATGACACTAACATTGTTCTGCAATTCCCCATGCTAATCAGTTACTAACACTATCTGTTCTATTTATGTCACTAACAACCCTGTAATTACTGACACTGTCTATTATGTTTCTATCACTGACAACCCTATAAATTACTGATTGTTATTGAATAACTACCTAATTATTATGAACACTTGCAAACTCTACCTTGATTGTCTTTTCATGCAATTATTTTGTGACAGAGAAGTCTCCTTTATATGCTCACTTATGTGGAACAAATGTTTTTCGTTGCATGTTACAGATTTAGCAGAACAAAAAGGCTTGTTTCTTTTTGCAGGTTAAATTTTGATAGAACCAAGATATGCTAGGCAAAGGTGTATGTAATACCCATAGGCCATTTGTTATACCGCAATGATGAACAATAGTGATCAAACCAATATTTTAGGCCACTACTCAAGGAGAATTCCACACATACCCTTGAGCACACTATCTACCTTTCTGACAGTATGGGAGGGTAATATTTGGGATGTTGTGTCCTATGTACTATGGGTAATACAAGGCAAAAAAAATTTATTAGGGCTAAAGGTTTGTTTAATCCTATATGGTCTCCCTAAATGCCCAAAGATAATACCCAAAGATACATGGGAGCTCGATTTCGTGCATAGGTGTTGTTTGAGGCCTGGGTATTGGATACTGATCACCCCTCACTTCATTATATGCTTTATGGGCTATTTATATTAGCCAATAATGAGAGCTCCTCCATGACATTTTAAAACCCCAGACACAGGGTTTTTAACCTACTCAACTACTGTATAAAATAAAAGATGATATTTTTTGTTGGTTTTTACTATTTGTTTAAATAAAGGATAACAAAAAATGAAAAACATAGGAAAATTATACCTAACAGTCAAAATAGATAGACAAGAATTATCGTAGTTATAGAAAAACTTGGCCCTGGAAAGCACTTTGATACCACTTTTTTAGGAATCTACTATTAAAAATAAGCTCACTCACACAAAATACTGAAATTAAAAAAGATTCATGCAATAACATAATATCACAATGCTGAAAGTAAATGCAAAAATAAACACTCTCACAATAAACATAGAATCACAGGCCTCTTCGAGGGGGCAACCTCCTTCAATATTTCATTAATTGGTAAAAATATACATTTGTACACGACTCCATTTCTTGTAAAGAAAAATTTCATGCAACCCTAACCCTAATTTCAAGAGTTGGCTTACATGCAAAATACCACTCAAGCTAGAATCTTCTATCAAACATCGGTTAAATTCTTGATAACGATTACATGAAATGACCCCACTTGTCTAGGTGTCTTATTTCCACATACCATTACAAAAGTTTTACAAAATAATATTATAAGAAGTTCCCCACATTGGACATGGGTCATTACATAATCAAATTAGAATTACAAAAATAATGTTAGTATGGGGTTGTAACACAGGTAGACCAACTAATAATGATCTTAAAAATAAATAAGTTGTGAGATAAATTGTTATTAGAACCAAATAATTTTGAATTTGAGTGTAAGACTTCCACGAGAGGTAAAAAAATGAAAATCATCTCTTGGAATATAAGGGGCATGAATGCCCCTTCAAAATAGAGGATGGTTGTTCATCATCAAAGAAATATAGTGAGATTGTTACTTGTGAATATATGGGTAGGGTTCTTGTTGAGCAGTGTGGCAGCTACAATATAGGATATTATTTTATGGTAGGGTTACTATTCTTTGGTAGGGTTCCTATTGAGTGATGTGGTGGCAAGATATTGTTCTATGGCATGGTTATTGTTCTATGGTAGGATTCTTATTGAGCAGTGCAACAACTATGGTCTTAACGATGGTTGCGGTGGGATGTAGTGTTAGCATAGCCCATGCTTTTGTGGGATACTATTATATGGTAGGGTTATTGTTCTATGGTAGGTTTTCTATTGAGTGGTGTAGCAGTTATGGTATCAAAAATAGGATACTATTTTATGGTAGGGTTACTATTTTATAATAGGGTTTTTGTTGAGTGGTACGATGATGATATACTATTTTGTGGTAGGGTTACTATTCTATGGTAGGTCCCTCTTGAGCAATGCAATAGTTGTGGTCATTGTAGCCTTGGAGGAGGTTAATATATCTATCGAAGGAAAACCAAGCAATGGATTGGTTGGCTAATAAAGGTGTAGACAATCCTAAACCAATTCTATGGAGGGATGATTTTCCTAGTGAATTGAAAAGTATAGTTGACATAATTGTAATATTATGATAGATAAAATTATGGTTAAATTATTAATTAGAGGTTGCAAGCTTTATTCACCTCTTGTAGTCATATAAAGTGAAGCATTTAAATTTTTTTCCTACAAGGGGTCTATTTGACTTCTTGTCTTGTCCTATTGGTACGCTTCTCTAATTATTCATTGTTTGATTTAGTGTAAAGGAGTGGTATTGAAAAAAATTTGGGACCCTTTCAAAAATACCTTCTCTTCACCTTAATAAAAAATTTTGGTTCAATATTAACTTGGAGTTGCCATATATTCTCAGGTTTTTTAACCCCATGTTTTTAGCTTTCCGTAAACTTGTGTATAGTGCTTCATATTTGACCATATTATTGGTATAGTTGAACAATAATTGACATGCAAAATAATTTTATGTGCCTTGTAAGTCAATGAATTGGATGTTGACACCTAACCCATTTATGGTTCTAACACCATATAAATACATTGTTTAAGTTTGGTCAATGCCTCAACTTGCTATAATTGAGAGATTGGATGGTTTGTCTATGATAAGATAATTTCCAAGCTTAGTCTCCTCATAGTCAACTTTTGGATCTTTTTTATCTTGAACTACGCCAATTATCATCTCAATTTTAGATAATTTATCATCTTTAGGACCCTCATCATCTTTTATAAATTTTGGGAGCTCATTCTATTTGACAATGTCATATTCATTAAACTTGTGAAGTAGGTAGTTGCAAGGCGACTCATTTTCAATCCTAATCACCCTCCCATACCTAAGAACATTCATGTGGATATAATACATTACTAGGTAACCATATCTTGATAATTTGTGTGCCCATTCCCTAGACAAAAAAATACCAAAATATCGAGAAATATTGATAACTATTACTTCTTACAACAATACCAAATGTAAATATCTAGTTATGGTTATGATTGGATCTTTGAGGAACCCCACTATATTTACCCTAGTCTCATCCATTTGGATTGGATATCTAATAGTTTTGGTGTAAGGTAGACCCATCTCTTCACAAACTACTTATGGCATCATTGTTGTCGTTGCACCTAAACCAACCATACAACTTCTTAACAAATAGTTTTAAATTTTGAAGTCCATATAAAAGAAGTTCAAATTCATTATCTTGGGATTTGGGGCATTATATATGTCAATTAAATTAACTTGGATGTTTGTTAGATGCTTTACTATCAAGTTTTGTTGTTCAGCTACACTAGTTTGAGTAGGCTCTAATTGTTTTCCCTTAGCATAACTTATTTTATGCTCCTTCAAAACTTCTTGGATCAAATCCTATTGACCAGGATTGGCTAACACATACAACATACTTACTTTGATAGGTATACTTTTCATTTCTTCTATAATATTTAACTTAAATTCCATAGACATGCTCTCACTTTATATAGTAAACTTCCAAAATTACCTTGTGGCTATTGCATGACCTTCACTTGTGAGAGAGGGATACTTTAGTCATCGCTCAATTTCTTTCTAAAGTTTATTTATTTTCCTATCATTCATATTATATATAGATTTATGTATCCATATTGCATTCCTCCTATCTATTTTGAATTATTTTCCTTTTTCAATTTGTTTATCTTTATTGAATTGTATCTTTGTTTGTGTCTCATTCATGGTATTCTTTTGGACAACCTCCTTTTCTTGTTTTTTCTCCTATTGTGCTACTATTGGCTCTTTATCATTCAAATGTAATGTTTCTTTACCTATCCTAAACATAATTGTACTCTTATTATCCCTGGTTTATTTTTGAGTTGGTTGCTCTTTTGCCATTTTTCTCTTGCCCCTAGTCATAATCCCTTGTTGATTAGTGCATATTGCATAATATTCAAATATGAATTCTTCATCTATTTCTATAGTGCTAAAACTAGAAAAATTATTTGTATTTGGCAGGATGGGAATTGACTATTGGGGTTAAGGCTATTGGTATGTAGGTTAGTTTATTGTGAGGCCCAACTATCCTAAAATTATCACTTGTTGAGCATGGCATTGTTAGCTATACAAAATTGTTTGAGAATGTCTAATGACTTGGACACACTCTATAGGATCATGCCTTGCATTGCATGGAAAATACCATAATGGATTGATCATTGAATTGGCATTCACATTGTTGTGATCTTGATTCATTCCTTAGTTAGCACCTTGTAAAGGGACTTGATATTTTATGAGGTATGGGGTTTTCTAAGGTTGCTAGCTTTAAGGTTGTCATTGTTACCTTTTTATATTGTTCTACCAAACATTTAATCACTTACAACATCTTGCTCATTGCAAAATTATTAGTTGACTCATTATTCATGTTAGATAGAGGAGGGAGGGTTAGAATTTATGGTTGAAAAGCAACCACGGATGATTATTTCTGGCTAGGTTGCATGACAATATATACAAAGAGTGATGAATTAATAACTATTATTGGTTAAGGATTTGGAATTGATGAAATAGGGTTGTAGAAGTATGAGTTGAAGTATATTTGGTAATATAGGTAGTGTAGGACATAGGCAAGGGAGGATGTAGTTTTTCTATCTAATCAAAATATCTTTTCCCAGCTTACTTACTCAAAAGCTACAAGTGTATGATAATTAGCACTACACACCATCAAAGCTAGATCAGATTGTAAACCCTTGATGTAGTAAGGTAATATATGTTCTTTATTAGGCCTTAGCATTTTTTGGAATTATATTTAAGGTTCTCAAGAATCTATTGTTAAAAACATGTATGTTATCTTGAGTATGACTTTGTATTATGTTCAATTAGAACAAAATAAAATAACCATTACTCATACTTTGAAATCTATACATGAATGGTTCTACAATTAATGACCAGCTAGTAACAAAATTATCTATTAATCCTCTATAACACGATGTAGCTTTATCATGTAGAGATTATATTAGTAAGCATACCATAATATCCTCCTCTTAGATGTGGTGAATTGAATTGAGTGTAGACAAATCATTAAGGTGATCCAATTTTATCATATTCTCACTTTTATTAAAGCATGTAAGTATTCATAGCAAAAATGGGAATAAGGGAATAAGCCTTAGGTTTAATGGTCCTTGATAGATCTAGAGGTGATCCATGATTATTTTGTTGAGGAGAAGGTTGACCATATTGCTATTATGGAGGCATACAAAGGCGTATTGTATAATAATAAGGTGGATATAGAGGATACTAAGGATATAAGGATGAAGGATAATGAAGTGGTGGATTTTGATACCTATTATTGATTCTAATGAGGTTACATATTTAGAAATGGAGAACGAAATTTTTGGATGATCTATTGTTTTGAAGGAGGTGGACCTTGTACATTTTTCTATACTTGACTAGGTTAGAGACAATGTTTGTTCCTAAGGGTTTCCTTGGGACACTTTCAACCCCATTTTTCCAACCAACACTTGTGTATTTTGATCAAAGCCTTGGTTTTGGTTTCTAAATATTTACCATGAAGATCCTATGTTTGGAGATGTGGATTGACCTGGTCAAAGGTTAGATATGTTTGACAAACTAGATCCAAGTTGCTTTTGTGTTGAAGAAGCATTTGTAGGAGGAAAATTCTGGGCGCTTGATGTAGGAGATGGATTTGTGTTACTAGAATAGTAATAGTTTCCAAAAAGTAGATTAATATTGAGGCTATTTACATCAATAGGTACAATGTAGAGAGGTTTTGTGAGTCAATGTGGGACCAATATTCAACCAATTTTGGTTTGCAAATATGGATGAATAACTCATTTGTTGACCTAAAAAAAAAAATTCTTAAAGGGTGGATTTTCACTAACAAGGTTAACCATTGGGCTTTTACCTTTTGAGAAAATAGGATCAGGCACTAGAATCTTCTTAATTTTATTGTCTTGGTGCACCCATTCCTTTTGGAATTTCTTCAATGATATGCAACTATCTTTGGATTAATGGTCTTTTCCAAATTTTTGTGTTTTTGAACATGTATTCATAAACTTTCACACATCAACCTACACAAATAATTTTTTGAGGTAAAAATTTATAAAATTTTAAAATTTTACTTACAAAGTGATTTGCTTGTAAATTGGAGTGATTCACTTACAAAATAAGTCAATTCAGTTGTAATTTTAGGCGATTCGCTAGCAATTTTTAAACTTAAAAAAAAATGTAGTTGAAAGGATCCAAGTGAATTGCTCAAACTGAATTGATTCAAAACTAGAGTAAATCATTTTTTGGAGGAGTTAAAAAAATCTTGCTTGTCCTAGCAAATCCCTTTGCAGATTTTGAGTAAATCACTCTTTGGATTTGACTTGATGAAAATCACTTTTTTTTTAGAAAATGACTTGTTGAACTAAGTGAATTACTTGCAAACTTGATTTTTGGCCAAAATAATTGAAAATCTCCATTGAATGTTTTCTTCCCATTGTAGATGCAAAAGCAAGGTCAAATCTAAGGTTTGATGCAATTCGAGTTGTTGATTTTATGTAAATATTAAAATTTTAAAACTCATGTTAGACTCATTATTTATAAAGTATCTCCTAAAATCAAGCACAAATAATAAAAATGATAGTTTGAGAGCTTGATAAATCAAGTCCTTAGCCTCAACAAATTTCTTTGGATTCAATCTATGAAACTATAGAGAATTTAGAGCAAATTACTTATAAAACATAGTGAATTGCTCCAAAACTGGAGCAAAATGCTTCTTATGAGTAGACTTTGGAATAAATATCTTAATATTAATCCAATTACTTCATTTGAGATGTGTATAAATTTAGCATGAAAATCAAGGAATTTTATCCAAATCAGAGAGAATTTGATGGATAATGAGGGTGAGTCCTATCAAGTGTGCTAGAAAATATGTTGACCTGGGGAATTATCTTGACTTATAATTTAATTATGTTCCCCAATTATAGCTTCAACAAAGTTGTAAGGGAGTGTTAATGGATCCTCCCAAGGAGTATTAATGGCTTCACCCAAAATTTAGATTGAGGTCAACTCCCCATTATCCCCATGGAATAATCCTATGCTAAATTACACTAATTGCATGAAAAATAATGTGTGGAAAATAAAACATTCATAAAATATTAAGGGCATAGGGGTTTCAAATTAACACAAGTTTAACTCGTAATGAGGAAGTGTCTATGATCAATTAACACATGAGTATTTTAATAACATCAATGTTCTCCCATTCACTAAGTTTAAAATTGCTAAGTGAATACCAATATGGGCAAAAAAGTAATGCCTAAATCACCGTACACTTAACAAACCAAGAGGGTGATGCCATTGATGGAATGCCTGACTTGTCAATTTCTCAACAATCTCATGAGATTAAAGCACAATGTAGGTTTCATAGAGTGTAGCTTCAAATTCTCATGGCCAAAAGTTGAATACAATGGAGCCCTAGGATTCTATTTATAATTGGAGTATACCCTTGAGTTACCTGGGGTAAGAAACAATTACACCTAGTAAAAGTAAATATTTGAGGGCATCTTTAGTAAAATGATGCACCACCAAATTTTACATCATCTAATTATGTATCTAACAAGCTTACAAGTTCTAAAATAAATTAGTATGCCACTATATGCCAAAATATCACCATCAAAAGATTCTTTTTGAGATTTGTGTATTTATCTTTACCCCTTCATTGGCTATCAATAATTCACTCTAGTTAGTGAGAAAATCACTTGCTTTTGCTAGTAAAATGTTATTTTACCTTGAGTGGTTTGCTCCTACAAGCCAAATGGGTACATTTGCAAGTGAATTGGTCTTGAGCTAATAGACACATCTTATAATAAAATTGGTCCTAAGCAAATCGACACATGTGCTAGACTTAGATAAGTTTTAGAGGGTTTTATAATTCATCTACTAATTGATTCCACTAATTTATGCTCTTTCAAAATTGTGAATTCCAATATTGTGCCAAGGCATTACAAGGTCCAAAATTCAAGGATTATATTAATATAAGCAACAACCCTAGATCATGGATTTCTATTTGAAACCTATTTTAAGGAGAAGGACTCAAATAAATGGTATATGAGATTCAAAATATGCTTCAAAAGTTATATTAATCATTTTTTAGGGGAAAGTATGAGTTGGTTTATAATCTACTAAAAAACGGTGGATACTAAATCAAGTTGTAATATGTTTTAGAGCAATCAAAATTTTCTAATCCTAATGATCTCTTTTGGAAGAATGTTTGGTCACTAGAGGTCCCCCTAAAGGCCTCAACATTCCTCTGGCTAGTTTTTTAAAGTAATATTATTATAGGAAAAGTCTACAAAGAAGATATCATAGACCTTTCAATTATTGCTTGTGTGAGAATGATCTAAAAACATCAAATCATTTACTCCATTGTTGTGTGAGAAGGATTTAAAAACATCAAATCATTTACTCCTTCATTGTCACTTTGCTTATATCATATGAGGTCATTCTTTTAAAATTGAATGGCTCCATCAACATTGAAAGAGTTCATGAAATATTGGATTGATTATTTTAAAGCTAATGCATTATGTATTTTGTGAAGGATTAGTCCTACCATTATTTAGTAGAATTTATGGCTTTAAAGGAATAATAGAATTTTTAAAAATAAAACTCAAATTCATGCCCTAGTTTGGAACCATATTGTTGCCTCTCTTGTAGATTGCTTGCAGACATGGTGCTTATCATGGGAATTCTCCGGTATAAAAAAAGAAGTGATAAAATTATTGGTTAAATAATTTAAATATATATGGGAGAGTCATCTATGATAATAGAACTAGCACAAGTTTTGCTTTGATCTATGGTAAAATAGAAATTTCTAGGTTTTTAGTGGAGATGGTATTTTTCAAAATAATGAAGGTAAAATTCTCCTCACTCAAAATCATATGGAACTTCAACTAACAACTATATAGAGGCTAGGGCACTTCTTACAAGGATCAAAATTACAATTGAAAAAGGATGGAATTATATTTCAATTGAGG
Source organism: Wollemia nobilis (assembly GCA_028583015.1). Taxonomy (NCBI): domain Eukaryota; kingdom Viridiplantae; phylum Streptophyta; class Pinopsida; order Araucariales; family Araucariaceae; genus Wollemia; species Wollemia nobilis. The sequence goes on along the minus strand of JAQPPZ010017131.1, from coordinate 345,759 downwards.
GGGATTCAAAAATTATTATTAATGTTATCAATAAAAATAGATGTGGGGATTGGATAAAAAATAATATTATTTTTTATGTCCATCAACTATTGTTGGAGGTATCAAATGGCATTAGCTCAACTGGTTAGATTCCTCAAATTTCAATGAGGAGATCAAGGTTCAAATTTTGCTAAATGATAAATACATAATTATCAAGCTTTTTGTAATACCACCATGTGGTCATGATGTAATATGGATCAGACCCATTTCAATCCCATTTAAAAAAAAATTAAAAAAAAACAAAAAAACTATTGTTGGAGGTAATATCTTGGAAATGTCTATATATAGATAGAGAGAGATATAAGGAAATCATGTAGCAAATAATTTATCCAATCATGGTGTCGATCTTCATGTTGGCAAAATTCAAAGTTTAGAAAGCAATTAACTAAGTGATATTTCATCTCTTGGTGAGCAATTTGGGAAAGATGAAAAATATCTTTGATAGAAAGACAATTAAATGTAGTTTAATTGACTTGACAATGACTGTAATGTTTTATTTGTTTGATGGGAGTGGTCTCTAATAGAATCCACATATAGTTTATTAAAAATAAGTAAATAAATTGATTGAGAATAATCAGTCTCCTTTAATTATAAAAATATTATTTAAATAAATAAAATTTATATTATAACATTAGGGTCAAATTGCAAGGACTCAATTGGTCAAATACACCAACTTTTAAGGTGAAGACCATGGTTCAAATCTTATCAAATGATATTGCCAAGATGTTCTTGTAAAATCTTTATGATGTAATATAGGTGTGAACCTTTTCATTCTCATATAACCAATTAAAACAATATTAAAATTTTCTCTTATCATTAATAATAAACACTCAATCACTATGACATTTCAAATCGTCTCTATTGATATAAGGGCTAAGCTAATTTTTTCATCATTTGAATATCCTCTATTAATATAGGGTTTAAGGTAATTTTTATGACATTTAAAATATCCTTTGTTTTTATTATTGGTTATATGAGAACAAAATAGGCCCCACCCACCTATGGGATTTAAAGCTTGATTTATGATGTGACATTCTTTAAACAAATTTTCCTAAATCCCATGGGCCTATTCACTTACTTTACATGTTAATATTCACCCATGAGATTTGAACCTTAGTTTAGGGTGTGAAACTCCTCACTCTCTAGCAATTGATATAACCCCATTGAATCAAAATATTAAGGTTCACCCATAGGATTTGAACCTTGGTTTATAATGTAAAACTCCTTATTCCACATCATATTCCCTAAACACCATAGGTTTAAATTTTAAGGTTCACCCATGGGTTTAAAACCTTGATTTAAGGTATTAAGCCCTTTACTTTCCACCCATTACTCCTAACCCATGAGCTTCAAAAATATATGTCTTTTAATTAGTTATATGGGATTGAAGTAGGTCCTTGTCATATTACACCATCACCATTGTCATATTACACCATCACCACCTAGTGGTATTACAACTTAGTTATTATGCACATATCACTTAGCAAGATTCGAACTTGGGCCCCCTTGAAAGTTGAGGAATATAACTGGTTGAACCAATGCCATATAATTTAAATACCCTTTGTTAATATAAGGGCTAAGGTAAATTTTTGGTCACAAGACTAATCTAGCCTTCTTGATTTAACCTTTGAAAAGGTGTACCCACCTTAAATATAAAAGTATCTCATATTTTATCCATATGATTGTGAAAATTCCTTTCAAATAAAGAAGTATGTGAAAGAGAAGTTTTAGAGTACACGTGGATAGTAAACTCAAGGAGGCAAAACTTTTACTAGCTTATTGAACTTAATCTAACAAATGAACATCAACAAAAAGCATACATGATTACTTTCTCATTATCATAAAAGGAAGAGTCATATTGCTTCCAAAAATATAAGGAGAAATGGATCAAGGAAGGAAATCCAAATACAAATAAATATTCATGCTACAACAAAACTATTTTTTCTTTTCACCAAATAAAAACCAATTTAACTTTAGATGGAAGAAATATTAAGGAATAAAAAGTTATCAGGAAGGAAACAATTAGTTATTTCAGAAATATATTGTCAAAGCAAGATAAGGAGGCACAAGATAAACTTTTGCAAAATATTCCATCAATTATCACATAGGGATAAAATGAAAGTTTGATAAAGAAGATATCTTGGAGCAATTATATAAAGCAATTTTCTCTTTCCATCATAACAAGGAACTTGACCTTGACAAATTTCCTACAATTTTCTTTTAATTTTTTTGAAATTTATATATGTTTGATATATTGGTTATAGTTGAAGAGGCCAAAAAAAAGGAAAGCTACAATAAGTGAGATCAATGCCACTTTTATTACATTCGTTACCCAAAAAGGAAAGAAAATATATTTTTTAATTTTTATCCAATAAACCTTTGTAATATAATTTATAAGATCATTTCAAAAATTATGGAAAATATGTTGAAAGGCATTCTAGATTGTGTTATCTTAGAGGAACAAGGTAATTTTGTTTGTGGTAAACAAATTCTTGATGGTGTAATCATTGCACAAGAGGCCATACATTCTCTTCATTTGTTAGGGTACCTAGGAATAGGTATATGGGGATATGATATTTTATTGTATAAGGGTTGGAATAGGCCACACATAACCAAAGGTTGATTTCTTTATAATATTATATTATATTATGATATAATATTATATTAATAGTTGGCTCCCAAAAGTAGAATTAGAAGATGGATATATAAACAAGGGATATTGTCATTGTAATCATCATGGAGATCAATCATATGGAATCGTATTTTCCCATGAAGTGGCGTATGGGGCTTTTCCATCTCTAAGTGGTGCTTTCATCTTGGGAGATCTTGTGGAGTTATTCCTGCCTTAAGGAGTATTATTGGTGTTGCCCTACCTTAAGGGTATTATCTATCTCTATCTCATTGTGTGGATTGTTATCGTGGATAATTATTTAAGGATGAATGATTTTATATTTTTGCATATTGGTGAATGATTTTATGTTAATAAGAATAAATTTTCGTAACAAGTGGTATCTGAGCAACGATTTTGGCAAAATAGAGATTTTTTTGTGGATTGCAAAATTAGAGCAATTTTTTTCCTAGAAAAATATCTCACCTTTTAGGATCCATATCTCTATAAAAGTCAGTCTAATTTAGACAATTCTTGACTTATTTTATTGAAAATTGAAAATATTTAAAATGATTGGTCATATGAAGGAATCCAAGCAGTATTGAGGGAGATATGACCATATGAAGTTAGTCATTTGGAACAAGGGCGGTGGCAATTTTTCAAATCGTATTTTTTCAAAAAAATGAAATTTGATATATCTTTCAGTTACGAGTAAGTAAATCATCTATTTTTGTGTATGAGGAAGATTTTTATTTTGGAGTTTTAGCTTCAAATTAGTAGGGAGACATATTTTTATGAAACCCTAGTTCATAAAACCCTAGTTTGCATTATCTTTTTGTTGGGGCATGAACTATGGAGCTGCAAAATTTTTTTGGAGAAGATGATATTGATGTTAGAGAATGGTGGAAACTATTTAAATCCTTGTATTCTACTAATTATTTTACTTGGCACCTTATGCTTCCTCTTTGTCTAAGCAGAGAAGCTCTCTCTTGGTTTTATAATTTTCATAGCATCCATAATTGTGAACTGACTTGGGATAAAATAGAGTAAGCATTCTTGAGTCAGTGGGGCCCATATAAAAAGATAGCTAGTTTGAAGGAAACACTCAAAGGTTATGCTGAAGAAATAAACATACTTCAAAAATAACAAAATAAAATAAAAAGAGAGCTAGAAAATTTCAAAGAAGTGATAGCAAGTAAAAAATATGTTAGTGTGCAGACAGAGGAAACCATACTTTTGGTAGTAGATAAATTAAAAAGTGGACAAAGGGATTTGTTTGAATCTAAAAAATCTATTTTGTAGGTTTATGGTTACATTTAGAAGGAAAAGGTTATTATTTCTATCAACCCTAGTAACAAATATAGTTTCATTAATATTGCTTTGGCTAAGAGATTATGGGTTCATACAACAAAAATTAAGGACATACAACATGAGGGTGAGAATGTTCAAATTTTTGAATATTTAGAGACCACCATGGATAAATATGTCTTAAATTTAAATTTCTATGCTATTGAGATGGATGATGTGGATATTGTTCTTGGTTATCCTTGGTTAGATTATTTGGGTATTGTTAGCATTAATATTTAAAAGAATTTTAAGAAGTTATGGTACAAGAAAAAGAAGATAACATTGTAGGATATTTCTCAACTTACTAAGCAAGAATCCAAGGACAAACAAGTAGTTATGGGAAGGGAACAAGAAGCGGTTGCAGATAAACAAATTGAAGAATAGAAAGAACCTGAAATAGAATATGAGAAGGAATTAGCAGCAACAAAGTCCATAGAAGCAGTAGCAACAAGTTCTATGGAAATAATAGTAGCAAAGTCTAAAAAATCTTTGATAAAAGAGCACAATGGCACACCAAACAAAGGGAACATGAAATAACAACATGTAGAAGAATTTAAAATAGTGGAGCCAAATGTTGAGGAGTCAAAGAAGGTAGAACATCAAGTTAAGGTTGCAGTATATCACCATCCACACCACCATGAGTGACAACAATCTTAGAGGTATAGCTTAAGGTAATAATGTTATGGTTCTACATGGAATAAGAAGGGTACCAGTATGGAAGTGTTTGGCAGAAAAAACATAGTAATCCTAGTTTTTAAAGTGGTGCACTAGCATCAAGGAACAAATGGATCCATTATTCAAAATATCATAATAGGGCAATAGAAACATTGATCCAATGAAGCAATTTTAGATAATCAAATGACAAAATGGTATACCGACATCAATGACCACCACCACCAATCAACATTTCACTAGGATGGATGGAGGATCAATATTGGTACTGGTTTCTAACATTGCTTAGCAAATCATATTATCTTGTTTGTTCATATGTTTCAAGGATGAAACATTTGTAAGGAGGGTAGAATGTTAGGGTACCTAGGAATAGGTATATGGGGATATGATATTATATTGTATAAGGGTTGGCATAGGCCACACATAACCCAAGGTTGATTATAATATTATATTATATTATATTATATTATATTAGTAGTCGACTTCTTAAAGTAGAATTAGAATATGGGTATATAAAGAAGGGATATTGTCATTGTAATCATCATGGAGATCAATCATATGTAATCATCTTTACCCATGAAGTGGCTAATGGGACTTTACCCTCTCTAAGTGGCTCTCTCATCTTGGGAGATCTTGTGGAACTATTCATTAAGAAGTATTATTGGTGTTGCCCTACCTTAAGGGTATTATCTATCTCTATCTCATTATGTGGATTAATTTTTTTTCAATGGGTTATATGGGATTGAAACGGACCCCACTCATATTACATCATCACCACATAATGGTATTACAACAAATCTTGGATATTATCCATGTATCATTTGGCAAGATTTGAACCTGGGTCTCCTCCTTGAAATATTGAGGAATTTAATTTATTGAGTTAATACCACTTAATTTATTGTATGGATTATTATTGTGGATAAATGATTTGATATTTTTACATATTGGTGAATGATTTTATGTTGTCACTTTTATTACATTGGTTACCAAAAAAGGCGTGACAATCATTTTTTACAATTTTCATCCAATAAGCCTTTGTAATATAATTTATAAGATCATTTCAAAAATTATGACAAACATTTTGAAAGGTATTTTAGATTGTGTTATCTCAAAGGAACAAGGTGGTTTTGTTTGTGGTAAACAATTTTTTAATGGTGTAATCACTACACAAGAGGCCATACATTCTCTTCATTCCATGAAAAAACTAGGTATGCTTATAAAATTAAATATAAACAAAGCATATGATACGATTTCCTAGAGTTTTCTATATGATATTCTCAAAATATCTGGATTTGATCATAGTTAGTGTAAATGTATAAAATTTTACTATAGCACTTTGAAATATTTTATTTTAATCAATGGTTCTCTTGTTGGTTACTTTAAGTCATCTTGTGGGCTCTACTAAGGTGATCCACTATCTCCTTATCTATTCATTATTCTTATGGAGGTATTCGATAGATCTTTCTCAAAGGCAAAAATGGAAGGAAAAATCCAAGGTATTCAATTTGCAAAAAATGGTCCCTTGGAATCTCATCTCTAATTTGTTGACGATGTTTTTATTTTGGGTCATCCCTCAATTAATGAGTGCTATGGTACCTAGGGATATGTGTATGGGGATATTATATTATATTATATATGGGTATTAAGGATAGTTGGCATGGGCCACACATGACCAAATGTTGATTATATTATAATAAAGAGCTGGATAGGCATTTAGGAGTTGGCTCTCCAAAGTAAGATTAGAATATGGGTATATAAAAAATGGATATTATCATTATAAGTCATATGAAGTATTATATGTAATTTTCTTTGCCCATGAAGTGGCTTATGAGGCTTTGCCCTCTTTAAGTGGAACTCTCATATTTATTTATTAAAGTAAATATATGTATTAATTATGAAAAATTAGCCAAGAACAAATAAAATGATTGTTGGTTGATAGACCAACTAAGATTAGTTACAAAAAAAATTAGAAATACTGGTCTTGCTACTATCATCCTCATCTAATCTATATATAATCATAGTTGCAACATTGAATTCCTCAGTAAAAATACCAAACTAAATACCCAAAGTCATCCTTGTCATCAAAGTCTCCTATCTCATATTCATTGACTTTGTTATCCTCAATCGACATGTTTTTGTAGACATTGTTTATTCTTTTTTGTGTCTTCTTTTATGTTGCCCATCCTCTCTATGATGAGTGATATAAAGCTTCATGTGTGTTGAGTATATAGCCATGTTGACTAGAGCATTTTCTTCTTTGTTAACTCCCTCTTGATGTGACAGTAAATGACTTGAGTGAATTAAGATTCCTAATCCATGATGCATGTGTAGATGATCCTTAATTGCAGTGATGACAAAGTTATTTGATTGGCAAGAATAGAGGTTATCAATTTAGAGTCCCTATAAACATGTAGTTTTTGGATGCCATTTTTGGCTGCCAGTCTGAGACCAACTTCACAACCAATCGCTTTAGCTACATTGTTGGAAGCTTACCCCAAACAAATCTTATAATTGAGAAGAAATCTTGTTTTTTCTTGGAAAATGGTTCCTCTTGCAGCCACCATTCCTATATTAGAATTTAAAGTACCATCAAAAAATATATTTGGGTATTGGATCATGCATATACATTCTTTAGGGATGTTGTATATGCCCAACAGAGCTTGGAGATCCATTCTTTACAGCATGAGAAGCTCTGAACCAATCAATTTTCTAGGATTTTATTTTTTTGTAGCTTGCTTTTGTATTTGAAACTATCCCAAAAATAATTATGCTTATTAGTAATTCAATTTTGTTGCATTTTCCTTCAAAAATTAATTCATTTCTATTTTTCCATATTGCCCATATTATGTAGAAAGTGATGGATTCTCATAAATACTTAATCAAATGTTTGCTTTGAGATCCCATTTATACATTTGGCTCTATTGATTTAAACAATTTTTTGCATTCATGTTACCTGTGATTGATGAGCCAAATTTAGATGCAACTCCTATCCAAATCTATAGGGTTATTGGGCATTCAAAGAGAAGATATCTAGTCATTTCCTCAATTTTGAAGCATCTTGGACATATATGAGGTCCCATTATGTTCTCTTATGCAAATCCTCTCCAGTAAGAATTTTATTTTGATTCACTAGCCAATAAAATAGTTGAATTCTAGAGGAGATTTGATGTTTCCATATTGCTGCTAACATTTTGTTTACCTTTCCTACCTGTTGGGCTTTAACTCCCATTTTGACTTGATATATTCTTGTCTTGCTTACCCCCCCCCCAATTAGTTTGTTTATATTTTGGGAGTAAGGTTTATATCCAACAATTTGATCTTTGAGATTTATCCATTGTTATTGTATGTGACTACATAGGGGGGATCTCTCTAGTTACAATGTCTTCCCATCCATTCCATTATATCAGCTAGTTTGTAAACTAGATTTTGTAATTCTTCTTGAAGAGTTTGAGAATAACTGGTATTGAGAGGGGTATTCCCATTACTGGATCCTCCCAAATGTTAACAAGTTGACCATATCCAGGTAACCGTGATACTTTGTCTAGAATTATATTTTTTGCCTTAATAATGTGCTTCCAAATTGAAGAAGAACCATACTTGTTTGCTATGTTTTTATTAGTTGCAAACCTTTAGAGATGTCAATGTATTTAGCCTTTAGTATTTCCTTCCAAGGGGAGGAATGGGGATTTACTAGGTGCTATAGCAGCTTAGCCCTTAAAATTTACTAATATCTTCAGTTTTCCTTATTCCTAGACCCCTTAGCTCTTCAGGTTGTGAGATAGATTCCAAATTGATAAGATGGAATTTCTTCTTATTGTTTTATTTTCCTTATTGGCATAGAAAACTCCTAATAAGTCCATCAAGCTTATTAAGCATATACTTTGGACCATGATAGACCAAAATTTGATAGATTGGGAGACTTGTTATAACTGATTTTATAAGTATTTTTTGGGGTGATGTCAAAAGTCACCCATAATTATTAAATTAATACTTAAGTTGTAAATAGAAAAATGTATTAAATCTTGTGCTTTATTATTCATTCCAATTATGAATTTTAGTTAATTTAAGAATTAAGAAAAATGTAGCATGCAAGATGGCCATGTAAAAGCTAGTCTTTTTAATAACTTGAGTTGTATTAGCTATTTTAGCTTTTCTGATTGATCAAAGTTGATCGATAATTATATGTATTGTAATTGGAATAATTTGAAAGAAGAATATTTAGAAATTTTTCGATAATACATTGGGTGCACTATTGTGGAGTTTTTTGTGTGCTTTTTTTGTCAATTCTAGATCTAGTTTTCTGGTTTTGGCCAATAGCATAGTTTGTTGCAATTGGAGCATTTGGTTAAGGATACTTCACCATTTGGCATTCATAATTGGTTTGGCTTCATTGCTAAACACTCCTAGACCTTTTTGGGTGATATCCATGCTCCATTGATGTTCAGTTTATCATAGATCAGAATTGCTTTATTGTTATTTTTTTCTCTCCACATATAGATTTCACATTTGGTATCAAGCAGGTTGTGTGTGTGATTTCAAAATTTGTAGGTATATCTACAACAAGAGAGGGTGAATATTTTTTATTCCCAACATCCTTTACAATATTTTGGATCAAAAATACTTGTGGCTATTCATTTTCTATTATGACAACCAATAGTACATCCTTAAATATACCTACATTCAAAGGAGATAATTTTGAGTACTGGAGAGATCAAATGAGGAGGATATTTGTATGGAAGGAAGTTTGAAAAAGTATGGTTCATCCATTTACTCATCCTGATGATTGGATTGTTTTTCCTCAAGATCAAAGGAAGACATTGGATGAAGAAGAAAAGAATGATGCTCAAGCTTTCTTCTACTTATAGAGTGCAATAGATCCAAGCATTTATCTGAGGATAGTTGGTTGAGAGAATGCCCATGAGGCATGGACAACCTTGGAGACATCATATCAAGACTTAGAAAATTTAAGAGCAACAAAGCTCTCAACATTAAGAATCAATTTTGAAAACATGAAAATCCTTGATGATGAGAATATTGGAGACTATTGTATTAGAGTAAATTAGATAGTGCGTAGAATGATAGTGTATGGTTAAGTCATGAAATATAGAGTAGTTGTAAGAAATATTTTGAAATCCCTATACCCAAAATGGCTCCATATTGTTATTACACTTGAGGAGTGTAAAGATATGGACTGTACTAAGGTTAAAGAGTTAGTGGGTTCTTTATTGTCCCATGAGGATAAAATGAAAATTTACTCAAATGACTTGAATCATGCACTAGAGACCAAAGTATGGGTTTCGAAACCAAATGCAAAGCCCTCAAATCAAAATGCATTTTTTTCTCAAAGTTTAGATCAGAAAGGGAAAAACCAATAAAATTCAAAGAGGAAGGGTAAGAAGGTCATCACTTGTCAGTATTGTAAGAAACTAGGTCACATGATAAAATATTGCATGATAAAATCAAGCAAATTCAAATCAAGACGAGGATGAGAAAAAAACCTACCAAGCTAAGAATAATGATGATCAAATTATCTCTTAGGAGACATCCGATAAAATTGGAACGATACAGAGAAGATTAGCATGGCCCCTGCGCAAGGATGACACGCACAAATCGATAAATGGTCCAAATTTTTAATATGAGCAGATGTGGGAAGGCCATCCTCAATTGACTAATATGATAGCTCAAATGTGGAATTATTTAGGTAATGGTGGGTTTTATGCTCTTCCAAATCAAATTAAATCTATGACATCTAGATTAAAATAATGGAACAAGAACACTTTTGGAAACATTTTTGAGAAGAAGAACTAAAAGATAAAATTCCAAAATTCCAAAAATGTGAACATAATAATCCAAGCTCGGAGGAAAGGGAGTTACTTAATGAATATCATAATATTTTGAGTACGAAAGAGAAATTTTGGAGATTAAAATCAAGATAGACCTGGTTAAAAGAAGGAGATAAAAATACAAAGGTCTTTCATAGGATGGCTATAGTATAGAGATCAATATCCAAAATTAGTAGAATTAAATCAATAGAAGGGATTTGGATTGAAGACCAGAGTGAAATTAGAAAAGAGGCTAAGTCTTTTTATCAAAATATTCTAGAATTAAAGGAGACTGAAGTTCTTAATGATAAACTTATTCAAGAAGTTCCTTTAGTTATAACGAATTAATACAATAGGAAATCTATGGAGCCTATTACTCTAGAAGAATTATTTATCTTTTTTCTCTTTTAATAAGGATAAATCCCCATGTCCAGATGGGCTCTTTGTATTTTTTACCAATATAATTGGGATATAGTGAAGGATTCTTTATTAGTGGTAGTGGAACAGTCTAGGGGTAAAACAATACATACCTTATAAAATAAATGCAACATATCTTACCCTAATTCCAAAAAATAATGATGTTGAATTGTTTGATTATTTTAGACCCATAAGCCTTTGTAATATGGCATATAAGATTATCTCCAAAGTGATGGCAAATAGATTAAGGCCATTGTTAGACAAAATCATTTTAGAAGAGCAATGAGGATTTGTGAAAGGGAGACAAATTCTGGATGGGATCATAGTAGCTCATGAAGTTATACATTCAATAGCTTCAATAAAAGAGAAAGCAATGATCTTAAAACTTGATATGATTAAATCCTATGATAGGGTTAAATAGGATTTTCTTTTTGCAATTTTAGAAAAGTTTGGATTTAGGAAGAAATGGTTTAGATGGATTAAAGCTTATGTCTTTATAGTTTCTTATACAGTGTTGGTCAATTGGTTAGTAACATAATATTTTAAATATAAGATAGGCCTTGGACAAGGAGATCCTCTATTTCCTTATTTGTTCATTATTATGGTAGAGGTTTTGAGTAAGAACTTAAAGAAAGCTTACAAAGATGGGCTTATAACTGGACTTAAGGTTAGTAATAACATCAACAACATCACCCGTCAACAGTTGGTAGATGATACAACCCTTTTTGGAAGGGCAAGGATAAATGAGGTCAAATATTTGAATAACTTTTTAGAGAAATATGAAAGAGCATCGGGGCAAAAATTTAATAGGACAAAATCCAAAATTTAATTCTTTAACACTCCTGTTAATATCAAAGAAAGAATTTCCAAGTTGCTTCAAATGGAGGAGGCAAATTTATCTGCAACTTATCTACGGATGCCTTTATTTGAGGGGAGAATGAGGAGAGAATTAAGGAATCTAGTTATTAATAAAGTTCAGAATAAACTTCTAGCTTGGAAAGGTAGATGGTTATCGTTAGCAGGAAGAATGCAGTTAATTAATTCATTCTTTCAGTCCATCCCAACATATTATATCTCATTGTATTATATGCCAAAATTAGTTGAAAAAAGTTTAATCTATATTATGTGATCCTTTTTGTGGTCATGTTTACATGATAAAAGAAAATTTCCTTTTGTGAAATGGAGCAAGGTGTGTGATGATAAAACTAGGGGAGGTCTTGGTTTAAGATTTCTTACAAATGCAAACTTAGCTCTCAGGGGAAAAGTTATTTGGAGATTGTACAAAGAGAGTCAAAGACAATGGGCAAGAATTCTTCTAAGTATGTTGATCTCAATGACCTAAGTTTAATATTTATTGCTTTCTCTCTACCAAATGGTTATGCTCTTTGGAATGGTTTAAAAATATATATTTGATCTTATTATTAAAGGTTTGAGATAGGTGGTGGGAACTAGAGAAAAAATAACTATTTGGATGGATAATTGGTGTGATAAAAAAACCACTCAATTTAGATCCAATTTTGAAACCTTGGATGAGATATCTTCAAGACAAATATGGTGTTTCAAACATTTTGTACAAATATCAGGAAGAAAGATACAAATGGAAAAAAAGATTTTTTTATGAGTATACAATACACTGATGCTAGGAGATATTTGATTAAAAATATAATAACTGTGATTATTCTGAGGGGATCCAAGGATAAATTGAATTGGGAGTTGAATAGCTCAGGAGAATACACAACAAGAAGTGGATGTAATGTACAACACCAACAAAATAATAATATAACTAGAATATGGAGAGATATTTGGGATAGCCCAATCATTCCTAAAGTCAAAATATTTGTTTAGCTAGTAGGTCTTAGAAGAATTTTATCCTGGTATAACCTAATGAAAAGAGGTTTTCATGGCCCCTCTTAATGTATTTTTTATAAAAATGAGGAGAGTATAGATCATCTCTTGGGACATTGCTCAATAGTCTGGAATCTATGGAAATGGATTCTTGATATGTTTGGTAAATGCATGGTGATGAATAGCAGAATTGGATATTGGTTAAAGCAATGTCAGAGCACTTATAAAAGTGAGGCTTTATAGACAATATGGGATATATCAAAAGATACAATACTTTGGACTGTATGGCTATAAAGGAATAGAAGAATATTTAAAGGAAAGGAAAGCAATTTAGAGGTAATGAAAAGGAAGATATGTTTAGCCATAGAGGAGTCTAAACCAACCCTATCAACTCACCCAGACCCTAATATAAAAGCAGAGAGCCTTAATAGATGGAATCAAGTCATTAAATGGAATTATGATGTTGGGTATAAGAGAAGCAAAAAGAAGGCAAAGAATATAAAGTGGAAACCACCATATGTGGAGTGGATTAAATTGAATTTTTATGGAGCTTCTAAATAAAATCCAAGACCAGGAGGAGGAGGAGGAATAATTAAAAATAATATAGGAAATATTTTATCTCATTAAGCTTTCAATAGTGGATTTAAGATAAATAATGAAGTTGAAGCTTGAGCAGCTTTAGAAGGGTTAAAAATATGTAAACAAATGAAATGGAATGGATGGAAGGTGACTCTATCATAGTAATAAATGCAATTTTAAGGAAAGCAAATGCTCCATGGAACATACAAGACATAATTATGGAAATTCAAGATCTTTCTAAAGAGTTTGAAGAAATCAAGTTTATACATACATTAAAGTAAGGTAACAAATGTGTAGATAGGCTAGCCAATAGAGGGATTTTGATTGAGGATCGTGAATTAAATTCTCCTTTCCATGGTTAGAGGAAGTAGTAAGTTTAGTTGAAGTTGACAAGAAAATGTTGATTGCCTAAATCAATAAATGATTAAGTTTTACTTTAATATTTTCCATTACTAATATTTGTTTTGTTTTGTAATAGTAATGTGTTTTCATATATACAATATATTATAATTTTTGTGGTTGCACTTGTGTTTCAGGAAGGAAACTAGCAATCCAAATTTGGTAAAGCAAACTATGATAATGCGATGTTTTGGAAATATTACTCTACTAAGATGCAAGGCATAGATAGTAGAGGCGAAGTTTTGGTATTGTGAAGACTGACATAGAAAAATGTCAATAAGGATGCTAAATTCTGGAATATTTGTATTCATACAAAAAATGGAAATATCCAAAAAATGAAAATCTAGAATTTAGACATTTTATGTAAAATTATGTAGGTTTCTAGCTATAGCAACTCAATTGATATGATAAGTGTATCTATTTGTAAACTTTCAAGATCTAAAGAAGAGAGTTGTAATTTGTCAAGGGTGGGGGACCCAAGTACAACCCCTTGTTATCCAAAAAAAAAAAAATAATGATGATCAAATTAATTATTCTCTTTCATGTAATTTAGGTTTGGATGATAAAAAGGATATGTAGTTTCTTGATTCAGGATGTTCTAACCATATGTCATGTTTTAAGGATTGTTTTGACAAGCTAGATGGTTCATTCAAGAGCCAAGTTCAGCTAGGAGATAGGAAGGTGATTCATATAGAAGGGAAAGGGAGTATTTCTATCACCCCAAAGTATGGGATGGGTGATATTAGCAACATTTATTTAGCTCTAAGCATGAAGCACAATCTCATGAGTGTTGGACAACTAGTAGAGAAAGGGTTCAAGCTACTTTTTGACAATGAAGAATGCTTGATATATGACAAAAAGTAAGGTAACAAATTGATTGGAAAGTCTATTATGTCAAAAAATAGAATGTTTCCACTAAGAATAAATATGTTAAATTAGAATTCTTGCTTTTCTACCATTGAGGAATAAAGCATGTTGTGGCACTCTAGATATGGTCATTTAAATTTTAGAAGTTTATATGTTTTTTTTAAGAAAAATATGGTTGATGGTCTTCCAAGGATTGAATCCAAATTGAAGGAAGCATGCAAGGTATGTATACTTAGAAAACACCATAGAGAAAGCTTTCCAACCAGCAAATGGAGAGCTACTAAGAAATTAGAATTGGTACATTTAGATTTGTGTGGGCCCATGTCTTGTCCTAGCATAGACAAAAATTTGTATTTTATTTCCTTTATTGATGATGCTACCAGACTAATGTGGGTTTTCTTATTGAAGATAAAATATGGGGTATTCTCAACCTTCAAGACCTTCAAGGCAATGGTAGAAAAGGAATCAATTTCTTCTATCAAGGTGTTAATAACTGATAGAGGAGGAGAATTTTGTTCACATGAATTTCTAGATTTTTGCTCTTCACATGGAATAAAAAGGCATTTTACTGCTCCTACACACCACAAAAAAATGGTGTTGCAGAGAGGAAAAATAGGACCATAATGGAATCAACATGATCCACGTTGGGGACCAAGAAGTTAGAGAGGAATTTATGGGCCGAAGTAGTGCAAACAATAACCTACATCCTAAATAGAAGTCCCACAATGGCAGTTAAAAATAAGACATCCTATGAAGCATGGTATGGTAAGAATCCCATGGTGTCTCGTCTTCAAGTATTTTATTTTTTAGAATTTATTCACATTGATGATGCTAAAAGAAAAAATTAGACCCCAAGAGTGAGCCTCACATTTTTACAAGTTATAGTGATGGTAGTAAGGCTTACAAGTTTTTCAATCCTATTAGTAAAAAAAATGTTGTTTCTAGGGATTGTAAATTATTTGAGAATGATGTGTTTTTTGATCAAAACCAGAAGAGTGCAAAGGTTATTAGTAAAGGGGAGCTGCATTTTGATAGATAAATGGAGGTCAATCAAGATCCTCCACAAGTTCCTAGTTTCAATGGCAACAATACTAGTTCTTCCCAAGAGAGTAGTTTGCCATTTACTTCAACCCAAGTAAAAATAAGAGGTTGTTGTTGCTACATCCAGCAAGTCAAATGTTGGATCAAAACTATTAGAGGATAAAAACAAGATTTCAAGCTCAATATAAGAAATAATCTTAAATATATTGAAGATGAAATGACTTACTATACCTTATCCTACATTTCTAGTGAACCAAGGAACTATGCAGAAGCTAGTCAAAGGAAAGAATGGATTAAGACCATGAATGTTGAGATGGAGGCCATTGAGAGAAATGAGACATAGACTCTCATTCAACCTACTAGTGACATGGATTTCATTGGTACAAAATGGGTCTACAAGACCAAGTTCCATAGTGATGGAACAATAAACAAACACAAAGCTAGACTAGTAGCAAAAGGGTATGCACAAATATATGGAGTAGACTATGAGAATACCTTTGCTCCTATGGCTCACCGTGATACTATTAGATTTATGATTTCAATCACTTCTCAGAAAGGATGGGAAGTTCACCAAATGGATGTCAAGAGTGCATTCTTGAATGGTGACATTGAAGAAGAGATATGTGAAGCAGCCACAAGGTTATGAAATAAATAATAAAGAGCATCGGGTATACAAGTTGAAAAATGGTATTTATGGGTTGAAACAAGATCCAAGATCTTGAACTCAAATATAGATGGATCGTTCTCTAAAAATAGCTTTGAAAGGAGTAAGAATGAACCAACTCTTTACATAAAAATTGTTGACACAAATATGTTTTATATTTATCTTTATGTTGATATCATTTTATAGAAAATTTTAAAGCTATGATGCAAGACTTCAAGGAGAGCATGAAAATTGATTTTGAGATGTCTGGTCTTGAAAAAATGAAATACTTTCTTAGCATGGAAGTATAGCAAAGGGAAGATAAGATCTTCATATGCCAAGCCAAGTACACCCAAGACATGTTGAAGGGAACCTTTGATCATGGCATACACTATAGATCAGCAAGATCTTCAAGGTTTATTGGTTATGTTGATTCATATTGGGGAGGTTCTATTGGTGACCGAAAATCTACTACAGGGCATTGTTTCACCTTGGGAAGTGGGTTGATTTCTTGGTCATCCAAGAAGCAAAGTACTATGGCTTTGTCTTCCACTGAAGCTAAATATATAGCCCTTAATTCAGATTCTACACAAGTTATTTTTCTAATGAGAGTGTTGATGGATTTTGGTGAGACTCAACATGAGCCTACCAAAATATTTTTTGATAGTATTGAAGCAATACAATTGTCCAAAAATCAAGTTTTCCATGTAAAGACCAAACATAGATTTGAAGCACCATTTTATTAGAGAATTGGTACATAATAACACTATTGTCACTGAGTATGTTAAGAGTGAGGATCAAGTTGTTGATATACTCATAAAGGGGCTATTGAAGATGAATCATGGGATACTCAAAGAAATGTTGGACATTTCTCCTTTTGACATCAAAGGGGGGATTATTAGGGGTGATGTCAAAATTCATCCATAATTATTAAATTAATATTTGAATTGTAAATAAAATAAAGCACATGAAAATGTATTACAGTTTTTGCTTTATTATTCATTCCAATTAATAATTTTAGTTAATTTAAGAATAAATAAAAAACACGCAAGTTGGCCATGTAAAAGCTAGTTTTTTAGTAACTCGAGTAGTTTTAGCTTTTTTAGAATTTTTTATTGATCAAAGCTTATTGATCATTATATGTATTGTAATTGGAATCATTTGAAAGAAGAAGAATCATCAATTTTTAGAGCATATATCGGGTGCACTATTATGGAGTTTTTTGTGTGCTTTTTTGTCAATTCTAGATCTAGTTTTCTGGTTTGGACCAACAACATAGTTTGTTGCAATTGGAGCATTTGGTTAAGGATACTTCACCATTTGGAATTCAAAATTGGTTTGGCTTCATATTTGAACACTCTTGGACCTTTTTGGATGATATCCATGCTCCATTGATGTTCTGTTTATCATAGATCATAATTGTTTTATTGTTATTTTTTATCTCTTCACATATAGATTTCATAGTATTGTTCTTCCTGCCAAGCTCAACCACCCATTACTGTAGGCCTGAATCTGCTTTACAATTTTCTCTATAGTAGTGTTCCAACAATTACTTGTAACCTTAAATCCCATTGGAACACCTAAATATTTGAATGTGGGCTCAGAACCAAGTTTGAACCCCAATATTTGACTAAAACTTCTATTCTCTGAGGGAGAAGTGTTAATTGTATAAAACCTGCTTTTGGTTTGGTTAATTTTTACCCCTATTACTGAGGTAAAACAATCCAAACATTCTTTGAAGTGTATTATATTTAATATTGAAGCTTCTCCCATTAGGATGGTGTCCTCTATGAATTGGGTATGGGTGACTGAATTGACTCCACTTTCTATTTTAATGCAACTGATATTTTTTTCCTTCCTCCTCTTGTTGATTAATCTTCCTAATTCTTTAGCTAGTATGATGTACAGGTATGGCAAAAAGGGGTAACCTTATCTCATATCTCTAGAGGCTTTAAAGAAAGTTGTCAGTTCTTCATCAACTATGGGAGCTACCCAAGGGTTGTTAACATAGGCCAATATCCAATTTATCAATTGTATAGGAAATTCAAGTTTGATAAGGACCTTTTCTAAAAAATGGATGTCTACTTTATCAAAGGCATTGGACATATCTAGTTTAATGACCAGTATTTTCTTATCTTCCTTTGAACAAGGTTGTATAGTTTCATGCACCATGATAATATTATCATATAGCTACTTCATTGGATTGAAACCCCCCTACTCCTTATATATAATGGAGTTGATCTTCCTCTTGATTCTATTTGCTAGGATTTTAGTCATGATTTTGTATGAAGAGTTACAAAGAGAAATTGGTCTAAATCTAGAAAAGGAATTAGCATTTTTTTCTTTAGGAATTAGTGCTATGAAGGAAGATTTTATAGCACAAGAGAGTTTACCTTGAGTTTTATTTTGCTCTATAATCCTAAGAAGGTATGCTCCTCTTATGTGAAGGAACTGGTGATAAAAATTGTTAGTAAATTTGTATGGACCTAGAGCCTTGTCTTTTGCTAAAGAGTGGATAACTTCTTCCAGTTCCTCCATCTTTTTTTGTTTTGGTAAGTAGTGTTTGTATTTACAGCGGGTTTTAACAAGGATCCCAAAACCTGATTACATAAGCAATGGGCCTAGGGCATCAATCCCTTGAAACTGAACACCAAAACAGAAATCCCGCCTAGCGGTAACCATAAGCATGAAATAATCCCTCTCAGCGGGAAACAAACAAATAAGAAAGAAAGTAGTTTTGGAGATCCCGCCCAGCGGGGAGTAGCCAAAAACCACCATCGAGAAGATCCCGCCTAGAAAGAAGCAAAGAAAAACTGTTACAATAAAATCCCGCCTCGTGGGAAGCAGTCAAAACCACCACAAACAGTCCTGCCTAGCAAGAAGCAACAGGGAAATCCCACCATCCGGAAACCAGCAGAAAAGAAAGGATCCCGCCTCACGGGAAAACCGACAGATTTTGCGGATCCCGCCCTGTGGAGAAACCAGCCGCCCACCAGGAAAACATTTCGTTCAGTGAGATCCATCCTGTAGGAAGCCGACAGCCAGCACAGAGAGGATCCAACCCATCAGGAAGTGACCAGAGAGTTGCACCACAAGGAACCTGCCCCGAGAAAATAGAAGAGGATCCCAGCAGCAGGGACCAAGAATCCCATCCAAGCACAGAGCCTACCAAGGATTCACAAGAAAAAATGGGGAAGCTGTCCAAACCCTAAACCGTCACCTCCACCACACCGAGAAATGCAGGGGACCAGATCCACGCGAATAACCTGCAAAAAACCCCAGGGGGAAGCCTGAGGGAAAAAGGGAAGGGATCCCCAACAAAACAGGGATCCCTGGGAAGCACCAGTCCGAAAAAACAACCAAGGAAACCCTAGCCGGCTGGGAGGGGTGTAGATAGTGGAGAAGGATCTCCCCCCAGGAGATCATCTGCAAACAACCACTCCCCGAGAGGGATGACCTGGGTTGAGCCAGGGATTGGGCAGGAACCAAGAGCCATGGGAGGGGGAGCAGGGAAGGGACCAGAGCCCTCCCCTCTCTACTTTCTTCCCTCACCATCATCAGTTCCTCCATCTTAACCTCCTTAGTCAATTTTGTTATGTCCTTGTTTTTAATAATGGTAGGAATAATTTTGAGGAGAATTTCTTGAGCTTGTGCATCCCCTAAGATTCTAGTGAGAATTTTAGGGCAACGCCCAAGTGCTATCTCTTTGATATGGTCCTGATGAGTGTAATTGACTCCATGTTGAATTTTTTGAATTGTGTTCCTTTGATAGTGCTACATTGTTGAGGTGGAAGTATTTTGTATTTTTCTCCTTTTTGCAACTAAGTCATTTTGGATCGAAGACGTCAATGTGTTTCTTCTATCTGATGCACTTTATCTAGCTCTTGATATAATTTTCTTCTTTGTTCTTCTTGAAGTGTTGTGGTAGGTTGCTTTCCAATTTAATTTTCTAACTTCTCCATTTGTAGCATGAGTTCCTCCTTTTTTTTTATTGTCGATTTTTTATTTGAAATCCATTTCCTTATGGCTTGCTTAAGGTTTGAAATTTTTGTTTTCCAAACCACCTGTGGTTTGGTTGAGGAGGTACTCTGATTCTACATTTCTTCCACTAGTGTGTTAAAGTCTTCATGCTTTGTCTATACTAGATTATATTTAAAAGAAATATTCCTTTTACTAATCCTTTTTGCCCCATTGTCTAGAATGATAGGCTTGTGATCTGATATTTATGGATGATCTAGCTGGATATGAGGGGATGCCTTGATAATATATCCTCATGAACTAGAAATCTATCTAGTCTCTCAATAATAAATTGGACACCTACTCTTTTGTTTGTCTAGGTAAATTTACCTTGATTGATAATAATGTCTTGGAGGTGTACCTATGCCATAACATGGTCCACTATCTCCTTAGTTGGGTCTCTTTTTGTGTTTCCTCCTCTTTTCTCCTATTGAGCTAAGGTTACATTCAAATCTCCTTCTATCATTATATTGTTGGACATCTCCAATATGATCCATTGTTGTAGTTTCCCCCATGCCTCTTATTTATTTTCTAAATGATTTGGTCCATATAAATTTACTATGGTTAACTCCAAACCTGTTGGCATAGCAAAGTTAAATGCAATCCAATTTTTTTGTCTGAATGAGTCCTCCAAAATATCCTAACGCATCCATTACTACTAGTTCTTAATGGTACCAAATCTTGTTCCATTCCTCTTTGGTAGGACTCTCTTACATATTTGAGATTTGAATACACACTACTCTTGGATTTTGTTACTCTATTAAGGATTTTAGTTAGTTTTTCTTCAGGAGGCTACCCAATACCCTTCCATTCCAAGATATGTATTTCATTTTTTACTTGTGTTTTTTTCCTTAGGGAAGTCATCTAAGGTTTTATAAGTTTTATCATTTTTTGCTTGTTCCATTCTGATTTCTTGATTTATTTTTCTTCCTTTTATCATAGACCTTG
Source organism: Wollemia nobilis (assembly GCA_028583015.1). Classification (NCBI taxonomy): domain Eukaryota; kingdom Viridiplantae; phylum Streptophyta; class Pinopsida; order Araucariales; family Araucariaceae; genus Wollemia; species Wollemia nobilis. Next base: position 324,515 of record JAQPPZ010017131.1, on the reverse strand, counting down.
TGGTTGGAATGTTACTTCATTTTGCCTCTTCCTCAAACTTTTTTCCTTGTGTATTATCCCTTTTTCCAAACATATTACCTACTAGGATTGTGATTTCCACTTCTTGTGTTTCTACTATTTCCTCTTCTATGTTTCCTTCATGTATTTTTCCATTCCTAATTGGTGTTTCTTCTATTACTTCGTCAGACTCTGATTCTTGGATTTTTGCCTCTTTAACTCGAGCCTCATGTTCCTCTTCTAATGTTGCTTCTTCTTCCTCCAAAGAGATAACAAGAAACTTATTTTCTTTTTGTTTATCTAGGCCTTGAGTATTTCTTTTCTGACTCCTTGAATGTCTTGTCTGCTTTCATTTGACTGGTTAAAAGTCTTTATCGTCATCTTTTTTTCCTCCTACACTTTGGTGGGATAATTTTTAGAAAATTGTTTGTGCTTGTGATAGGAAATACACTTAAAAGGTATGTGCTCATAATCAAGAGGCTGTGTATGTATCCAATCCATTACTTTAATATTGATACTCTATAGTAAAAAAAAAATTAGATTGACTTGCACACACATTTTGGTATAAATAACATTATTGGCCTTTGGTGGTGCCTAGTCCACAAAGGTTCCTAAGGTGTTTCTAATAAGCTCTAGAGTGGGCTTGTTCCAAAAATATAATGGAATAAATGTAAGCCTTACCCAGGTGGATATCTCCTTTGGTTGCTCCACTTAGGTGTCGAAGCTAGTAGATGACAACATCGTGTATAGGGGGTTCAACCCTAAGAACCATGGCCCCCTATGAAATATGGAAATTCTTTCTTCTAAATATGGAAATATTACCACAAAATAGCCTCTCCTTGCTAGCATGAATTTGTAGCTAGATATTTGTGAGTCCCATTTGGAGTCTATCTATTTCTGAATATAAGATGGTCCCGACCACATTCCTATAAACTTGTATACTAGGGCATGAGAAGACAAAATGAGTGTTGGATTTTTATTGAGATTGGATGAAACCTTGACTATGGAAACTTTGTCTAACTTTGGAATAAAAGTACTTCTAACTCCAATTGGGACTTGATTCGAACATTTAGGAAAGGCCTAAGCGAAGAGATCTAGCTTTCCTTGATCAAACACAGGCATATGAGAGAATAAAAAGGCTCCATTGTTAGGGTTCTTGAATAGAGCAGTTGTAGCCATGTTAAGTGGCACTCTCATCTTAGGAGATATTGTGGATTTATTTCTTCATTAAGGAGTATTTTTAGTGTTGCCCTACCCTAAGGGTATTATTTATCTCTATCTCATTGTGTGGATTGTTATTTTGGATAAATGGTTTGATATTTTTACATAATAGTGAATGACTTATTTTCATGAGAAATAAAAGTTTAATAACAAGTGGTATCAAAGCAATGACTCTAGCAAAGTAGGATTATTTCTTGGTGGATTACAAAATTTGGGTAGTTTTTTTTCTAGAAAACGTTTATCTTTTGAGAGTGATATCTTTATGCAAGTTATCTAATTTAGATTATTCTTGTTCCATTTTATTCAAAATTTGAAGGACTTAAAAATAAGTCGTTATATGAAGGAATCCGAGCAATATTAAGGGGGGTACTACCCTTTAAAGTCAACCATTTGAAATAAGGGCGCTCATATTTTTTTAAATCTTGTTTTTTCTAGAAAAAAAAAAATTGAGATATATTTTAGTCAAGGTAAGCAAGTCACCTATTATTTGTTGGTTTTGAAGGAGATTTATGGGTGTACTTATTTATGTGTATTTTTAGCTTCAAATCAATGGAGAGAGATATATTTTCATGTTATATATATATATATATATATATATATATATATATATATATATATATACAATTTTAAAAAACAAGTTTGCATTGTCATTTTTTTGGGTTGAGCTCATGAAGTTACAAAAGTTTTTGGGAGAGGATGATATTGATGTTAGGGAATGATGCAATTTTTTAAAATATTTGTATTCTACTTCCTCTAAGATAAGGATTATAATTTGCAAGTTGAAGGAACCACACCTTTGAAGCCATACAAGCAAGTGGTTGCATTTAGAAGGATAAAGTTATAATTTCCATTAACCCGAGTAGTAGGTATAATTTTATTAATATTGTTTTGGATAAGAGGTTGCAAGTATAGGCAAAAAATGTTAAGGACGTATGACTTGATTGTAAGAATGTATAGATTTTTGAATATTTGAAGGTCACCATGGATAAATATATTTTACATTCAAATTTTTATGCAATTGATATGGTTGAGTAGATATTGTTATTGGTTATTTTTGGTTGGATTCTTTGGGTACTTTTAACATTAATATGTAAAATAAGTTCATAAAGTTATGGTATGAAAAAATAATATAATATTGTAGGATGTTTCTTAACTTAAGGAAGAAGGATCCAAGGAGAAACAAGTAGTTATGTCAAGGGAATATGTTAAGGAACTAGCACAGGAATAAAAATCCAAGTTTACAATAGAGTCCAAGGAAGAAGCAGTAACAAAGTCTGAGGAGGATCTATTATAAGAGAGTATGGATATACCAAAATAAGGGTACATAAGAGAACAACATGAGCAAGAATTTAAAATAGCTATTCAAAATGTTGAATATTCAAAGGAAACATAACATTGGGTTAAGGTTGTAGCATATCGCCACCCACACCACCATGAGTGGCAACAATCTTGGAGGAATTACTTAGGGCATCAATATTATTATGTATCTACATGGAGTTAGAAAGGCATAAATAATGGCAATTTTTGGCAAAACAAACATAGTAATTATGGATTTTAGAGTGGTGCAACAACATCTTGGAACCAACGACCAATTATTATGAATATCAAAGTAGAGCAACAAAAGTATGGATCCAATAGAGCAATTATGGATATTTAAATAGCATAATGGAAGCTTAACATCATCAAAGACCATCACCAATCAAGATTTTACTTAGATGGATGGATGATCAATATTAGTATCAATTGTCCACATTGCTTGAAGACCATATTATTTAGTTTCTTCTCATGTTTTGAGGATCAAAAAATTGTAAGAATGGTGGAATGCTACCTAGAGATATGATATTATATTGTATATGGGTATTATGGATAGTTGGCATGGGTCACACATAACCTAATGCTGATTATATTATAATATAATATTATACTAATGAGTTGGCTAAGGGTTTATGAGTCGACTCCCCAAAGTAGCATTTGAAGATGGGTATATAAATAAGGGATATTGTCATTATAATCATCACTCATATCAAGTATTACTTGTAATCGTCTTTACCCACAAAGTGTCTTATGAGACTCTGCCCTCTCTAATTGGTGCTCTCATATTAAGAGATATTGTGGAGTTATTCCTTCCTTAAGGAGTATTATTGGTGTTTCCCTACACTAAGGGTATTATCTATCTCTATCTTATTGTGTGGATTGTTATTGTGGAAAATTATTTGTGGATGAAAGATTTGATATTTTTACATAATGGTGGATGAGTTGTATTAATGAGAAACATAGTTTCGTAACACTTATTCATCCATGGGATTGTGGGCAGAATATTGTGGCAGCCATAAAAGATGAATAGCCTGCCCGAATTTGTGGCGGCTACCGATTCCACCATGTAAATTATTAAAAAAAATACTTATTCATACATTTGATATTTTGTTTCATCTAAGTAATTTTTTCAAGCTTATCTTCTACTATAACCCAATACCACCTATTTAAATCCACTTGTTCAAAATATTTTCAAATATCCTATAAGATAAATTATTACAACTACCTCCATAAGAAAAATACTTACTTTTGTTAGAAGATACTTCACATAGGAGATTTAAGTTTTTGTTTTGAGTTTGCTTGTAAACGAATACTTTTGGATCTTCTTTAGTTACCTCCATTCCAAGCATGATATATGATCAATGTGTACAACACACCCAAAAATTGCCATCAATACTACCAACTATCCAAATAAGACATGGATGGTCTACAAATCCCATAATTCTACCTCCCTACATGTATTTTGCAATGCAAAGAGTGATCTCCAATATCCAATTATTCTTTTCAATTTATGTGTTCTCTAATTAGGTATGTACCCCAGGTGTTGTAGGTGAGTTGGAGAGGAGAGGGCAATTATCCAAGGGAGGTCCTAGGTTCAAATCTCCACCCTACCAAAAATTTGAATTGGGTATCTAAAATCCAATTGATAATGTTGGTGCGGGCAGGGTCAGCTGCGACTCCGGGTGACTTTTATGGTGTAGAACCCCCTGTTCGTGGTCTCTCATACCAAGGTGGCTCCGCAAGGGGTTTTTCGCTTTAAAAAACAAAAAAAATAGGTATGTTATTGAAATATACACTAAGATACTTATATTATATTACTTCTTCTAAAAAAAACCTTCAAATAGGAAGCTTAAAAGTTTTCTTTTCTTTTAGTCGATGAAAACAACTTTCTTGGTTTTTCTATTACTTGCATGCCAACTTCCTTGCAAGAGTGTTCTAATACCATTAAATGCTCTATTAACATTGTAATCAAGATTACATTATTTGTATAGTTGCAAGCTTACTGTAGTGGTAAGGGCTTTGGCCTTTCTTTAAGAGGTCCAAGGTTCAAACCCCATTTAGTATGAGAAGACTGAGACCCCTCATAAAAACCTATGTAAACTGGTTGAAAAAAGATTACATTATTTGCATACAAAAGTAGCTTCACCACATAATTAGTTGATTGCACACCTTCCCCTCCATTCACATTTATCATTCTTTGAACTTATCAATATATAAGCCAAATAAAATCAAAGATAACTAAGATCCTTGTTTAACTCTTATGTTACTTATAAGACATTCTGAGAGATCTTATTGAACTTTGATTTTGACTCGAACCTCTTTATATAGTCTATGGACTATTATCATATACTTTTATAACATGTGCCTAGTTTTTCCTTCCTATTGCATAGTTTACTTCTAGGAACTATGTCAAATGCCTTATCAAATTCAACAAAACAATATATGTATCCTCTTTTACCTATTATATTCTTTTAATGATATATCTCAATGTAATGTAGTGGTCTATTTATTGAGTATTTTGGTCTAATAATTGCTCATCCTTTTGTCCTCTTTCCTTGTTCCTCTATCCACTTGGTGATTTGTGCTCAACCATACTAGTGACAAGCTTTGCAAATAGAGGATTAATTTTTATGCTTGGGTAATTCAAAGTGTTGTTTACATCACCACTTTTTAAGATATACTGAGATAAAATTATTGTCTAATATTTCAAAAAAACATGTTGAAGGACACCATTAAATAGCCTTTTCATATGTGATGCTAGGTTTTCTATAATTCCTTATTTTAAATATTCTACTTAAATTCCATTGACATCTTATGATTTACTTATTCTCCCCTCCCCCCCCTTTATTCCCTCTTTCATCTCTTTTAATGTTAACAAATTTTTATTATATGTTGATTGTGGGAGAAGCATTTTAATATTAATATGTGTTGCCCAAATGTCATTGCATGTTGAATATTTTAACTATGTTATGAGCATCTTCTTTTTTGTTTCAACTCTACCCTTATATACGCACTTTTTTTATTTTAAGAAGCTATATGCGGCTTCCATTAGGGGCCACTTTCATGAAAATACCAAAATATTACATTTGCTGTTAAGTCAAGTAAACCATATCCAACTTGCCTTTTTATCATAAATATTTTTAATTTCTTTTTCTATCAAATATACTCTTCATCTTCCTCAAAGTGCTATGTTTTGCTCCTTGACATAATTTTCATGAAGAGATAAAATCTCACTCAGCTAGTTGCCTTTTAAAATTTGAATTTCACCAAGACAAATATCAACACTATGATTTGCTAAATTATGTACTACCCAATTTCCTTCTCTCTATATAATCTCACATTTTCAAGAGATTACCTCTAATAATAGATGATGAACATTAACAACAATATTATTTTTTATTCAATCTCCATATCCATTTTTGTTGATAGCATTAATATTAATTTATGATTCCCTCTCAGTTGAAATATATTCCATCATTTTTCAATTGTAATTTTAATCTATGTAAGAAGTTCCCTAGCCTCTACATAGTTGTTAGTTGAGGTTCCACATGATTTTGATTAAGTGGGGAGAATTTTGCCTTCATTATTTCAAAAATTACCACCTCCATAAGATTTTTTTAAATTTCCTTTGGAAGAACCATTAAAATTAATTTTGATAAACCCAAATTCTATACATTTTCATTTACCCTAAATCAAAGCAAATCCTTTATTTTAATGCCATTGTCACAAATGAATCTTCCATCTATGTTCAAATATTATGACCAAGTTATTACCACTTATTTTTTTGCACTTCAAAATTTCTATAATGAGCACCATATTTGTAAATATTCTACAATAGAGGTAATAATACAGTTCCAAACTTGGGCATGATTTTGAGTTTTATTTTTAAAAATTCTAATATTTCTTTCATGCCCTAAATTCCTACAAATAATGACAAGACCAATCCTCCATAGAATACATAATGCTTTAGGTTAAAAATAATTACTCTAACATTTCATTAACTCTTTCACAGAACTTAGTAATACTTGGGATCAAGTTTTAACCCTATCATAGGCCTTATCTATTTTCTTGAAGTTGTTGAATGCATAACTTCATAAGCCATTATGATCCCATCCATAATATATCTCCCTTTCACAAATCCTCCTTGCTCTTCTAAAATAATTTTATCTAACAACGGTCTTAACTAATTGGCCATCACTTTGGAAATAATCCTTATATGCCATATTACATAAGCTTATGGGTTGAAATGAATCAAAAAATTATGCATCCTTATTTTTGAAATCAGGGTAAGATATGTTGCATTTATTTTATAAGCTATGTTTTTTTATACTAGATTGTTCAATTACCACCAATAAAGAATCCTTCACTATATCCCAATTATGTTGATAAAATGAGTTGCAAGCTTACTATAGTGGTAAGGGCTTTGGCCTCTCTTTTGGAGGTCCAAGGTTCAAACCCCACTCAGTATGAGGGGATTGGGACCCCTCATAAAGAATTGTGTAAAATAATTGAAAAAATTGTTGATAGAATGCTACAGAGAGCCCATCCAAACCTAGGGATCTATCCTTATTAAAAGATAAAAGAACTAGATGAACTTATTCCAAAGTAATAGGCTCCACCAGTTTATTGTTGTCTTCATATGTTATAATTGAAGGAACTTCTTGTAGAAGATTATCATTTAGAACTTAAAACTCCTTTGATCCTAGAATATTCTAATAAAAATACCTTGCCTCCTTTCTAATTTCACTCCAATATTCAATCCAAACTCCTTCTACTGATTTATTCTACTAATTCTAGATGCTAATATTTGTACTATTGATATCTTGTGAAAATTTGTGTTTTTATCTCCTTTTTACCAAGTTTGTCTTGATTTTAATGTACAAAAATGATCTTCCTTAAAATATTATGATATTCACTAAGTAACTCCCTTTCATCTCATCTTGGATTATTAGGACCACCTTTTTGGAATTTTTAAAGTTTATATTTTAGTTCTTTTTTCTTATCAAAAATATTTCCAAAAGTGTTTTTGTTCCATTCTTTTAATCTAGATGTCATTGATTTAATTTGTTTTGGAAGTGTATACAACCCATCATTTCCTAAAGAATTCCACATTTGCATTATCATATCAACAAATTGAGGATGGTCTTCCCTCTTCTAGTCGCATTTAAAATATGATAGTTTTTTGAATTCACTTACCACCATTTTAACTTTTATTGGCTAGTGATCTAAACCAATCCTTGTCAAGGTATTAATTTTAACACAAGTCCCTTCATTTAGCCAATAATAATATGAGAGAATGTATCTATCTATATTTTTGCTATTAGGTTGTGGCCTCTCCTGTTGTTGGTCCATGTATAGTTGTCATATTTAAACTCAACCTCCCATAGATTATTATTTTGAATAAAAGTTGAGAAATTTCTCATACTTTGGGTTAGTTTCCTAACTCCCCCAAATTTTTCATCCAGCTTGGTTATGACATTAAAATATCCTATGATCATTAATCGATTTTTTGGGTCTTTACTTCTCATAAAGGCTTTAATTCCACTCCAAACTTCTAATATGCTTGACTAAGTTGTAGGTCCATAAACATTGATAAGGATGAAACAAATATCTGCAAAGAAGCATATGACTAAAGAGGCTATCCAATGCCTAGTTTTATGAATGGTTATACAGGAGGTTCTAATAGGATTCCAACAAGTTTGAATTCCCCTATCGCTCCTTCAAAATTTATAACATCCCATTCACATATCGTCCATACTACTTTCATAGTTTTTGAAACTTCTTTTGTCATTTTAGTTTCCTAGATACAAAGGATATCTAGTTTATTACTTAAATAGAGGTCCTTGATACACCTTTGTTTTAAGGAGGCATTAGCACCCCTTATATTTCATTAAATGGTAATAATTTCTCATTAGGGGCTACTGGCCTCGCCTGCAAATTTTCAATATCTTTTTGTTGTTTTGTAAAGAGAAGTTCAACCAACTTAGTTTGTGTTCCTTTCTCTATGTTTGCTCTTGCTTCCATGGATCTTGCTTGATAATTTGAGGGTTTTCCTCTTTTTGCCTTACCTATATCAAGAGTAGGTCTTATTATTCTATTCCTTAATATTCTTTCACAACATTCTTTTTCCTCGGATTTATCCTCTCTTTGCTCTATTATGGAATCTTTTAACTTGTCTTGCTCATTTTTTGGTATTTACTTATTAATGGTAGATGTATTAACATCTAACATTATATTTTTTTACCAGTTTTTTTCTCTTGAATGGTGCATGGTACTTTAAGAGAGTCTTCAAAATTTTATTTGACATATTTCTTAGGTTCATTGAGAATGTTCATCCCTAAATAAAGATCATATTGAATAGATGGTTGTTTGTTAATATGTTGAACCTATTGTATGGTGTCCTCTAAGCTTCGATCTACTTTTTCTTCTTAGAATAAAGGCTCAAAAGAGTTAGTATTTCTTCCAATATCCTTCCTTACTAGTATCCACTATTTATTTGCTTTATTTTTCTATTTTTATTTTTTGGAAGTTGAAAACCATCCTCATCCATATCCATTTGTAAGTTTCTCTTGCGATTTTCTACATATGATTATGTTGGACTCTTCTTAGGGCATGATCTCTCAATATGTCCCACCTCATGACATCTTCTACATTTAAAAGATAAGTTTTCATAATCTATGGTTTGAGCCCACATCTTATCCCCATACTTAAGACTGATTAATTATGGTAATGGTTTACTTATATTAATCATGACTCATATCTAAGCACAAATAGCCAATAATCCATCTTGTGTAGTTTCTAAAATCTCAAAGAATTATCCTAGAGTGTTGCCTATTGCTTTGAAAGTATCAATTTTCTAATACTTAATAACAACTCATACATCCTAATCCAGACTGGTACTAGGGATAGATTTACATTTTAGGTTAAAAGCCTTCATACTAGCAAGTAAGGAAGAATCCTGCTCTTCCAATAAACCAAGGACCCCCTTTTAGGATTCTATCTCTTTCTTCCCTATAACAAAAAGTGGCTAGCAAGAAACCTTTGATAAAAAATGATAGAATCATTCATGGAGACTTCCAACTTCTATCAATTTATTTTTTCAAGGCTAAAGCCCTTGTCCAATACCCATTATATTTACCAAAAACCACCCTATATTTGAGTAGCAAGGTTCAATCCTCTGTGGTTTTCTCACTAACATCTACTACTAGAGATGATTCTAAGGATCTAGCTAAAAATCAATCCATTGAAAAGAAACTGAAACTCAAAATATATTAAAATTTACGAGAATATCCTATAGCAAGTATAATATTTGATAAATAAATTATAATAATCTGTAAGAAAAAATTCTAAGATAAAGAAAGAAAAAATAAACTTAGCTAAAAAATTTTATGCCCAAACAAAATGTCTTGCCTCATTGAAGTCCTAACCCTTCATTACTCCTCAACCCATTAGCATTATTAAATATACACTGGATATTTTTCTTTCATTTGTAATTTATACAACCAAGTCATTATAATTCAACTTAACCTAAGATTTAATCATTCCAAGTGAAATGGAGGTTTCTTATTGTGTATACTCCCAGCAAATAAATGTTTTTAAAACACATTTATATACCAATTAATGGTTTGAACTCGAATTTTCTTGATGAGAATATAAAGATATATATCATTTATTTTTTGATTTGGTTATAAAGAGAAACAAAAATAGCCATTATCATTCATATTGAATTCATTGAAACATATACAAGATGATTTAGTTGGTTTGGTTAGTTCAACCAACCAACCCATTTTATCAACTACCCGCAGGAAGCAACGCTTTGATAAAGAACGTATAATGTAATATCATATGATATATAATATATGCCATATAATATACATCATGCTAACATCCCCCCTTATTACATTACTGGCAAATACAAAGAGTATTGCAAAACAATTCAAATTTGACACGTGTAAGTGCCTTCAGTGGGAATGTACAGGAGTTGTATGTGATGCTTTGGAACTTCATTGCGAATGAAATGACATCGAGTGTCGATGTGTTTGGTACGATCATGAAATATTGGATTCTTGACAAGATTCAAAACACCTTGATTGTCATAAAATAAATGTAGTGGAAGATTCTTTGGAAGACCCATGTTTGTAAGAATGCAACTTAATCATATTATCTCACATACTGCTCCACTTGTTGCGTGACATTTTTCCTATGTAGATGATATAGCAACCACCTGTTGCTTCTTCCTATATCAAGAGACAGGACCAGATCCAAGATGGAAAATGTATCTAGAAGTTGACTTACAATCATCAATGGATCCGACATAGTCTGAGTTTGTGTATCCTTATAAATAGAACTTGCTATTCTTCTTGTACTCCAGGCCAAAATCTATAGTACCACGGACATAATGAAGAACTCTCTTTTCTAATTTCCAATGACTCACCTTAGGTTCCTGCATGAACCTTGAAATATAACCCACAACAAAATTGAGATATGGTCTGGTATTTGTTAGATATATGGGACTTCCAATCAGCTGATGATAGAGAGTACCATCTACCTATAGTGATTTATCATATCATGATAACTTAAGTCCAAACTCCATTGAAGTTGCTTTAGACTTGCAGTCAGTCATGCGATATTTATCAACAAATATCTTGGTGTACTTCTTTTGGGTTACTCGAGTATGATTTTTTGTATGAGTTACTTACAAACCAAGACAATAGTGAAGAAGTCCTAGATCTGTCATTTCAAAAGATTGTTTCAAATCATCTTTTACTACATCAATAATACTCTTTGAAATCTTTGTTATGATCATATTATCTACATATAGCACCAAAATCACTATGTCAGAACCATTGTTCTTGATATAGAGATTTGCATCTTAAGGACTTCTTTTGAATCCATATTGCACAAGGTGATTGTTTATTTTGATGTACCAAGCTCGTGGAGCTTGTTTTAGACCATACAAAGATTTGATCAACTTATAAACTTTTTATTCTTGCCCTTCAATGATAAATCCTTATGGTTGGGTCATGTACACTTCTTCTTGTAGGTCACATTTCAAGAAAGCACTCTTTACATCCATCTGATGTAACTTCCACCCAAACTGAGCTATCATGGCACAAAGTACTCGAATGGTAGTTATTTTTGCAATAGGGGCAAAAGTCTCTTCATATCTATGTCTTCTTTCTGAGAATAGCCCTTTGCAACAAGATGAACCTTATGCTTATCAATAGTACCATTTGCCTTATACTTCACTTTGAACACCCATTTTTAGCCAATGGGCTTCTTTCCTGAAGGTAGATTTACTAGATTTCATGTATGATTTTTCATGAGATATGTTTTGCTTCCATAGCAGCCTTCCACTGAGGTTCACTAAGTGCATCCTGAATAGTTGTGGGTTTGTTTTTATCCAATGTTGACATGTAAACCCTCTCATCATCCATATATGTTTCTCTGTCTTCCTCTGCATCTACAGATAGTTCATCAAATTTTTGGTAAATCTCATCAACCTCTGAATTTGATACCTCTGCTCTCATTTTTTGAGTCATACTACGAGTACAAGGTCGATCTAGAGTTATATCTGGAAGTGATGTTAACTTGGAATCTCTCAATGTACTAGTATACCATTTTGGAACCTTATTCTATGGGGGTGAAACCTCTTTCTTAGGCTCATCTTCCTCAAGGTATATAGTTTTAGAAGTGTTATCTGATGTGAAATCTTCATCAAATACCACATCTCGACTTATGTGGGTTTTTTTGGTCATAGGATCTATCAACGGATATCCCTTTGAATGCTCATCATAACCAAGAAAAATACATTTTAGGGTTTCTCATCTAAATTCTTCCTCTTCTGTTTTGGTATGTTCATGAATGCCTTACATCCAAAAACTCTTAGATGATAAATTGAGGGTTTCTTACCACTCCATGCTTCTTGTGGAGTCTTGCCTTGTAGAGTTCTTGTGGGTGCCCTATTCAGGAGGTATGATGTTATATTCACTGTCTTTGCCCAATACTATTGCTCAAGATGTGCCCTCTTAAGCATACATCAAACCACTTCATTTTGCTATGGAGTATAGGTAGTGGTCAATTATCTCTTAATCTCATGTTCACTCAGAAATGATGAAAATTCCTTGGAGGTATATTCCTCCTCGATCTGAGCGAAGGGTTTTGATGGAACATCCTAACTCCTTAACAAGCTTCTTGAACTACTAAAAATACAAAATTTTCTCTGACTTCAATTGAAGAAATAAAACCCACATCTTTCATGAGTAATCATAAATAAACAATTTAAAATACATCTTTCCACCATAGCTAGTTGGCATAGGACCGCACAGATCAGTGTGTACCATCTCCAAAGGTTTCTTAGCTCTTGAAGAGCTAACCTCAAATGGTACTCGACGTTGCTTCTCTGCTAAGAAATTCGAGCGGATTGGCAATGTGGATGAAAGGTTGGGAAGACCCCTCACCATCTCATATTTACTCAACTCAAGCATATATCCTTAACTTATATGCCCATATCTCTTATGCCACAAAGAAGTATCCTCCTTTGTAGTTGTTGCTAGGGCAACATGAGGTGTTGAAACCACATCTAAAATGAACAAGCCATGATTGTATGATCTTGTTGCTACATGTTTTTCTTTTTTGGTGCTAAAACATCTCTTTTTGTTCTTCTCAACATTGAAAACAACGTCCATTTTCCTATCCAAGATCTGAGGGACTGACAACAAATTGTTAACCAATCTAGGAACATAGAGAACCTTCTCAATCTAACATTTGCCATCTAGAAGAGTGACAGAAACATTGCCTTCACCCTGCACTTGATAGGTTTGATTATCAGCTATTGTTACTTACTTACCTTCATTTTCCTCAAATATCTCAAACCACGATCTATCACTAGTCATGTGTTTACTGGAACCAAAATCAATATACCACACTACATCTTTCTACTAGGATGAAGTGTGAGTCATGAGCACCTTGTGTGCTCACTCAGAATCTGAGTCTGAGTCTGACACAGCAGAATCAAAGTCTGAGCAGTATAAGCAACATTTCCCTTGGGTTGCTTATGCTTCTTTTGTGGTTTGTATTTCCCTTTACTCTTATTCTTGTGATCTTGGTCATTCTTTTGTTTGTTCTTAAACCAACACCTATTGATTTCATGGTTATTCATATCACAAATTTTGCAATATTGTTTGTCTTTCTGTTGATGTTGTTTCCCTTTTCCTTTTGATGAAGATCCTCACTTTTGAAAATTACCTTGTTTCTTACCCCCTTGTTTGGTGTAGAGGGCATTATCTGACACTTCATATTTTTAAAATGGATTTGTCTCCTCAGTTTGAAGCAAATTTACCAATTCCACAAATAAAACTTGTCTACCATATACATTAAGAGAGGTGATCAACACTTTATAGGATTCTAGCAAAGCTCTCAAGATGACTAAGGTCAAGAGAGTATCAACCACTGTCTCTCCCATAACATTCAATTTGGCTTTCAATTTTGCCACTCTACATAGGAATAGGTCAACTGTCTCACCAGATTTCATACTGAGTGTATGTAGTTGAGTTTGAAGGTTTAGAATAGTGGATTGATTCTTAACTTTATAAATGGTAATTAAAGCATCTCAATCTCCCTTACCAATTTTGGAATCACAGATACGAGGTTGGACCTCATCTGTAGTAGCAAGCAAAATAAACATGAGACATCTTCTATCCTTTTTATCAAAGACCTCTTGATCTAGCCCTATTGTTCAAGGTCATTTTGTAGTGCCAGTCACTACATCCCATAAATCTTCAACCTGAAGGATAGCTCTCATATTTCTCTTCCATGGTGTCAATTTAGAACCTTTAAGCAACTATGAATCTGATAGATATTTGTGAACAATGGCCATTGTGAAGGTTCCTTATAACACCAACTGGTCCCCCTTCGTTATACCTACCAAGCCTTTATATCGAAACTCTCTATATACCCGCCCTTACGTGAGGGAGACTATAAGTACATGAGAGAAAAACGATATGTGGACCATAGGTGGTATTGAAAGAGAATAGTTTTGTTTATGACACCTACCATAGAAGGTCTTTCCTCATGCGTGGGGCGTAACTTCCCCTAAACACTTTTTCAGGATTTACGTCTAACAACAATAACGATTAGGGTATAAATGGAGTGAATATCATAATTGGTTTGCCTTATTCTCCCCAATTATTAATAGAGAACAAGCTTAGACATCATTTTTACAACTATATTAGGTGTCAGATACAGTAGTCCAAGCACGACAACATCATCTGTAAGTGTGGACTAGAGGTATCGTATATACCGAACGCTGGTATGCATTAAATTGCACAAATAAGTGTAAAAAATTTAGGGTCTTTTCTTTTCTTTGTATATTTTACTTTACGATTGAAATGCAAGAAAATAGAAAATTTAAATGCAAAAACAATCACATGTGCCCACAAAATTTTAAACACACTAGGTGTTGGTTACCATCAAAAATGCACCTATTACAATGTTAGTTTTACAATGAAGATATTCACTTCCACAAAAGCTTTTGAAATCAATAATTTTTCTTTCCCCCTTTGTCTTAGAATTTTACAAAAAGAATGCTTTTGATCCCCTTTTTGTTGCAAAATAAACAAGGATGAAAAAATTGTGCTTTTACCCTTTCAAAATTTCAAAAAAAAACTTATCCCTCCAAAATTGCTTGAAAGGAATAAACAAAGTATTTTTGAAAAATACCTCTTAAATAGCTCCTTCGCGTGCTTTGGCAGAAAAAATCACTTCTATGTCCTTCGTGGTCAAACAAATTCCCCTTTGCTTGTCAAAAAATGGACCCTTTGTTGGCAAAAATTTGTTGACCAAAAATTTGTCAAAATCTTGCTAACAAGAAAAAATTCGTCAAAATCTTATCGACAAAAAAAACTTGTTGACAGTAATATCTTGCTTGCAAAAAAAATTTCTAATCCAAAAAAACTAGATCATTCGATCATGGATGGGATTTGATCTTGCAACCTCCGCGTCGCAAAAAAATTTGCATAGGCTGCCCAACCAATCACTCTATCTAAGTGGATAAAATATTGATTGCACAATATGCCATTTTTCAAGTTTCCCAACCAACTCTTGTGTTAAAAAAAAAATCAGGTACCATAAAGTTTCGAACCCACAACCTCACAAATGCGACCAGCTTAATAGACCATGCCCAACCAACTCCCCTAGCAGAGCGGATGAAATATGACTGAAACAAAGTTATATTTATCCTTTACCGCTGGTTTGAAAGGAAAAAAAATATGGCACCGCTTCGTGGACTGCGTGTACGAATAGGAAGGAATAAAATAAATATTTAATTTTTGTTTGTTTTTTAACTTTATAATACCTCCAAATTGCGATACTCTGTGACTGCGGGATTTTTTTTTCTTCCGCCCGCGTCCAATGGAGTGCGTCCTCTGCAGGATTTTTTTTTTCTGCCTGCGTCTGCGATGTGGAGATTATTCAACAAAATTACCTCTCCTCACGTTGCTACGGTCCACAACAGAATTGCAGAACAACATCCTCACGTCATCAGTCTAACGGGTTTTCAAACTTTGAAAATTTTCGCTTCAAGACTTCTTGCCCACGTCTTCAAACAAGAGTCTGACAACCAGAGATTGTTTCAGTGTGTGGGTTACATTCACCGGAGTGAGTCAGGTATTCCCTGCGCTGGAGATAGAAAATAGAACCTAACTTCCACGTTACCCAAATTTAGTAAAGAGAAACGAATACAACCATTACCATTCACATTGAATTCATTGAAACATATACAAGATGATTTAGTTGGTTTGGTTAGTTCAACCAACCAAACCGTTTTATCAACTACCCGCATGAAGCAACGCTTTGATAAAGAACGTATAATATAATATCATATGATATATAATATATACCATATAATAATATACATCGTGGTAAGAGGTTAGTGTGAGAAACCTTTACGATCGATGCTTAGGGTTGAGTATTTCTATTTCAACCATGATCTCTCATAAGACCAAGAACTAAACTTATCAATAGAGGATTAACATACAACCACACACATGTTGTGATATGAACCTTGGACTCTTGAAGAAGAGTCAAACCTCGTTGTGTTGTCCCCCGAAACAAAATCTAAAGAAATATCAACACAATATTTTTTTTCGAAAATTCATTTATAATCTATATAATAAATCATTTTAATTTTTTTCAATGGGTTATATGGAGTCTGAGCATTCCTATCCCAACCATGATCCCTCATAAGGCCAATAGTTAAACTTATTAATAGAGGATTAACACACAACCACACATATGTCATCGTTTGAACCTTGGACTCTCGAAAAAGAGCCAAATCTCGAAACGTTGTACTAAGCGCCAAGAGCTAAACTTATCAATAGAGGATTAACACACAACCATACACATGTCACGGTTTGAACCTTGGACTTTCGAAGAAGAGCCAAACCTCAAACAATTGTGTTGTCCCCAGGACAAAATCTAAAGAAATATCAATACAATGTTTTTTTCAAAAATTTATTTATAATTTATATAATAAATCATTTTTTTTTTTTCAATGGGTTATATGAGATTGAAATGGGCCCACCCGTATTACATCATCACCACATAGTAGTATTGCAACAAAGCTTATATTATTTGTGTATCATTTGGCTAAGATTTGAATTTGGGTTAATGTCACTTGATGTAAATCATTTTAATTTAACTTTGACCTAAAATCTAATTATTTCAAGGAAATAAATATTTATTATTGTGTATACTATCATTGATTATTTTATATATATATATATGTGTGTGTTTGTATTTATAGCGGGTTTTAACAAGGATCCCAAAACCTGATTACATAAGAAATGGGCCTAGGGCATCAATCCCTTGAAACTGAACACCAAAACAGAAATCCCGCCCAGCGGTAACAGTAAGCATGAAACAATCCCTCTCAGCGGGAAATAAACAAATAAGAAAGAAAGTAGTTTTGGAGATCCCACCCAGTGGGGAGTAGCCAAAAACCACCATCGAGAAGATCCTGCCCAGCAGGAAGCAAAGAAAAACCGTTACAATAAGGGAAGCAGTCAAAACCACCACAAATAGTCCCGCCTAGCGGGAAGCAACAGGGAAATCCCGCCATCCGGGAAACCAGCAGAAAAGAAAGGATCTCGCCTCGCGGGAAAATCGGCGGATTTTGCGGATCCCGCCCTGTGGAGAAACCATCCCGCCCATCGGGAAAACATTTCGTTCAGCGAGAGCCATCCTGCAAGAAGCCGACAGCCAGCACAGAGAGGATCCAGCCCATCAGGAAGTGACCAGAGAGTTGCACCACAAGGAACCCGCCCCGGGAAAACAGAAGAGGATCCCAACAACAGGGACCAAGAATCCCGTCCAAGCACAGAGCCCACCGAGGATTCGCAAGAAAAGGGGGAAGCTGTCCAAACCCCAAACCGTCACCTCCACCACATCGAGAAATGTAGGGGACCAGATCCACGCGAATAACCTGCAAAAAACCCCAGGGGGAAGCCTGAGGGAAAAAGGGAAGGGATCCCCAACCAAATAGGGATCCCTGGGAAGCACCAATCTGAAAAAACAACCAAGGAAACCCTAGCCGAGCGGGAGGGGCGCAGATAGTGGAGAAGGATCTCCCCCCAGGAGATCATCTGCAAACAACCACTCCCCGGGAGGGATGACCTGGATTGAGCCAGGGACTGGGCAGGAACCAGGAGCCATGGGAGGGGGAGCAGGGGAGGGACCAGAGCCCTCCCCTCTCTACTTTCTTCCCACCGCTACAATTTGAATCCATATATATATATATATGATTCTAAGGAAAAAAAAATATTTGTATGATATTATTTATTTAGTTAGTGTGAATTTGGAATCCCCAACCATGACCCCTCATATAGCTCTAGGGAATTTAACACAACCACCACACACCACCCCCTCGCACACTCACCCACGTCGCGGTTTGAACTTTGAACCTCTTGAAGAAGAGGCAAACCGTTGTTAAATAAATTTGATGAAAAAGACTTTTAAAATTTCAAAAAGTTTAGGGTTTGAATTTCATAAGGGTAGGGTTGTACACTATGATTTGCTAACTTAAACATGGTTGATAACCACATATTAGATAAACAATATCTTCACGAGATAGTTTTATATGACTTTTGACGTGGTTGATGTCAAAAACTACTTATTCATATATTGGATAGAAAAAGGGTGAGTATTCGGGTTGGTGTGAGGCAACTAGCTGAGATCTACGATCCTTACTCATATATTGGATAGAAAAAAGGGTGAGTAGTCGGGTTGGTGTGAGACAGCCAATTGAGGTCTACGATCTTTACTGTGAGTTCATTCAACTCTGGTTCAAATCACATTGGCTACTATAAACCCTGTCGTCCCCAAGGGTTAGGTGGGTTGATAATTGTTTGTCACTTAATAAGAAGAGACTTGGGTTCAAACTTTGGGGGTGCCAATTTGCAAAGGTAATAGTCTGCTTTGAATCTTCTAAATGCATGTCGGATCGACAACAATGGTACAAATCTCGAACAACCAATCGTCTCCCCTCTCGTTGGGTCAACAACGAGTTGAAATAGAGTTGTTTCAACAGGGTTGTTGGAAGCAACCCCTATGACTTGAACCTTGCACTTGTCAGTTACTAAAAAAAATAGTGTGGTTGTAACCAATTTCTTTTTATATATTTATATATTGAATAGAAAATATGTTTAACGAGAATCATTTCATATGACCTGTTCTGTTGTGGATGTTAAAACTATTTTACCAATTGTATAATTTGAATGGGCCTAATGATAATATTTTCTTTAAAACTAATGTGTCTTTCGTTCATGTTAATTGGTAAGACTTTAAAATTTGTAAAAAAAAATAATGTGGTTGTAACCAACTTCCTTTTTCGTTCACGTTAATGGTAATACTTTAAAATTTGCTAAAAATAATGTGGTTGTAACCAACTTCCTTTTATTTATAAAAATTTAACGTGCCTTTCATACATATTAATGGTAAGACTTTAAAATTTACTTTAAAAAACAAAATGTGATTGTAACAAACTTAATAGAAAATATGTTTTTTTGCATATGATCTATTATGTTGTGGATGTTAAAAACTATTTTACCATTTGTATAATTTGAATGGGCCTAATGATAAGACTTTCTTAAGAACTAATGTACCTTTCGTATACATTAATGGTAAGACTTTAAAATTTACTTTAAAAAAAATAATGTGGTTGTAACCAACTTCCTTTTATATATATAGAGAGAGGATAGAAAATAGGTTTAACGAGGATCATTTTATATGACTTATTTTGTTGGATGTTAAAGACTATTTTATCATTTGTATAATTTTTTTTTTGGTAGGTAAAAAAAAATTATTTATTGATTGGGTTGAAGGGATCCGTCCCTGCTACATAGGGCATTAGCAGTGTTGATATTACAAAAACAAACCAATTTTGGACACATAGTCTAAGTGTCCAACCCTTCCATTCAAGGCAACACAAAAAAATAGTCAATCAATATTACAAAAACAAACCAATTTTGGACACATAGTCTAAGTGTCCAACCCTTCCATTCAAGGCAACACAAAAAAACAGTCAATCAATACAGAGCTAAACAGACGTTAATACAATCATCGACAATCCACCGGTCTGAAAATACCTTCCTAGGGCTACTGTGATGTCTCTTTTCGATCTTGGTGATCAACCTCTTTCTGGTTAGGACCGAGGGCTTCGAGCACGCTAGGGAGCTCTTGAACTTCATTGATGGCGTTGGTCAGGCTGGTGTCGGCCTCCCTGATGATATTGGTTGTTGAATTTATGAAGTCCACATTTCTATTGATGCGAGTGAGGGTGGCTATGTGCAACACATATTCGGCATTTCTGGACACCTCTTCATCCTCATCGATGATGACCTCAGGAATATGTCTTGGAGCACTCGTGTTCTTTGTCTGCAGTCGATGGGATTTCCTATTTTTTTAAGAGGGACGGACTGATTTTCATTTGCTTCTCAGGGACTGGCCAGGGGGCGACGATAAATTGGAGCAAAGGTCTTGGGAGTGGGAGCCGGGGAGGTCTTCTTGCCACTAGAGTGAGCGAGGGTGGAAGAGATCGGGGGGGAGGGGAACCGGTGGGGAAACAGACTGTGAAGGGGTATCTACAGAAGCGGGAGAGCGGGGGGGATTTTCTTGTCCTTACGAACGGATGCAAAGGAGGGCTCGAGGCTGGGAGAGCGATCGGGGATGCCACCAGAGACCTAGTGCATAAGAGCGTGTTTGTAAAGGACAAGGAACAGGCCTTGGTGGCGAGGGGGATTGTAGGACATGCTTATTTTGAGATTGGCAATGGTGATGTAGATGGACCAGAAAAGAAAGTCGAGGAAATTCATTGGTTTGACATCACATAGGTGGTTCACAAAAGCAAGGTGGTAAGCACACAGGGGGCGATTGAGATTGTTGACAGTGATGTATTGGATGACAGGACGACGACAATGTCCCAAGGCCTGAGGAGAGACAAGCACGACACACCCCCCTTATCCCACTCCAAGTCTTTCCCCTTATCGAGGAAGTGATGTAACTCTTCTTTGAAGTTATGCCTATCCCTTTGAACACTTTTGCCACTAGGAGCTAAACCAAAAAATTTAGCAATGGAGTGGGCACTTAGCTCAAACCGAAGGCCATGGACCTGAACTTCGCCTTAGTTCCATGTGCTAACAAAATCCTTGGTCACTTGTTCATCCATACTGGTGAAAAGCTTGAAGAAAGGGGTGAATTTCTTGGTTTCGAGTAAAGCTTCGATCCTTGCCTCAGGTTGGAGGTTTGTGAGCTCCATGATGGTCGTCGTGAAGGAGAGTTGGGATCAGACGAACTGCAACGATGTCTACTACCTAGCAGAAAGAAAACACGGGGCTTTGGCTAAAAAGCCTAAACTTAATGCAAGTGTGACAAGCTATCACTCCGAATATTTTGAAGATAAAATGGGAGCAAAGGCCATATAGAGCAGTGATAACAAAGAATGAGAGGGGGAGACAACCAAAATAGAAGGAAGAGGGGGGGCGAGCAGATAATATGGTGTAATAAGTGGGCGTGGGTGGAAAATGATGGGGGTGGTGAGTGGTCTCTACGGGGAGGGGAAAACAAGGAGGGTATGGGGGCACGATGGGAGCAAATGTGATGGGGGGTGACTGGTCAAATTGACACAGGCTGTGCAGACCACACGAGTGATCGTGCTAGCTACACATTAGGAAATGAAGAATATTAGTGAGTTTCCAATGATCGTGGTGTTAAGAGAACACCTTTCTGACGTTAAAGGAACACCTTTGTGGCTGCTAGAGCTACTGTTTGTGACATTCCTTAGATTTGTTTTGGTGTTGACAAAAAACATCTTAGGTGTTAATGAAACACCATTGTGGCAGGTAGTGCTTCTTCTTACGAATGCACCTTGCATCATGATTGGTTGTCGTGTTGACTTCCTGGGGGAAGACATCTTCTCAAATGATCATACTAGCTTGATTGGTCACTATGTTGGCCAAGATATCTGCCACCTTATTCGCTTCTCTGAACACGTGACTGGTCATAGTTTGGGGACACTGTCGAAGGGAAGCCTAGCAGTCTTGGATTATGTTGTGGATGTTCCAACCCCCATTACTATTGTTGATGATATGGTTAACCACAATGAGTGAATCACCCTCGAAGATGATTGGATTGGCCATGGATTTGCTAACCTGAATACATCTCCAGAGAGCCCAAGATTTCGCGTAGTTGTTAGTTTGAATCCCAACATTTTTTGCGAAGGCCAAAATGATGTTGCCCATATGGTCCCTGATGACTCCTTCGGCCCCCGCGTCTCTCAGATTACCTTTGGAGGACCTGTAAAAATTAACCTTGAGCCAACCTGGGGGGAATCCATTTGACGTTACTCTGAGAGCTGGGGGGATTTTGAGGTCTTGAACACTTAGTGGATATCCCTAGGCTCTTGATCACTGAGGACTCCCTTTCGCAAGAAGGGGAGTCTGTGCACGGGATGATGTTAGCATTTTCTAGAGCAAAATTCAAGGCTTTGTTAGCGACAACTTCAGGGTTCCTGGGCTTGTCATTGAAGGTGTGGTTGTTTCGCTCCAGCCAAATTTGCCAGAAGACATGGTGCAACAAGGCTTTCCAGAGAAACATAAGTCTTAGGTTACTGAAGACATTGATCCATTGGATGACCAAGTCAGGGACGGACTTGGGCCAGGCCCATCTTACTTGGAACCTGCTTGTCAGGGAGGAAAAAACCTCAATGGAGAAGGGACAATTGATGAATAAGTGTTGAGTGGACTCCCAGGCCTGGGTGCAGAGGTAACATCTGTTAGGGATGATGACGCCCCTATTGATCAAGTTGTTTATAGTCAAAATTATGTTGTAGACCATGAGCCAAAAAAAGTGACCGATTTTCAAAACCAAATGCTTAAGTCAAATGGACCTGGCAATGGTGGGGCTATTGGTGGATCTGGGTCACTTGGGAGGGGTGTCAACCAACTGGTAGGCTAACTTCATAGAGAATTGTCCGTCACTAGTGCCTTTCCAATAGAGCTTGTCAGCCATTTGGGTTTGAGGGATGAAATTCGCCTTGAGAATATATTGGAGGGTAAACTTGGCTCTGTCTAACATAACATTTCTAGCTTTGAACTGGATTACCTTCCATCTGTGGTTGTCTTGAGTGGTTGTTATAAAATCAGTGACTCTATGACCAAATTTTTTGTCAATGAGGTGTTTAATTACTGCAATGTCGAGGTCTTTGATGAGAGGCTCATCCCTAGCCCACGAATCGTACCCAAAGTCGATGTCCACTCCATTCCCAAGTAGCCACCTTGTTCCTTGTTGAATAAGGTGCTTTGTTTGGGAGATTGATCACCAAAAATGGGACCCAATGCTAGGAGTCCCTTCATACCTAAAAGAGTGTTATTGAAGGTATTTCCTTTGGATTATAGAGACCCAGTCTAAATTGGCATTGGTGGCCACCTTCCATGCCTATTTGGCCAAGAGGGCCTAGTTCATGAGGTTGATTTTGCGCAAGTCGAGCCCACCTTTATCTTTTGGGATGCAGACTTTTTCCCAGGCCCCCAAATGAAACTTTCATTGATTATGCTTATGGATTTTTTCTATGCTTTCTCCCACAACATTTGGATTTTGAAAACAGAAAGAAAAAAACACTGGGATGCTTTGGAGAACAAACTTAACTAAGGTGGCTTTACCTGCTTGTGAGAGGAGGGCCCCTTTCCACCCTGCCAACTTCTTGTGTATTCTTTCAGTGACACTGTTCCACATGGTATTGGCTGGCCTCCCTTGAAACATTAGGAGCCCAAGATAGGTGGTTGGGAGATTGGTGATTGTGCAACCCAAAATACCTATAATTTTTACTTACTGTCTTGCAAGGGTGTTGATGAAGTAGATCTTGCTTTTGTTGTAATTAAATTTCTGGCTAGCAACTTCCTCATACAGATTGAGGATAGACTTGATGACCTTGGATTCAGAGACAGAGGCTAATGTGGCCAGCAGGGTGTCATCCACAAAATGTTTATGGGTCGAGGGTTGAAGGTTGGAAGTAGCCATGATACCAAAAATCAATCTTCTTGAGTAGGCAAATTTGATAGCTTTTCCTAGGCTTTCAACCAATATGATGAATAGTATGGGGGAAAGGGGGTCCCCTTGTCTCAATCCTCTAGAACTGGGGAAGTACCCTGTTGTTGAACCATTTACCAAGACAAAGAACCAGGGAGAGGAGATGCAATTTAAAATCATCTTGACCCAATTCTCATGGAACCCGAACTTGAGGAGGATTCTGATCAGAAACTCTCGGTCCACTTTGTCAAAGGCCTTGTTCATGTCAAGCTTAAGGAAGAAGGCTGACTTGTTGGACTTTTGGGTCGAATGGATGAGTTTGTGGATAGTGATGACTCCATCAAAAATATTTTGACCTTTGACAGTACTACCTTGGCAGGGATCAATGATGGACGGGAGAATGCTGGTCAGTCTGTTAGCCATGGCTTTGGACAAGATTTCATAAATGACATTACAAAGGCTGATGGGGCGATAATCGAACAAGGATTGGGATTTGGGACCCTTGGGAATGAGAGATAATAAAGAGGAGTTTACATCCTTGGGAATGAATCTAGTAGCTTGCATTTTGAAAATGGCTAGGCAGAGGTTAGACCCCACAATGTCCCAGTAGGTTTGGAAGAACTTGGGAGAAAACCCTTTAGGACCTGGAGCTTTGTCTGGTTGCATGGAAAAGAGGGCCTAGTGGATCTCTTTAGGGGTGAGAGGGCTGAGAAGATGGGTATTGATGGCCTCAAGGATGGATCTGGGAATGTTATCAAGGAGGGAATCCATAGCCTGGATGGGGGGAGGAGGGGACATCAAGGAGGGTTTTGAAATGGTTAACAACTTCATCCTAAATTTGGTCGATATCAGAGGTGCAAGAACTGTCTTTATTGGTGAGGGCCTTTATCTTGTTGGCTCCTCTATGCCTAAGGGTGGAGATGTGATTTTTTTTTGGAGTTGGAATCTCCTTCCTTAAGGCCACAATTGTCTTGATTTTTGGAGCCATAACATTTCTTCCTTTCATAGAGTGTTATGGTATTCTGCAAGAAAAATCCTCTCCTCTGCTCTGATATTGTCACCCTCATTCCCTTATTGGAACCTGTCCTCAATCTGGTTGAGTTTGTTTTTGATGATATTTTTGTTTTCAAATATGTTCCCAAAAGTCTCTTTGTTCCAAACCCTCAGCTTTCCATTTATTGATCAGAGTTTATGCATTACCTGGTTTATGACAGTCCCAGGGAACTTTTCCCCTCACCACTCAACAATCTTATTTTTGAGATCTGGGTGTTGGGTCCACATAGATTCAAATTGGAAAGGGGTTTTGAACTGGAATTTATTGGTTGTTTCAAACATCAGGGGACTGTGATTAGACCCAATTTTTGGGAGTGCCTGTAGACTAGCATCCCCAAAGAGGGGGAGCGCTTCTTGGGATAGTAGGAAACAGTCTAGTCTCTCTTGAATAAGGTCTCTGCCTACCCTTCTGTTACTCCAAGTGAATTGGGACCCTTTTAGTTGGGCATCCATAAGTTCACTTGAGTCTACAAAGTGAGCAAAGTCATTTATGGCTCTGGAAGTAATGGCATTGCCACCTCTCTTCTCAGAAGGATGTAGGGAAGTATTGAAGTCCCCTGCTAAGATCCAGGGGATGCCACTGAATGCTTGTCTCATCTGGGAAAGGTTGTTCCACATGATTATTTTGTCTTGCGAGGTGTTGGGAGCATACACGTTAGTCAAGACCCAGGAGAGCTGGGTGTTAGAGTCATGAAAGAGGATGTTAGCCAGGCGCCCATTGCCTAAAATAACTTGCCCTTCAACTTTTGCTGGATCCCAAAGGCAAAGGAGTCTATCTGAGGTACCTTGTGCTGGGGTGTAGAGAAACTCACACTTCCTCCAGATGGTTTTGGCAACTTTTGGTGACCTGTGCTTACCTAATTTGGTTTCTTCGATGAGGAAAATAGTAGGATTCGTTTCCTTTTGCATGGCAACAACCAGTCTTTGTTTGGCTACCCCATTTAGTCCTCTCTCATTCCAAGAGAGGACTTTCATTTGGAACTTTTGGATGGTTTTTTGCCCTCTTTGCCTTGCTGCACGGGGGTTTTGGACCTCTTATTTTCTTCCTTGTTTGTTATCCCTAGCTCTTGGAAAAATTTTTTTTGAGTTCCATTGGCTATATCTTCAGCTGCATCTCTGTTTCTCATATCTACCCCCGAGGGCCTTCCCTTCTTTCTGTCGCCTCCCACATCAATTTGAGTCTTTCTAAAACTTTGATTATATTTTGGGCTCCATGGTTTTGGGGACTCTTGGGAAGAATCGTCGTTGTCAACCTCAGCTTCAAGGGATAAGGATGGGGATCGGGGTATCCTATTGGGAGGGGAAGACGATGGTGAGGGAATGGGGGGATGAGGGGGTCTGGGGTGGATTTGAGGAGTCACAATGGTTGACGAGAATAGGGGAAGGGCATCGGTGTGGGGATGGGAGGGGATTTTTCTGAGGGATGGAATCAATAGCATCTGGTTGAACGATAGGGTTTGGATCAGGGGTTTCCTCACAGGGGATTTCCTCAAATTGGAATTTATCATTATGACCAGAATTGCTAAGTAAATCAAATTTGTTGGAGATGGTGAACATATTACTTGCCTTTTGTTTATGTGGAGGGGGAAAAACCTGTTGCTTGCCCTTATGGTTCTGGTTCTGTCCAATTCCAACCTTCGTATTCTAATTTTCTCCCTGGACTAGGCGGGTCACAATCTATAATTTTGTCTGCATGTTTTTATGATTTAGGCACTGAAATGAAAGGTGCCCTTGCAGTTGACATTCAAAGCAAAAAATAGGTTTGTTTTCATACTCCAGCGGTTGGATTCACCTGTAGTTTTCATAAATTAGGCTAACCTGGCTAGGGAGCTGCATTTCCATGTTGACATTGATGCATATACGAGCTTGCGTCAGGCGAGTCTGTGCGCGAGTTGCTGGATCAATGGCTACCAATTCCCCTATTGCTCGAGCTATCACATGGAGTGCATCTTCATAGAAGAAATGTGGTGGCAAGTTCAGGAGCTACACCCAAATGGGGGCATAATTTATGCTCTACGACTATGGATCAAAGTCTTCTCCCCACTTTCAAAGGAAGAGACTTCTCCTCCCAAAAAACCACGGGCCTTCTGATAAGATTCAGTTAGCATCTTCCTGTGTATTGAGGTGGACCATGAAGAACCCTTTGAACATGGCTGACAACTCTAGGCATCCTCTGGTTTTCCACTTGAGTGCCACCCAACACCGAAGTGAGTCCATGTTCGGTCTCCCTCCAAAAAATTTCTCTACCAAGGAAAATAAGTCTCGATTAGCGTATTTCGTCATGACTTGCTCAAGACAGAGGACATTATAGCCTTGGGTTATGAAGGTGTTCACCATCGAGGACCTAGGTTTAGGTTTTCCTTTAATCTCTTCTACGAAAGAAGATTGATTGGTCTTCTTGCTGACTATTTTCTTTTTATCTGGTGGGTCTTTACCTCTGCGTCCTTCTTTCCTATCTCCACCCACGCCTGGATTATTTTCATTTTTTGATTCATCCTCTGTCTAGTGGGATTTGGATTCATCTCGCAATTGTGAGTCGGTCCCAAGGTTTCTATTATTGCCTCTCTACTTCCCATTCATCGATGCATCCCCCCTGAGTGATCACTTTTACTCCCGTCCCTCTGCTTCCTGCTAGCCGATAACTCGATCGTCGCACGTTCGATCGCCTCTGCCTACCTTTTGCTCGCCATCACTCATCCCTCCGATCCTCATAGCATTTCCGCTCATGGCTACCATTTGTATAATTTGAATGGGCCTAATGATAAGACTTTATTTAAAACTATCGTATGTTAATGGTAAGACTTTAAAATTTTAAATAAAAAGTAAAGAATAAAATTGTACACCATAGTTTATTTATGTTGATATACAAGGGTTTTTTCCACCTGACATGTCTGAGTAAGTATTTACTCTAATGAGGGGGACCTGGAAGGGCTTAGTATTAAAACCACCAACCTTAAGCTGGAAAACACTCAATGAAAAATTGGTTGGTCTACTACCTCCGCCTTACACCATAATTCAATAACCACATTTGAATAAACATATATTAAATAAATAGCATCCTCTATAAGTAACAATCTCTACATAGTCATCTCATATAACCCCTATCCAAAAAGAATTAATCTCCATTTTAAATGATGAGTATTGTTGTGTAAGAACTTAAATCTTCTCTTAAAATTAAAAAAAAAATTAATCAATTAAACTCACATTTATTATTTATTTTATTTTTTTAAGATTTGGTTAGTGTGAGAAATTCTTACAACTCACGTCTAGGGCTAGGCATCCCCATACCACCATGACTTATCATAAAAAGGGAGAGTAGCTTATCAATAAGAAACTAACATAGAACTACACACATTGCGGTTTGAACTTTGAACTTTGAAATGAAAGATTTTAATTATGTCCTCGAGACCCAAATATGGTCTATGGGACCTCAAATATGGAAGTACAACTACTCAAATCATATCATATGATCTTTAATATCTTTGAGAAGGTTGTTCCTTCTCCTGCTGATTTGGGTTAGCAATTCCCCAATTTTTTTATTTATTTTACTGTCTTCAAATAACTCTACCATAGACCCGTTTCCAAGTGTTTCTTTGTATTTGTCACGGATATCAGAAAAACTCGAGCATTTATAAATAAAGTGTTCCTCTATCTCTACTGTCACTGTGCTGCATAGAGTACATATCCTTTCTTCCCATTGTTCTTTGGGCATTGTCCATCTCCCTGTTTCACATCTAAGCCTATGAGAGCTAATCCTTATCTGAGCAATGAGGTTTTTTTCCTTCCACTTGATTTCACCGCCTATATACACTTTTTCCTTGTGGTCATACATTGGGTTAAACTTTGCAATATACTATTGTCTTTTCCTGCTTGCATTTTTCCACATTCCACTTCTAAACTTTTCATTCACATAATTTTTTTTTGTCTTTGTTGACACTTGGGCATTCATTTATTATTTATTTTGTTTCATCCATGTATTCTTCCACTTATGCAACTCTTTGTCCTTAGCTGCCCTAGGCCATCTGTCATTTTTCATGTTTTCTGTTTTTTCAAGTAACATAACAACTTGGTCATAACAATTGCTTCTAAAGGAAACATTCCAGTTTCAGCTAGAATAATTTCATAAGAGGTTGTGGCCTTAATTTTGAGAAAATTTGTGATTAAATATTTTTGAATCCTTTCTATTTTGCCTATTTGCCTCCACTTTGCATTTGTTGTGCCACTAGCCCACACCTCCCAACCATACAACAAAACCGGTGTAACAAATAGGCCAAATAAGATCTTGATGGTCTTCCAGTACCACAACTCGGCATTCCTACACCTGTTTTGAAGTGCATATAGTGCTTTCCAACCATTTTGAGTTCTTTTAATTCTACATGTATTCCAATTAAGTTTGTCATGAAATTCTATGCCCAGGTATTTGTATTCTACTACTACCTCAAGCGGTTCTCCTGCAACCTGAAATTCGAGTTGTTGCTTCTTTTTTGCTGAAAAAATTATAATTTTTGTTTTGCTCATGTTCACCTGCATCCCAAATTCTTTACAAAAGAGTTCTAAAGCTTAAAGGTGATCTTCTAGATCTTTGGTTGTTGAACTGCCTGAAGAAAAACCAAAACCTATTATCCAGTCCCTTGAAACTAAACTCATACATTTATTATGTTATTTTTATATATTTTTACTCTAAATTTAAAATATAAAATCCCTTCAAAAACAAAAAAACAAAACAAAAACATATTCAACCTCCTCTAACCAACAAGATCACCAAACCCTATGTTCATACCTACACCCATGAGGCAGACAATTATTTATTTATTTGGAAGCTGACCAACTTAGCTACAAGATATGAAATGAAATGAAAGATTTTAATTACGTCCGCGAGACCCAAATATGGTCTATGGGACCTCAAATATGGAAGTACAATTACTCAAATCATATCATATGATCTTTAATATCTTTGAGAAGGTTGTTCCTTCTCCTGCTGATTTGTGTTAGCAATTCCCCAACTTTTTTTATTTTACTATCTTCAAATAAATTTGCCATAAACTCATTTCCAAGTGTTTCTTTGTATTTGTCATGGATATCTGAAAAACTCGGGCATTTATAGATGAAGTGTTCCTCTGTCTCTACTGCCCCTATGTTGCATAGAGTACATATCCTTTCTTCCCATTGTTCTTTGGGCGTTGTCCATCTCCCTGTTTCACATCTAAGCCTATGAGAGCTAGTCCTTATTTGAGCAATGAGTATTTTTTCCTTCCACTTGATTTCAACGCCTATATACGCTTTTTCTTTGTGGTCATACGTTGGGTTAAAATTTGCAATATAATATTTCTTTTCCTGCTTGCATTTTTCCACATTCCACTTCTGAACTTTTCATTCACATAATTTTTTGTCTTTGTTGACATTTGGGCATTCATTTATGTTGATTTCCCAACGTTTCATCCATTTCTGATTTTGTTTCATCCATGTATTCTTTCGCCTATGCAACTCTTCGTCCCTAGCTGCCCTAGGCCATCTATCATCTGTCATGTTTTCTATTTTTTTCAAGTAACATAACAACTTGGTCATAGCAATTGCTTCTAAAGGGAACATTCTAGTTTCAGCTAGAATAATTTCATAAGGGGTTGTGGCCTTAATTTTGAGAAAGTTTGTGATTAGATATTTTTGAATCCTTTCTATTTGCCTCCATTTTGCATTTTTTGTGCCACTAGCCCACACCTCGCAACCATACAACAAAACCGGTGTAACAAGTAGGCCAAATAAGACCTTGGTGGTCTTCCAGTCCCACAACTTGGCATTCCTACACCTGTTTTGAAGTGCATATAGTGCTCTCCAACCACTTTGAGTTCTTTTCATCCTACATGTATTCCAATTAAGTTTGTCATGAAAGTCTATGCCCAGGTATTTGTATTCTACTACTACATCAAGCGGTTCTCCTGCAAACTGAAATTTGAGTTGTTGCTTCTTCTTTTTTGTTGAAAAAATCATAATTTTTGTTTTGCTCATGTTCACCTGCATCCCAACTTCTTTACAAAAGAGTTCTAGAGCTTGAAGGTGATCTTCTAGATCTTTGGTTGTTTTGGCCACAAGAATTACATCATCTGCATACATGAGGAGTTTTACCACATATTTGGCTAAATGCACACCCTCTCCCCCAAATTTGTTTATCCATTCTTCTAACTTGTCAATGTACAACCCAAATAAGGTCGGAGATAGAGGGCAACCTTGTTTGACACCTATGTCACTACCAAAACATTCAGATAACCCTTCCTATGTTCTGATTCTAGCCTTTACATGCTCATATAGTCTTTGAATTGCTGCCCTATAGTGAATTGGAACCTCTAGCTCTTCCATTATGCTCCATAATTTTTTCCTTGGCACTGTGTCAAATGCCTTTTTGAAGTCTACAAAACAACAAAAAGCCTCCTCTTTTTTGTCCCATATTTTTTCCACTATGTGTTTGAGCATGATACAGTGATCAATAGTTGAGTGCTTGGGCCTAAAACCTGCTTGCCCCTTTGCTCTCTTTCCCTTTTCTTCTACCCATATGCTGATCCTACGCTCTATCATACTCCCAAACAACTTTGCAAAGAGAGGGTTGATCATGATAGTTCGATAGTTTGAGGGATTATTTACATCTCCATTTTTAAACAAATGAATGGTCAAGCTAGTTGTCCACTCAGTAGGGAAGCCATTTTGTATGACCTCATTGAAAATTTCTTTGATTTGCGGTGCCAAGATATCTACCCCCCATTTTATATGCTCTGCTTGAAGATTGTCTATGTCACGGGCTTTACCAGTTGCTAAATTTTTTATCCCTTGAATAATGTCTTCAATTGTGAAAAGTTCTTTCTTGACAATGATAGTAGGGGGTGTCTCCTGCTGGTTACTACGCTGATACAATTGTTTTGAATACTCCAACCACTGATTAAATGTTATGTTATTTTTAGTTTGCATCATTTTCACGCTTAATTCCTTCCAAAATTTCTTTGGTTTATGCTTCCCTAAGTAAATCAATTCTTTCCTCCTTGTTCTAGCGTATTCTTCTTTTTTTGCCCTTACCAGTTTCTCATATGCTTTTTTGTTTGCTCTTGTTTTACCCATTGGTTCCTTTAATAATCTTCGCATTTTTTTGCAATTTTCATCGAACCATGGGTTGGTTGGGAAGCCATTCCTTTCTTTCTTTTTAGGTTTAGCTCTCTTGCATTTGTTTAGATTTTTTTGAATAACGTGCATTAACCATTCACTCTTACTGTAATCTCTACTATTGTGATGTAGTTCTTCCCTTTCCTGTAACTTGTTATTTAATACTGCTCTAAAATTTTACCGATTTTCATCTGTTAAGAGAATGTTTCCCTTGTGAGGATATTTAATTTGATTGCCTTGCAAGTGTTTTTCCCTTGCTTTGTCTCCATGCATTCGAAGTTTCATAACAATTGGGTTGTGATCTGACTTTAGTTCCATTGGAGAATCTTCCACTTCTAGCTCCTCTATTTTTGGTATGTAATTCTGTGAGCATATTACATAGTCTATTACACTTTGTCTCTTATATGTTTTGCATATATACTTTCTTGAATTTTTGTATTTGTTCATCCCATTGCAAATAATCAAGTTGCATATGCTGCAAAGACCTAACAACTCTTCTTCATATTGCGTGATAGCCCCATGCTCATCTTCTGAAGTCCTGGTCCACTGCTGATTTTCCTCTTCTGGCATCCAAAGAGGATTAATCTCAATATCTTCGTTACCTTCTAGAATGTTAGTTTGCTTATTTGTTGTCCTTGCATTGAAATATCCAATTAATATAATCTCCCCCAACTTATTGTATATTGAAATGTCTCTTTTTAGGGAGGAGTATGGGTCTTCTCTGTTAAGGTCATGTTTCTTATAAAATTTAAAATTCTTGGGAGCAAAATAACATGTTGCTATGCTAATAACTGACTTATTTTCTAGGATCTTTATCCAGATGTACTATTTGTTTTCATCTTGTTTTTCAATTTTAATGACCCTATCCCATTCCTAATTTATTAGAACCATAATACCCCCATGCCCTTTGCCATTTTCTGTTGTTTTATTCCATATTGCTATTTTTTTGTATCCCACAAATTTTGAAGTCCTACATCCATCGTGTTCATGTGTTTCCGTCAATATGATTATATCTTTGTCTCTAGCAATGGGCCCTAACCCGAGTCCTCTTCTCCAAGGGAAACCTCTATAGTTCCAACTTACCATTGTAATATGTTCCCGTGCGGGC
Source organism: Wollemia nobilis (assembly GCA_028583015.1). Classification (NCBI taxonomy): domain Eukaryota; kingdom Viridiplantae; phylum Streptophyta; class Pinopsida; order Araucariales; family Araucariaceae; genus Wollemia; species Wollemia nobilis. Next base: position 291,100 of record JAQPPZ010017131.1, on the reverse strand, counting down.
TATACTCCCTATTTGTTTTGGATTTGTTTAGATGTGATGTATGCCTTTCCATTTCTTAAATATGCATGTTTCCCTTCATTCCTTGCTGCCCTCACCTTTTCCCATTCCTTATTTCTTTCTTCCTGTTGTAAAAATGTTAGGTCATCATCTAAATAAAATTGTGACCCTCTCAACATGCCTCTGTTTTTAAGTAACCTTATTTTATCCTCGTAGCTCATCAATGTGACCCGAATATGTCTATCTCTGCCTCCTTCTCTCAGCCTGCCAATTCTGCTTACTTTTTTTATCTGACCCTTCCATTGTAATCGATCTGACAAGAAGTCCTTGGTTAAACGATTTGTGTCTTCCCTATCCCCATAATCTTTCAACCCTTTGATGATTATATTTGATAACTTCTCATGTCTTTCTTTCTCTTCCGTTATTTGAATTTTTACTTGCTTCTCTATCAACTCTTTTTGTTGATTGACTGGTTCTTTTACTACTTGAGACCATGTCTTTGCCTTTGCTAATTCATTTCGTAGCTCATTTTCTTTTGTTTCCATGTTTTGGAGTGTTTTCTGTACCTCTTTTATTTGATTTGCATTTGTTTTTTCCACCTCTATTGCATCATTGATTGGGGGGTGGATGGCTTGTTTGAGGACATGCCATTCACGTTGACCCATGTTTGCAAGGTTTTGTAGCTTTGACACTTGCTCCTTGAGTTGGCTGTTTTCCTTTTCCGATCTCCGAATGGTGTTTATAACCTCATCTGATTTAGTTTCTCTTAATTTCTCCCTCCTTTCCATGCTTTCAAGTTTCTCTTTCACCTTCATTAGCTCTTGCACATAAAGTCTTGGTGCCCACATGAGTGGTGTAGTTGTGGGACTGTAAGTTTCTTCTTCATCTGAAAACTCATTTTGGTGATTTGCCTTTGATTGTTCCTTATTTTCCACCTGTTTATGTGGTAGAATATTTTTTATTTTTATTTTTCGATATGCCCTCTTCATTGTTGTTGCCCTTGCTCGAGTTTGTCGACGCCTTAATATCCTCTAGTACTGTTTCTCATTGACATATATTGGTTCTTGCAATTGTTGCTTCCCTTCTTCCATTTTCAAACCCTTTATAGCCGAACCCTCTATACTATTGATCCGATGAAATAAATGTGTAATAAAACCCTCCTTGCTCTGCAAACCCTCCGTTGCAAACCCTTGCTGATAATAAAACCTTCTGCCGCAAACCCCTATAACGAATGTATTTCTCCTATCTACTTAAATTGTTTTATAAATCGAAAGAGGACGAAAAATGTGCTTACTCGATGAAATAGATGTTTAATACGCCGCAAACCCTCCTTGCTCTGCAAAAACCCTTTGTCGCAAACCCTTTAATTTTTTTGTGCTGATATTTCTTGTTTGGTTCAGTGTACAGTTCGAATCTTCTCCATTCTATCGGTTATGCTTCAGTATCCCCGTGCTCTGCTTCAGTCCTGCTTCAGTATCTTGCCGTAAACCCGATGAAATAGATGTTTACTACAATACTCCGCCGCAAACCCTCCTTGCTCTACAAAAACCCTTTGCCGCAAACCCTTTAATTTTTTTGTGCTAATATTTCTTGTTTGGTTAAGTGATTAGATCATGGACATTCCAATTGTCCCCATAAGACAGAAAATGGAAAGTCAAAAGGTAAAAGCAGAAAACATTAAAAAAAAATCAATTATAATTCCTTATATCATACTCAAGTCTTAAAAGATTCCCCATGATTGAGGAGAATAGACGTAACATGAGAATGGTTTTGCAAATCATGCATGCCCGTCATACACTTCATCATTGCTATCCTGTTACTAGCACTACGACGAAGATCATACCCTCTGGATTCGAGAGAAATGCAATATCTACTCTATATTTAATCTCAAAACACAACAGCAGAGTTAAGGTTGCTGCCCCTTCCTCCTATCTACCCGGATTGGCCTGTTGTAGGACTTGGTCAGCTACATCCGCTATTTGTTCAGCTTCAAGCAGGTAAGTATTAAGTATTACATTGTGGGCTTTCAGATATTCTACATCAATTGAAGTCTATGGAATTTTATCAAGCAGTCCAATATAGGATTGGTTAGGGAAGTTGGTAAAGCTGAGATTGCCAAGTGGCTGGTCTGGGACAGGACGGTATCTATGGAGAGTGAGGAGGGGGAACAAACTGTGGGAAGCTGGTATTCCATACCAGATTTGAAAATGCGTGATCATAGATTCAGTGTGCCTTTGGATTACAAGGCCCCTGGGGGAATTCGGATATCTGTTTTTGCAAGGGAAGTTGTTGGTGGTATGTTCCCTTCTTTGATCCTTAGATTAATTGTATCTTACTATATGGCTTTTGTTGTTGAATGTGTGAGTATTTTTGAAATGGAGAAGATGGGGCAGGTGGGTTATTTGGCTGTAGAATTTTTGTTTTGGGTCTCAGTTGTTTGCAGTTTGTTTGATTCAGCAGCAGTGCCCACTTGATATTGGTTTAGATTGGGATATGGGTCAGGCTGTTGGGTTTTGCTACTATGTGAACTGAGATTGAAATGTTTGACATCGCCTCAGATTGACTGGCCTATTGGGTGTATTTGAAGATGAATTGATAGGTTTCTTTTCGTGGTGAAGAATGTTTGGCCGAGGTTTGCATCTGATTGAATCTGTTTGAAGTTTTGGGTTTAGAAGATTGGCAAAGCTCAATTTAGTATGAATTTGGTCAAAGTGTTTAAACCTAAGGAGTTTAAAGCATTGAACAGTGTCGAAAGTTTCCCCTGTAACCTGCAAGAGAGTCTCATATGATCAGCTTTGCCTTTACTTTCTATATGTTTTGGTAAAATAATTTGTCTACTCAGTCACTTCTATGTCTTTTATGAGGTGCTTGATTACAATATAATCTTTGTGGTGACCTCTGCTTCATGCACTGGATGGGCATGCAGATGTCACTATCCAATTCTTGGGTGTGATGATCATATTGGTCATCAGCGTTAGACCAACATACGAAGGAACAATCCCCTGAGATAATGGTAGTCTAGCAGATTGCTTCCCATTTAGGTTGAACCCTCTTGCCAAGGTATGCAAAGGTGAGATTATTGGGCTTTTACCATTTTCAAGGTTGGGTTGGTTTGCTTGTGATTAGATGTAATCTCAGGTCTTTGGGATTGCCTCTTTAGGTGACTTTTGCTTTAACTCAGGTGTCATCGACTAGGGTTCAAGCATTAAGCCTTATTGGCTCAAAATAAACTGCTCCCCTTTGCCAATTTATTCTGTCATTGTTATAGTATCCTTTGAAACGAATGCCATTAATGGTCTATGTTATTTAGCTTTGCTCTTTCTTTTTGCAGCGGGGAAAGAAGACAAACCGCTGCCATACCTACTTTACTTGCAAGGAGGGCCAGGCTTTGAGAGTCCACGTCCAGCACAATCAAGTGGATGGCTGAAGAAAGCTTGTGAAGAATACTCTGTGATTCTGTTAGACCAGGCACGGTAGAGTGAAGTCTTGCTTCAAGTTTAATGGAAGTGTTTGTTGGGTTTGAAACTGATTTCTAGTTTGAGACACAGAATTTTTTTTCAACTGTGACAGAGGGGAACAGGCTTGTCAACTCCTTTGACGGTGTCTTCACTTTCGCAATTTTCATCTGCAAGGCAGCAGGCAGATTATTTGCAGCATTTTCGTGCGGATAACATAATAAATGATGCAGAGTTTATTCGAGTTCGTATTGTACCCAATGAAGAACCATGGACGGTTCTTGGACAGGTTAGAACCTAGATCATTTACTTTCTTATTCTATTGCATTTGATTCTGGCTAGGGAGCCATTTTGAAACAGATTTTGGTTGTTAGATGACAGGCATTGGCAATCATGAAAAGAGTAGTTAAACAAAAGACTGCACAGCTATAAAGAAAGTCTTGTAATGCTTGCCAAACTGTGAAGTCACTGTTAAGATTGTTGGTAAACTGTGAAGCAATGAATGTAAATATTGCTGTCAAAATAGAAGAAACCATATTACTTCTTAGGACATGGGGACTGGAATTGTTTTCAAATTCTCTTTTAAGTGTTGTGTGCATATGATAAAGCTAAACTATCACAGTTGGAAGCATATATCAATACCAAATTGGTCATGACTGCAATGCCTTTTTACATCTTTTATGGGACCCTTTCCCAAGCTAATCATTGCAAATACTTGTTAAATTTCATGTTAACAGTTAACCAGTTTTATTTCGTTTTTCACCAAGAAAAATGAATAGAAACCAGCAAACATTTTGAGTGGTAATTTGATGACTTCTACTTAGGGTGAAGAAGATCTGCATGATTATCATCTTGAATTTGGGTTTCCTGGGGTTCTTTTAGATATTTTGTGCATGACTTGAGATTTTTCACCCTCAATGGAATATACATGTATTGGAGAACCTTGACTTTTCTGATCTTTGTGTTAGTATAGCTTATGCTTCATAAATAATCTAATCATGAATCACATATTGCACAGAACATGATTGAGCCTATTGGGCATTATCACAATCCATAGAGACATTGGCAGAGCCTGGAGGGCATCGACATAACAATAATTTTCATTTAACCAAATAACATCTTCTAAATCTCCTTGGGAATGATATTGTCAACACAGCTTGCTTTTTGAGCAAAAATTACAAAGTTCAACAACTTAGTTCAGGGAATATTATTTCAAAACCAATTACCTTTAGTTGTTTACATACCTGTACTTTGAAATTTTAGCGTAATCAATGCTAATGTTGTGGAGTCAAACATGGAGTATCCTCTTTAAGAAGCTCAATACAAAAAGAGCAAATGCAAGCTTACATGAGGAAGTAACTGTGAGTTGTCTCACTTATTGCCTCTGAGGTTATTAAAGGGTCAATTTGCAGAAAACTTGTTACATTTGGTTGTTAAGAAAGGACTGGGCTTGATACACACTTGGTGTGTTAATTTTCTTTATAATTCTATTTCTTCTTGCAGTTGCTGAAGCATTTTCAGTGGCATTCATGGGAATTATTTACCATATTGCATGGAATCTCCAAAAGTTGAAGTTGATTTTTCCATATTGCCTAATGTATCAACATATTAGAATTGAGTTTAGTGTCTCTCAAGATTTCTAAATCTGCTACATAGCATAAACAATGCTGATATGAATATCCAACAAGAATAAAGAGTTAATTTGAGAAAAAAGGCTTGTGTGCATTTATTCCTCACGCACACAGAGTTAGAAAAAGATAGCTTGTTTACATCACATTTTTGGTTTTAGATATAACATGCATAGGGTGTAGTCTTTACCTGCATGACCATTCAAGGATCTGAGACAGCATTACCACTTTGGGTGGAGTTACTAATGAACTAATTTCTGACTCATGACTATATAAGATATGTTGTTGTATATTAAGGTAAATAAGAAAATGTTTGTTCAAATGAGCTGTAAGATCAGCTGTGAAACTTCTATCAAATAAAAATTGAAAAAGTAGGCAATATACTAATTACTTATGTGTATCTAATACAGGTTTAAATCAACTTTGGATATGTTATATAGTTCTTAGTTTGTATTGCATGAGATTTTATATACTTATCTTGTTGTAGCTTATAAGAATATGTATTGTGCTTTGTTGTCTTCTTTGATCCTGTTTATTTAAAAGTATTTAACATATTGTCGCCTTCTTCCCTCCATGCACACATGAAATCAATATAAAATCATTATAGCATAATGGTATCTTCACAACAAACCCATCTGACATAGGAAGTTTCAACCAAAAGGAGACAGTTGGCAATTACTAATAGACCCTGATTAGATTGAGCATGTGGGTTCATGGCATTGAGGAAAATAATGTTTAATGTAAAAGGCATATGTAAATTATGGAAGAGATTTTTTACCGAGGAAGAAAGAAGTTGAAAACAAAAACAATTTGAAAAAATAAAGACAGCTGGGAAAATAACAAAATAATTGCAAAACTAGAAAGACAATTGTAATAATAGAAAATCATGACTTAGCGGTTAATGAAAGCTATATTGTAATACTTATATAGAATCACAGTATCCCCATTGGTAAATCATCTATCCATCTCTCAGGTGGTTCATCCAACATGTGTATCATCCACAGTTGGATTAAATTATATGGAGTTGGATGGCAGGACCGCCTGTCATAATGAAGAATATTGTATGGGATTGGATGGCAGTAATATCTGTCACAATGATTATCAACTCAATAAATTGCTTGAGTGGTGCTTTTGCACCCAGATTTTAATATCTGATCTTGTATTGTGAAAATATTTTGTATTGTGCTTTGTATTACATAAGTAATAGGAGTTGTAAAGAACCTGCAGCATTTCAAATTCTTTTCACATGGACTGTAGCTCAGCAGCACAATAGCAATTTCATTGACCTTGATCTTAATACCAATCTTTGAGGTTCATGATATGCACTAAAAGTATTAGTCATCAAAAACACCATCTCAGATTCATTTAACATCATACAGACTATCATATAATAGCATAAATATAACTTATAGTGTATACAAAAACCACAGGATGTTCTGATGATAGCTTAAGATGCAAGATGATTCACTATGTTGCTCTCATGGCAAGCTGTTCAACATGACTTACACTAGTCAACATGCATCGGGGTTTGTTCTCTTTCTAGGTTTGAGATGGTAAATTCGCTGGTCTAGAAGAATGTAGGTATGTTTATATATAAGATATGAAACAGGTCCCATCCACTTTTTATGAAAAATCAACAAAAAGATCAGAAATTAGCAATCATCCCTTATGCCAAATGAATGCCAATTTATGGTGAAAAACTGCAGGAAAATTTGTTTTGATGGAAGGGATTTTTTTTTTATTTTCTGACTGCCAGAACTGGGTGAAAGGATAAAGGAGCCAACTTGACCTATTTGAATACTTTCAGTGGATTTATGTATTTTCAAGCTGGCCTGAATAACTTACTTTGAATGTCAGATTTGTAGTGGCTATAAGTGTAGTAAGGTTGGATTCATTGGTTCGTTTTCTATCATCACGAAAACCCTTTATAATTTAGTCTGGTATGTGAATGACAGTTTATCCTTCAGTCTTTAGCACCTCAAGTAGCATGTAAAGTAACCTGTCTTTCTACTATATGATACTTGACTTTATTTGTGTGCCATAAAATGCCCTCGTGTAATGTCCTTATTGTCCTGAAAAAGGAGTAGACGTATTGGGTTACACATCCCTTTTCTTGCTCAACTTTTCTTATTTACAAATCTCAGTATAGTCATTAGATACATGTATTAGCATGGGTTACTTCTTAGGGCATTGATTGTCTTATAGGCTGTCAATAATGTAACGTGCTTTCCGAGATTTCTCCATACTTTGATATGCTAACCCTTTGTTGCTTTGCCAATCTATTCTTATGAAATACCACATATGTATGTGATGGGTTTATCCCAAACTTATTTCATGTCATAAGGTGATTCAAATGGGCGAAGGGAATCCACCAAAGGACGACTTTTGCAAGCAGCACAAATTTTTGATATGTCAGCACAAGATGGCAAGTTCTTGAGATTTCTATAAGCTGAAACTCCTTTGTGATGGTACTCCTTCGTGAAGACACTCTTGCAGCCTTTGCACGACAACTTCTTATGACGACAATCTTACGAGATGACAATTGCCATGTCGGCACTTCCCAGACGTCATGCACTGCACAATGACACTTCCAAGACGGCATGCACTGCACAACGACACTTCCAAGACAACGCACGTTGCATGACGACACTTGCCATGACGACACTCCCAAGACAGTGTGCGCTAGACGACACCTTGCATGATGGCATCCCCTTTGAGATGGCTTTCATGCTTTTGTTTGAATTGTGCTTCCACTCAACATGATCTTCATTTGGATTGCTGCAACACCTTGTTTTCACCTAAAATCCTGTACACACTAATCCATACAATCTACAATATACAGTTCAGATAGCACAAAACATTTATCATTAAACGCACACATAGAAGAAAATTCGAGGTAAATAGCAATGGTATTGCCTATATGTTAAATGACTGTACATCCAATATTTTGCATCCATCCCCCTTTTTACGGACGTCTTTGCATTCTTTTATTTCACTCAGCATGCCATTCTGTCTTCCTCTTCTTGTATCTCTCTATGCACACCACTGTTTCCTCTTCATATTCTTGTTCCTTTATATACACAAGGTTGGCAGTTACAAAACAGATTGGCAATTTATCAAAATGGCTCGTCCATAACTATCTTCATGCTAGATGCTTCCGCATCATACTCATCAGCTAGGAGGAAATGTTTCATGAGTGAAGCTCATGAACATTTGTCGAAATCTATAATCGAGATGCCATGCTTAGCAATCTCGGAAGCATTCATCCATGTCGCTACTTCAGTTGGCTGGTTCTTCCACTTGACCAGATATTCATAATATATTTTGCCTCTTGTTCTCTTGGCCACTCTAGAGTCTATCACTACCTCTATTTCATCCCATTCCTTTTTTGGCAATTGCACTATCCATTCTTCTATTGGAAAATCAGTTGTGATATCTTTAGTACTAGTGGATTTGTCATAATATGGATACAAATTTACCACATTAAAAATTAGTGAGATGTCTACTCCTTCTGGGAGTTCAATTTCATAGGCATTTGCTGCAAACTTTTTCAAGACCTTACAAGGTCCAATCTTCTTCCAATTGAGCTTGTTGTATGTGCCTTTTGGAAATATTTCCTTTCGCAAATGTGCCAAAACTAAGTCTCCCACCTGAAATTCTTGTGTTTGACGCTTGAGATCAGCATGTTGCTTGTATTTTATAACATTTTTCTCCAAATCGGCTTTCACTTCTTGATGTAAATCTTGCATATAATCAACAAAGTCTTCTGCTGCAGCACTAGGTCTCTGCAAATCAGTTGTACTCCACAACTCATCTACTCCTCTTGGATGAATTCCATACACAATTTGGAATGGACTTTTGGTTGTACTTTTGTTTATTGAATTGTTATATGCAAATTTTGCCTATGCCAATATGGTATCCCATAACTTTGGTTTCTTGCCAACTAAGCACCTCAACAAATTTCCAAGGCTTCTATTCACCACTTCAGTTTGTCCATCTGTTTGTGGGTGATAAGTTGAACTAAAACTCAATTTTGTACCCAACTTCTTCCATAAGGTGCGCCAAAAGTGACCTACAAACTTTGCATCTCTATCTGATACAATGCTTTTTGGCAAACCATGCAGTCTTACAACTTCTCGAAAGAATAAATCAGCAATATGAGTAGCATCATTCGTTTTCCTGCAAGGTATGAAATGTGCCATCTTTGAAAATCTATCAACAACAACAAAAATTGAATCATTCCCCTTTTGTGTTCAAGGTAATCCAAGGACAAAGTCCATACTTATATCTTCCCATGGCCTTTCTGGTATCGGTAATGGCTGATACAACCTAGTGTTCTGGCTCTTTCCTTTTGCATGTTGACAAACTTGACAACTCTGCACAAATCTTCGCACATCTGTGCTTATTCTTGGCCAATAATAACTTTCACAAAGTTGTTTCAAAGTTTTATCTATTCCAAAATGTCCAGCTAGTCCTCCACTATGTTTTTCTCTTATCAGGTTCTCCCTCATTGAACTTCGTGGTATGCATAATTGTTGTCCCTTGAATAATAATCCTTCTTGGATAAAATAATCCAGCCATGGCATTCTATCTCCTGTAGTAGGGTCATTGCAAGTTGCCCAAGCTTCCTTGAAGTCCAAATCATCAACATAAAGCTCTTTCATAGCATCAAAACTTGCCACTTCAATCTTCATTGCATTCATCAACAAGTTTCTTCTACTCAAGGCATCAACTACCCGATTTGAACTTCCACTTCTATGCTTCAAAACAAATGAGTAACTTTGAAGATACTCCACCCATTTCATATGTCTTTGGTTCAATTTGCCTTGACTGTTAATGAACTACAAAGCATGATGATCTGTAAATAGCACAAATTCCTTCGGTAATAGGTAATGTCTCCACTTCTTGAGTGCTTGCACAATGGCATAAAACTCCTGATCATAAACTAAATATTTCTTCTTAGCTTCATTTAACTTCTCACTAAAATAAGCAATGGGTCTACCTTCTTGACTCAAAACTCCTCCAATGGCTGTTCCACTGGCATCACAATCTACTTGGAAAACCTTGTTAAAGTCTAGCAATGCTAAAACTAGTTGCTTCATGACTTTCTCTTTCAAGATTTGAAAGCTCCTTTCTACTGCACTCATCCATTTGAACTCATGTCTACCTCCTTTCATCGTTTCCATGATTGGAGCACAAATTCCACTAAAATTTTTGATGAACTTTCTATAAAAACTTGCCAAACCATGAAAACTTTTAGCTTCAAACATACTCCTTGGTGATGGCCACTCCACAATAGCCTTCACCTTTGTTGGATCCATCCGCAAACCATCCTTGGATATGACAAAACCCAAGTATACCAATTCCTTCTTCATAAAACTACATTTCTTCAAATTAATCAACAATTGTTCCTCCTTCAACTTTTGCAAAACTAACCTCAGATGCATTAGGTGTTCTTCCTTCATCTTGCTAAACACCAAAATATCATCCAAGTAAACCACCACAAACTTACCAAGAAAAGGCTTCAAGACCTCATTCATCAATCTCATAAAAGTGCTAGGTGCATTTGTCAACCCAAATGGCATGACCAACCATTCATACAAGCCTTCTTTGGTCTTAAATATAGTCTTCCACTCATCTCCTTCTCTGATTCGAATTTTATGATAACCACTCTTCAAATCAATCTTTGTGAAGTACTCTGCTCCACTCAAACAATCCATCAAGTCATCCATACGAGGTAATGGAAACCTATATTTTATTATGATCTTATTGATTGCTCACGAGTCTGTGCACATACACCATTGCACATGGGCTCAAGCTCTCCCTGATCAGCCCCTTGTCCAATAGCTCTTGGACTTGTCTCTTCATCTCTTCATTCTCCATAGGTGTCATCCTATAGGCTGCCTTGTTTGGCAAACTTGCTCTAGGTATGAAGTCTATTTGATGACTAATGCTTCTCATAGGTGGTAACCCATCGGGTAATTCTTCTAAAAGAATCTCAACATATTCTTCCAACAAATCCTTCACTTCATATGGAATGTTAGCCATCTTATTTGTTGTCCCATCTTTCATGGGTTTAGCAATGAAAGCAAAACATGCTTCCTCCTTCTTCATCTCCTTCAAGAATTATTTTTCGGAGATTAGGCAAACTTTAGAACTACTACCCACCTCTTTTCCTTTGTCCTTCAATGGACTTAATGCATAACTTTTGCCATCCTTGACAATTGAATAAGTGTTTAGTCTACCATCATGTATTACTTTTCTATCAAATTGCCATGGTCTCCCCAATAAAATATGACATGCATCCATTGACATAATGTCACATAGAATTGCATCCTTATAAGAACCAATTTGAAAATTTACCATACATTGTTCGGTTACCAAAATTTGGTGCCCATTTTGTAACCACGATACTTTGTAAGGATTTGGATGCTCCATCCTCTTCAAACCAAGTTTCTCTACCATCTCTGTTGACACTAAGTTGTTTGTGCTTCCACTATCCACAATCACCTTACAATATTTACCTCCTGATTTATAAATTGTCCTAAATAGGTTCCTTCTTTGCTCAGGTTCATGCACCTCCTTTGCTGGTTTCAACAATACCCTTTTCATCATAAGGGATTCTCCTTGTTTTAGTTCCTCCATGTGCTTTGGTGAGGCAATACTTTCTTCATATGCTTGTGTAATATGGCTACATGCTTCCTTTCCATGCTCATTAGTTTGTTGTGCTTGAGGGCATTCATATGCTCGATGGCCAACTTCTCCACATCTATAACAATTTTTGGGGAATCCTCTAACCCTTCCTCTACCATAACCTCCTCTTCCTCTTGAGAAATCTTTGTTTTCTCTATTATTCTAAGAAGTACTAGCTTCTCCCTCCTGCCTTTGCTGTCCTCTTCCATTGTTGGTTTGTCCTCTTCCTCGAGAGGATCATCCTCTTCCTCTAGCATTATTTTGTTGCCTTTGCAACAACTTTTCCTCTGCCTTGAGCGCATACTGATATGCCTCTTCAACAGTTCTGATTCGAATCATACCAATCTCATCTTGTATGGACAATCTTAGTCCATTTATGTATCTTGCCACCTTCTCCTCATCATCTTCAATATGACCTGCTCTTATGGTCAATTTATAGAACTCTTTCGTATATTCTTTTACTCCCAACTCCTTTTGCTTGAGGTTTTGGAGTCTTCTAAACAATCCAATTTGATAATCCATAGGTAAAAATTTAGATTTCAACTTGGATACAAACTTTTCCCAAGTTCGGATTTTATCCTTCCCCTTTCGTTGTCTCTCAATTTGGACATGATCCCACCAAATTGAAGCATGTCCCTTCAGTCTTGTACATGCAAATTTGACCCACTTTGGATCCTCCATAGATTCATAATCAAAGAATCTCTCCATGTCCATTATCCAATCAATCAACTCTTCTGGGTTTAAACTTCCATTAAAATTGGGAGTATCCATCTTTGGCTTACTTCCCATATTTGAGATTGCCCAAATCAATCGTTGCTCTGGTTCTTCTCCTTGCTCTTCATCTCGAGCTTCCACGTGACCAGTTTCCTCCTCTTCACTGTCACTAATCTCCTCAAGATGAATGCCTCTCCTTTGGGTAGTCTCAATCGCATCTAACCTAGCGGTGATTCCTCTCAACATTTCCGCTATATCCGTTGGTCGAGGTCCCAGACCACGTGGTCTTCCTCTTCCTCGTTGTGCCATCTCTCCTCCAATACGTATCACAAACCCGCTTTGATACCAAATGATGCAGACGAGTGAAGGGAATCCACCGAAGGACGACCCTTGCAAGTAGCACAAATTTCTAATACATCGGCATAAGACGACGAGTTCCTTAGATTTCTATAAGCCGACATTCCTTCGTGATGGCACTCCTACAACCTTTGCACGAGTTCTTATGACGACAATCTTATGAGACGACACTTGCCACATTGATAGTTCCTAGACGACACTCATTGCACAATGACCTTCCAAGATGGCACATGCTACATGACGACACTTGCCACGACAACACTTCCAAGACGGCGCGTGCTAGATGACACCTTGCATGACGATGTTCCCTTTTAGACGGCTCTCATGCTCTTGTTTGAACCATGCTTCCATTCAATGGGATCTTCACTTGGACTGCTGCAACAGCTTGTTTTCACCTGCAATCTTGCACACACTAATCCATGCAATCTACAATATCCAGTTCAAATAGCACAAAACATTTATCAGAAGAAAATTTGAGGTGAATAGCAATGGTATTGCCAATATGTTAAATGATTGTACATCCAATATTTTGCATCCGTCCCCCTTCTTACGGATGTCTCTGCACTCTTTTATTTCACTCAGCATGCCATTCTGTCTTCCTCTTCTTGTATCTCTCTATGCACACCATTGTTTCCTCTTCCTATTCTTGTTCCTTTATATACATGAGGTTGGCAGTTACAAAACAGATCGACAGTTTATCAACATGGCTCTTCCATAACTGTTTTTATGCTGGATGCTCCCACATCATAAGGATAGTCTTCCAATAATATTAAGTATTTCTATTAGTAGTTCATAATGAAGGGTGTTTGTGTGGGTGGGGTGGGTGAAAGTGGGGACAGGTTTTCGATAATTGGAGGGGCATATTGCAACTGATGACTCAATGATCAGGTCATATTTTTTTCTTGTGAACAACTGAATATATGATTCTGTCCACTGGTAATGTGCATCCTAAAAACAGCTGTCCATTTGTATCTGAAAGGGCAGACTGGAATGGATAGCTTAATGATCAGTTCATATTTTTTTTTGTGAACAATTGCATATATGATTCTGTCCGCTATCCCTGGTAAAGTTCATCCTTAAAACAACTTTCCATTTGTATCTGAATATTGCACAAATGAAATACCTTTTATTACCAAGATAATACATGGAATCTCATTCTATAGATAAGAAACCGAATGAAATGTAATATTAGCAGAGAGGACTGTGTGACCTGTCATTGCCATGTTGCTAGACTTCTCTAAGAGGAGATGAGCTATAGACAGCACAATCCTTCAAAAGGACTCGTCTTTTCTAAAGTTGGTGCTGTTCATGCTCATCCTCACCTTTTAGACAGGCCCTTCATTCAGGAAATAATCTTACCCTGTTCAAGAATAAATAGGCTCTTAATAACTAATAACTCAGCATTCAGATAACTGAATAGGATAACTACTACCCAAGGAGACCCCTCATTACCGAGTCCCCACTTTATTCTTTCATCTTTTTCGAGTTGGAAAATGGCTAACTTGAATAGGATGAGGGAATGCTTCATGTCCTTTCCCTTCGTCTATTCTAGAAAGGTATAAATGTTGGGGTTGTTAACAAAGGGATAATCTCATTTGTTCAGCAAGTGGTATAACTTTTCAAAACTTAAATGATTGCATTGTAAAAGAGAAGCGTTGAGCAGTTGTTATAAATGTATGAAGAAATCAGAGTTTAGACCAAATAAGGGGGTTTGGAGGTTGGGTTGAATCTTTCCCATATAAAGAACAATGTGGAATGCTATATATGATGAATGATCTAAACTAAGGTTGAGGCCTTAGTTACAGAATTGAGCAGTGAGTTTTCTAGAGCATACAATGGTGTTCATGGTTGGCGATGCACTCCAATATTGTGATTGTTATATAAGCTGGATGACTTGCAGTACAATAAAGAAGTGAAGAAAACGATTCATTGAACAGATAGAAACATGAATGAGAAGGATCATGAACATGAAACATTTGGAAGGATGTTGTGGGCTAATGTCATTTGCCAAATTATTGAAGTTGTGCAGTTATAGGCATTGGGTGAGTTGACAAAAAGAAGAACAGGCTAAGAGGATTGGGAATGAAAGGCTAATTCATTAGAAAAAACATAAAGTAATATTGCAAGAATCCACTAATATTAAAAAGATATATTTGCATGTAGACTTCAAACAAGAGATGGAGGCAAAATACTGGAATTCAGTGATCTGTTTTATTTTTTGTATTTTTTGAACTCAGCAAATGCCATCATCATGTGTTTGTGTGAAATTCTTTCAGTGTTATAGTATTTCACTTTCAGCACACCACGAAAGAACCTGGTTTTATTGTAAATTGTCAAAGAGAAATCCTTGGTAGTCTGTAGATGATTGCAAAATTTGAATAAAAGGAAAATTAGAAAGGGCCCAAGAAGGATTTGTAAACAGTTGAAGAAAAATTAGACATATAGAGTTGAAGACATTCTGCTTACAACTGACATCATACATCTTAAGCATTGACATATTAAATCTTCACCATAGCCATATAAACCATGGTAATCGGAATATGGAACCTGGTGAAAAATGGGCATGCTATCAAACCAAAACTATGTTATTTGCATTTGGTTAGCAGATGAATGTGTGATCCTAAAACTAAAAATGGAATGGAGCCTTGAGCATTCCAGGAATCAGGTCAGCAATCAGATCAACATAGAAAGAATAAATTAACTCTTAGAAGACCATGGGTTGATGCATTGTTTTATAGGGATGCAATGGAATAACTCATTTATTAGCTGGAAACAGCTTACTTGTAAATGACAACTTAACATAACTTATCTATGTTAAAATCAATTAAAGAGACTCTTCAAACTGGTAGATCTGTTTCTCATGAGGGTAAAAATATGGTCCAGAAGACCCTTGTGAATGGCTAATGAAAGGAATTTTGTCTAATATTAAATAGTTTGTGATAATTTTCTCATAAACACTTTTCTGTGCACATTCCTTATAATTCTATTTTAGATAAACATGCAATTGCTATGCATTTAAGAAGTGTATTACTTCATATGGATATTTTGTATTTTAATTCTTAGAATGACAAGTAGAAGAGAGGTGCTTCTTGAACTAATAAGACAACCCTGCAAGGTGCAAGTTAACAACACAATGATGACTCTAAAAAGGAAGGGAGCTATTACTGGTACATATGCTTTGGGTGTGGAAATTGCTTGTCTTCACAATCGACAGGCAACTTAAGGATTTCGAATTTTCCCATTAATTGAATGCTGCCTGCAAAACATCCCAAGGGTAACCGTGCCACTAATGCTTTAGTATATTATAAAGACATACTGCACTTAGAATTTTGAAAAGACATACTCAGTAGCCATATATTAATCTTTCATCATTTATGATTTTTATCCTTTTCAAGTAACTAAGTAGGAAGAAGCTTCAAACATGCTTCAATTTTGAAACTGCATGCATAATGTTTAATTCCTATATGTAGGAATTGTATTTCTAACGTCGAAAGATAATGCGGGTCCTATTTTTCATATGTGGTTCATGAGGCTGTTCTCTTTCTTTTATGCCTTTCTTCCTCTTATGACTCATTTGCCACATTTCCTCGTTAGTTTATGTGCTTGTAATAAGTCATTATGGTTGGTCATCATTCTTGTCATTGTGTGTCATAAATATAATTTAATGATAGCTAATTCATTTCTCACTCCTGTAACTCTCACAAAATGTATCATATTTATGTGAAATGCGTTCTACCATGAAAGATTTATTCAGATTATTGTAAACACGTGGTCCTCCACTCAATTTCACAGGAGTCTGGCACTGGGATTCTTATATTGGAGAACTCTTTCACTACCACTCTATTGAAAGATTGTTGTACTATACTTGTGTTCTCATTCATGCAAGGTATCCTTGTAGTGTCGTGCTTTTGCTCACCTAATTAGATGCTACCTTCATTTTATTATTGCTAAGACTAGTGTACTTTATTATTATATACCATTGGACATCTAACTCGATTAAATTTCATGTTTAAGTTAAAAATATGGATGACTATGGAAAATTTAATAAGGAGCTTGTTTTAAAAAGTAAATTATGATTTTATGATGCTTGTGGTTAATCATGTATCATTGAATTCAATGAGAATTTTCATGATAAAATTGATATTGGAGAAGATGAAAAACGGAGGAGTTCAGATCTGGATCTAGATGTCCCAAGGGTTGTATAAACTAATATTTGATGTGATTTATCTGTTATGATTGCACTGTCATCTTTTATATTATACAAAAATTGTGTATGTGACTGACGTGCCTGATCTAGTGCTTTGTACAAAAGGTAAAGTGTACCTGTGCATGAAGGCCTCACTGTAAATGTATGTCAAGCCATTAACTGTGTCAGTCAAGATGTTAGGCAGGGCTTGGTGGGAGGATGGGTGGAACAAACCCCTTGCCCAAGGTTGTGGTCTTCGTTGGAGCGCGCCTATTGAATAGGCCAGAGTTGTGCGAGAATTGCCAAAGTGACCCAGATTACATCACGCAGTTTACATCGTGCACTAGATTTTATTTCAGTCTATCCTCATTTCTTTGTACTAGGGTAAATGAGTTAGGTTATTACATAAATTGCAAAGATTTTGTGACAGTTACCATGTTAATGGTAGTGAATTGTACTGTTAATTGATACTCTTAAAAATAGCCAATAGCATGAAGACGAATGGCTAAATGAATATAAGGATGTAAGTTTTGGATTTAATTAGAGTTGTGGAAGTCGAAACTAATATTTGATCCAAAAGGAAGCAAGTTTTCATTTGTTGTGATTGTAGGTGGTTGTCGAAGGCCACCCTTGGGGACGATTCCCGAACTCATGATTAAACTAGTGAATGCTTGCTTGTGCTTGTGAAAATCGTAATTATTAAATTGTTACTGTGAATCTTGTTTTTGAAAGATGTGCCATGTAAAACCTTGTAATGCCTTGTCAGTTGTTAAAGCCCTTCTTCATTATTGAGTCTTAAAATGTTGCATGCATCAAATAATAAAGAAAGGAAATTTCTAAATAATTAAATAAAAGAGGAGAATATGCATGTCAATGGAGAGGAGTAGTGGAGAGATGGAAGTGGAGAAACATGTGGAGGAAGAGGAGTGATGTAGTTATGAAAGGTGAGGAGGGGGGTAACTCACCAGGGTTGGAGTTATAAAAGGTGAGAAAGGGGACTAATCACCAAGACAGGAAGTTATGAAGGGTGAGGAGGGGGACAACTCACTAGGACGCAGAGAGGAAAATAGGAGATTTTGGAGATTGGCTGTGCGAAAGGATTTTGGGAGTTTGAAAGGAAGGCTGATTGCATGAAGCAGTGATAGTACATAACAGTGCCAGCTACCCCTTTTTAAAAGCAATTGAAATAAAGAATTAACATGTGATGCTTGAGATTTCTCTAAAGTTTTATATGCATAAGCTGTTTCCAATTGCATGTTAAGATATATGTTTTGTGGGTTTAAGCCTCTCTCCAACTATATATGAAATGTGTGATTGAAGGCGTTATGCTTCTTTTTATGTTGAAATATGAGATACCTTTGTTGCAATTAAAAAATATACCCTGGGGAATTTAGAATAGAAGTATATGACATGTATGTTGAGCAGATCTATGTATGTAGAGGAAATTGCAAATTGGGGATTATATTCTTTTTTAAAGGAAAGTGTGTTGGAGAAGATGAAAAACGAAGGAGGAGTTAAGATCTGGATCTAGATGTCCCAAGGGTTGTATAAACTAATATTTGATGTGATTTATCTGTTATGATTTGCACTGTTATATTTTATATTATACAAAAATTGTGTATGTGACTGATGTGCCTGATCTAGTGCTTTGTACAAAAAGTAAGGTGTACCTGTGCATGAAGGCCTCACTGTAAATGTATGTCAAGCCATTAACTGTGTCAGTCAAGATGTTAGGCAGGGCTTGGTGGGAGGATGGGTGGAACAAGCCCCTTGCCCAAGGTTGTGGTCTTCGTTGGAGCGCGCCTATCGAATAGGCCAGAGTTGTGCGAGAATTGCCAAAGTGACCCAGATTACATCACGCAGTTTACATCGTGCACTAGATTTTTATTTCAGTCTATCCTCATTTCTTTTGCACTAGATTTTATTTCAGTCTATCCTCATTTCTTTGTACTAGGGTAAATGAGTTAGGTTATACATAAATTGCAAATATTTTGTGACAATCACCATGTAAATGGTAGTGAATTGTACTGTTAAATGATACTCTTAAAAATAGCCAATAGCATGAAGACGAATGGCTGAATGAATATAAGGATGTAAGTTTTGGATTTAATTAGAGTTGTGGAAGTGGAAACTCCTATCTTGCCCTCTTGCATTTTGTTGTTTGGATCTGGAATAAATGAACATTGCACTTGTGACTTATTTATCTTATTGTTCTTTCATTTCATAATTGGAATAAATATTAGCAGATAATTCGAATATTATATTTAGCGTATTAACAAATAACCAGTTATGATCACTTGATATTATTTCATTTCCTTGATGTTGGTTGATTAATCTAATTAACTAAAATGTTTTTTTTTTTGAATGGGTTAAATGGGATTGAAACAGGCCCAACCCGTATTACATCATGGCCACATAGTGATATATCAACAACTTGGCAATTATGCATGTATCGCTTGGCAAGATTCGAACCTGGGTCTCCTCCTTGAAAGTTGAAGAATATAACCAATTGAGCTAGTGCCATTTGATAATTAACTAAAATATTAGAATCATTAAGAAGTGAACTTAGGTTAAGTGAAGTTTGGACACCAGAAATACTACCTTCCCAAACTATAAAGTTGGGCAAGGCTTTGAAATGGTGTAGTGTGCACTGGTGCCCAAGATTGACACTAGCGCCAACATATTTGTGTGAATAGGCTGGTGCCAACGCTGTCAAGGCTAGTGCCAAGCCTAGAAGTGGCGCCTATCTTGTTGGTACTAATGTTGATGCGAGAAGTGATGTTGGCGTTGAGAATTGGTTTTGGTGCCAACGTTGAAGATGGCACTAAGTGATCAAGATGGTTTAGCTACTGTTGGTGCCTGAAGTGGAGTTGGTGTCATGATCAAGTGACATTGTAATACCAAAGATGAGGTTGGTGCCATGAACAAGTAGGAGGAGGTAGTGTCAAAGATGAGTTATGTGCCATAGGTGGAGTTGGTGCCATGAACAGGTGGGGCACCATAGTGTCGAAGATGAGTTTGGTGCCATAGATGGAATCGGTGCTATCAGGTGTAATGCTGTAGACGGTTATGCAATGGCTCATTAACTGAGAAGTTGCAATGACCACCAAAAATTGTGGGTTAGAGTCGTTCTGGCATTGTGACCCATGAGGATGCAGAGCAACTCTTGTCTTGCTCCAACAGATGAACCATTCCTAATGGCAACTTCGACTTAGTGTAATGAACTGCCCAATAGACGACTTAAATATGTAATAAGTTGGTTCTTCGGATGCGCAAGAGAAGTTTTTTTATCAAGAGAATCATAGAAGGTTTGCCATAGCAGTTGACTCCATATTAATATAATATGATAAAATGTGGAACTTCAGTAGTTCCTAGGTTTGAACCCTGCCATGCTTTAATAAACATAATTTCCAAAAATGATGATGTGGTATTGCTATGTGGCTTGTTAAAATGACATTCTGATATAAGAAGACTGACCTGTTGATACATTATAAATCCTCAATCTGTTTCTTACTTGAAGCTACAGTCGAGAAGAATTGCCAAATGTTCGCCTTCAAAAATAAAATTTTGTGATTATAGTTTAGCTGTCTGAGACTGACATTGCACATATAATTGCTTACTTAGGAATCCTTTATGTTATAATCTCCGTGCAAGTCTTGCTAAACTGTTAATATATCTATTTTGAACGATTTTTTTAAGTTTGAGTTTTTGTCACCCAAGGAGGGGCATTACAATCCTTTTGGTTTGAATAATCTTCTTATAGTGGAATATTGGTTGCTGCTGTCATCAATATATTGTCTTTAAATTTCACCACCTTAACTTACAAAATAATGTTATCTCTTATTATCTTTTAACAAGAAACCTTTACATTGAAAGCATTAGTTTTGTTGCAATAAGAGACTCTTTGTGTAACCCTTGGTCATTTTTGTTATGGACCTAATGGTTATGAAAGGGGTGTGTCCCCTTATTTGTGCTTGATAGTGCTTATATATTTTACACCTCCTAAATTTATTGTTGTCTTATGCCATATATTTCATATTATATATATATATATATATATATATATATATATATATATATATATATATATACACATACACACACAAATTTTCATGCGATATCTAATTTGGTAATGGTGGCTCAGTCTCCCATGGGATGGTTGCTTCATAACTCAACTTCAACAATAACTTTGACTTTATAATTTATTTTATTTGTTCTTGTGGAAAGCTATGTTGCAGAACTGTGGTCTAATAGTAGAAGTTAATTAAAGATGTATAAACTTGAATCAATTCAAGATGCCATGTGTAAATCTGGTTTGGCAAAAGAAAAACTTTCATGCCAATGAAGGTTCTATGTACTGTTCTCATCAAGAGAAACTAGAACAAAACCAGAATATTGAAAATCCAAGCCTCTATAGGCAAGCCAAAGGAACTATAACAAGAATGATATGAAAGAGAACAAGAAGCATTGTCAAAATCTTGATAAGTGCAAAAAAGTTGTATTCTTGTGAAGCCATACACCAAGACAAAAGCACTTCTGACTTTGAGTCAAAGGAAATTGAAGGTGTTGATATTGATAGTCTCAGTTCACAGCAAGGACAACCAATGGAGGCAAGAGTGTCCTTGGCAGCAATTACAACAATTAACTATCCCCAGACCTTGAAGAAAGTGACAATTCTATCCACAATTTTATTGGTATATAAGGACCCTGAACATACCTATTATAGCTGTCTTTTTTGATGATAAAAGCAAATGAGTATATGTAAATGTGAGAAGGATTTCTGTTCTCCTTTGACATGAATTTTTACTAGTAAAAACATGAAAATAAATATATTTCTTTAATTTTTTTTAAAAGTAGGGTTTTGAAAGGGTTGCCCTTTCCCTTTTACATCAATTTAGTCATATCGAGCTATATAACCTATTTGATGCCGCTGAGATTTGAACCTTGGTGTGGGCTACATCATCCATATGTCTCAGACTCTCAACCATTGGACCAAGGCCTCATTGGCCATGAAAATAAATAATTATAACAGATACAAATCCAATTCTGATGTCTTTCTGAGTCCTCATGACATACCAAAGATGCAAGGTATTTTGATTCCTTTATGTGCTAATACATGAAACAATTAAAGCTATCATGTTTGTTCTAAGGACACCATCTTCCTCAATGATGCTAGATGTTATTTTGATGGGTACAACTTTTTGCTGTCCATGAATGTTCCTTATATGTGTCTAATGGAACATATTTTTGTGCAGCATATTATAAAGTCTAGACCTTGCATCTCTGTGCCTTGAATAAGTTTGATATTCCTTTTTTTTTTGCATTCTGCACCTCTTGATATTTATGTCACTTACCTGTGTTAAGATAGTGATTTGAAATTCTTGAATTGGTACTTCAGTCAGGACAAAATAAATAACCAATTTTTGTTTGCAGAGCTTTGGTGGTTTCTGTGCGGTTACGTATCTAAGCTTTGCACCACAAGGGCTAAAGCATGTCCTTTTGACTGGAGGACTTCCTCCCATTGATAATGGATGCACTGCAAATGATGTATACAGAGCATGTTACAAGCGTGTTTTATTGCAGAACCAAAAGTACTATGAGCGGTTTCCTCAGGACAAAGAAGTTATCCGTGAATTAGTTCTTCACTTGGCAGAGTCTGAAGGAATGGGGGTGGGCCACAGTTCGATTGGCTAGAAACTTTGTACATTTTCAAATGATTTCAATATTATTGCATTATTTGTACCTCATAGTAGAGAACATGATGTGTCACCCATAATATAATTGTTTGTTGTAGGTACCTCTACCATCTGGAGGCATATTGACCCCAAGAGGTCTACAGCTTCTTGGTCTTTCAGGTCTGGGTTCAAGTGGGGGTTTTGAACGGTTACATTACATGTCAGTGATTTAATTTCTTGGTTTTCAAACTTTCTTCAATAAGTCAATAATCAGCAACTGGTTTCCATCTTTCCATAGTTTTTAACTAATGGCATTTACTTTGTCAGGTTTGAGAATGTTTGGGATCCTGTACTGGTACCTGGAACCAAAAAGCAGCTGAGTTATACCTTCAAGAGGGCGGCAAGTTTTTAATCTTTTACTCTCTCCGATATGTTGTTCGTTTATTCTTTCTCAATAAATAATTCTGTATTATTAGTGAAAATGAATAACTTTGAGCTGTTACAGTGAACGTGATGCAAATCTGCAGACATGCAAAAAGAATCAATCTGGCACAGAATACAGAATACCAAGAACAAATTATTAACATTCATCAATGAACTGCTATAAATACAGAATACTGAAAACAAATTACTACAGCAGCTTAACATCAATTAATGAGCAGCTGTAAGTTATTTACAATATAATAAATTCACACAGCATTAAGCCAACAAGTCGATGCAATCCCAGGTTCTTTTAAGTCTCCTTATTATTATGGAAGTTTTACAGAGCATCCAAATCACCAAGCTTGAAAAAGGCAATTCTTGTCCTAAATATGTATAAAATGTACTCCTTGAAGAACTCTCATATGATTAATAAAGAATTAAAAATTAACATTGGATATTCCTATTATCCTCTATTTAAAAAATAACAAGCACTTTATAATTAAACCTTTTATTCTCTGAAAAATCCTAAAGTGGAACTCCTTGTTATCTCCATAACTCCAAATATCAACAACATTGAATGACATGAGTGGATAAAAGCTTTAATATTATTGCAATGACATGCAATGATATGCTCTTCTTGGTGCACTTCAAGACCCAGATCCTAGCTTTAAAGATCTAATTGTAATGCATGTTTGGCATAAGAAAGATGAGATTGCAGAATATTATTGTGAATCGGTGAAAGCTTTGTGGTGAACCCACACACCACCAGAACAGCAGAGTTATTGAGTCTGCTGAGCATGGATCCATAAAAGCTCAAGGCCATCATTTTGCTGAGCATGGAGTCATAAAAGGTCAAGACCATACTTAAATGATGTACTCCCAAAAGAATAATAGAGTTGTGGAGTTTTCATGGTCAAATGAAGAACTATAAGAGACACATTAGAAACTTAGTGGCATAAGTTCACCATTGACTGATTGTGCTGAAGGGAAAGTTTCCATATGGACAAAAGCAGCTGAAAAGAGCTTCTCACAACTCACAAAGAAGTCCAGTTTTTTTTTATATATTTTATTGAGAAATTGAATGATGTCAATAAGCATAATATGCATGATAAAGAGTTATAAACTATTGTGCAGGCATTGAGATATTAACTTTTGTAGGCATTGCCTTTTGCACAGAGTTATATAAAGGGAACTATTGTAGGCATCACCTGTTGGTAGATCTTCCCTTGGGTTGGGACGACAGGCTGTACTCCAAGTAGTGGTCCTTTCACTGATTTCCTGTGTTTCTTGATTCAGTCTGAAACTGATTCGAAGTAGTTATATCTTTCTATGTGATAATTTGCATAAGCACTTTGAAGCATTTTTATGTGTATAATATTGTTCTGGTTTAGTGAGACTCTCTTTCTTTGTTCTTTCAGTTTGAAAATTGGATTGGATTTGATACAAATCCCCTTTATGCTCTGTTGCACGAGGCGATATATTGCCAAGTGAGTGTTCTTAACTCCCTTATGGATTCAAGGAAACATTGTCTTTTTTATGTCACGTAACACAAAATATTAGAAAAGAAAGACAAAACAGTGCGAGGAGCAGGCATTCTGACTGTTATCATAAATAACAGGGGGCTGCACCACAATGGTCTGCTCATAGTATCAGAGAAGAATTTGGGAATACATTTAATGCTGTTGAAGCTGCTAAAGATGGTCAACCTGTCTTCTTCACAGGAGAGGTATTGTTTGTGTTGCTTCCTGTTCCTGTATTGTTTGTGTTGTTTACTTGCTGGTTGCTAAGATAATTTCATAGGCTTGGATATACTTGGAATTATTTGTCAAGTTTGTAATTTGTGACTATTAAGATTCCTTGGGTATTTGTCTTGTTGAGATTGTTCGTATTTAATGTGCTTCATTTGTGCCTGTTTTGAACATAAAGGGGATATATTTTGAAGTTTGTTAGATAGGCAAATATCTATATGAATGAAATACATTCTTATGCTTGAAAATGCATTTGAATTAAGCAGTATATTTCCTAAATTAACAATTATAATGCTTTGTTTTAGGATTTTTATTTCTAAGATTATATCATGAAATGGTTGTCTGCTTTTTTTTGGTTCATGTCTGATATTATGACTGATGTCATGACTTGTCTTCCCAGTTTGGGACCATACAACAAAAAGCACACAATAGGTTTAGTGTGCACTGTTTTCCAGATGCAGACATAGGGTTATTAACTCAACAGTTGGCAAGCTTGCTGACCCACCTCAGTATGGAAAGGGCAATGACCATGACAGATCTTCGACAAGACTGAGTCCCACTTTAAGTTCAGTGCCACTCATGTTCCTAGCTACTCCATATCCAATAGTGTCATGTGTACGGCTTCAGCTCTATGAAATCTTTTGGCACAAGAGGTTTTCCCTTAGTGCCTCTAAGCTCCCTTACTTACCTATAGATAAAAATAACAAATGCTATGCCTCTAAGTTACGGTGAGATTCCAGTCTACATTGGCCACTGATGTAGCTGGATTTCCACTACCCATGCTAAGGCATTCCTTCTAATCTTTGATTCCTGAAACTAGCACCAAGTTTTAGCAGAAAAGGGGCCTACCCTGACCCTTCAGAAATCACCCTACTATGATCCAGTGTTTGGCATGGCGAGGCTTTGAAATCAACATAGGCAAAGTTGTATACTTGATTCCCTTTAAACCCATGCACCATTCTTTCAAAAAATAACCATGTTTCAAAAATGCAAATAGAATGCATACCCATTGGAGCCATATACTTAAGGCTTTGGAATGAAATAGTCATATCAATGATGATGATTACTATCAACAAAGACCATATGCATACAAATCATGTTTCAAACATGCAAATAGTATGCATAACCTGTTTGAGCCATATGCACAAGGCCTCGGAATGAATAATTATAAGGATGATGATTACTATTATCAACAGTGATCATAAACGTATTTATATCTCAAAATGCTCAATTCTCGAGTACTATGTTCTTCCTAGACCTTGCTTCTATATCTAAACATTGGAGATGAAATACCAATATCGTTTGGGTTCTCATAACTCAATAGCTTCTTAAGAGTGTTGACATTGTGAAACTAAGTAAAGCAATATCCAACATTATGGAGGAAAAGGCGTGTTAAAAGAAAATGGTGTTCATCTTCAACCTCCTTTGTGTCAGAGTCCTTACAAATTTGTTCATCTCAAGGTGTTTTTGGATTAGTCCACCTATGGAGGTCATGGTCATTTCTTCTGGGTTTTATACATTCTCTTTTATTTTTTTTTCAATTGGTTATATGGGATTAAAACGGGCCCCACCCGTATTACATCATCACCACATAGTGGTATAACAAAACTTGGATATTATCCATGTATCTTTTAGCAAGATTTGAACCTTGGTCTCCTCTTTAAATATTGAGGAATCTAACTGGTTGAGCTAATGCCACATGATATGCATTCTCTTTTATTGACTATAAACCTTAGAAAAGTAATTTTCATTTTCAAGCCCAGGATTGATGATATCTTTATAGTACTTCAACTTCCTCTTTTCCATGTTTTCCTTATCATTCCAAATTTTTATCTTTAAGCTTTTTAGGAATATTAGCTTGAACTATATTGGTAACCATAGTTGAGAAAATAGGAATTGAATTGGAATCGGAATGGAAAATTACTTGGGAAAAACTGGAATTGGCAAAAAAAAGGGGAAAATTGGCAATTTCATTGAAAAAACCGAAGAAAATGTAAATTTTTATTGAAAAAAAGCTTTTTTCATGCATATCACAATATTTTGGAAAACAATTGGGAAAATTTGTCAAGGCTGTGAATCGGGAAAAATCGGCTTGAATTGGGGTTTTTTGCAGATTTTCTCAACCATGTTGGTAACAAATCAAAAGAAAAACTTTTCACATGCAATGGCAACAATGCACGATGAAAATTGCAAAATTTCCAGGGTTTGCCTTTGTCAAAATTTGGCTAGTGGCAATCACTAGCTAGATGGCATTTCTTTCTTGTGACTAGTATGAGGCATGTACCTGTCTGCAACATTATAAATTCGGTTAATTTATTTTCTTTTCTCCTTTCTAGAGAATGGGCTAGGGCCAATCACTAGCTAGATGACACTTCTTTCTTGTGACTTGTATGAGGCATGTGCCCTCTTGCAACATTAAAACTACTGTTAATTTTTCTTTTCTTTTCTACTTTCTAGACATTGATTAGCTTAGAATCCCCTATTTTACAGACTATATACTTTATAACCCTCAGCTCGCCCACAAATGCAACAATTTTTTTTTGAAATATGCACCATTTTGACACACACACATGCGCACATGCACAATTATCAGTAAACCCATTTTTCATTAATTTCCTTAGCTAGTTGGCTATATTATTTTATTATCATATTATACTTGTCATTGGACTCTTGTCTATGAAGTCCACTTTTTTTGGGCTATAATATCTCTCAGATATTGGAAAGTCTTGCTTCCACACTTTGTCTCTATACTGTCAGACATATGAGTAGGCATGGTGGAAACAGTAAGTGTAAACATTACATGTTAAAATTGGAGGAAAAGCATAGGGTCTTTCATGAGATCTATGTGGATTAGCACGACTTGTGATCGCTCTTGACCCATCCATATGCAGGTGTCTTTTGATGTTGATCACCATCTTCTCATCTGGACTTGCACATACTAATTTGGGTGTCCACTTGTTATTTCTAATCTTTTTCAGTAATTAAGAAATATCAAGATGTGGGGGTGGCCTAAGAGTGTATGTGCTTAGAGTCTAAACTCGTATCATTTCCATTAAGTTTTCAGTGACTTATGCACACATGTATATAGAATAACCTAATTTGGTGAATGGCCTACATTACAGCATCTTTAGACTCACCAGATATGGTGGGTACCTTACTCTAGATCGTGTTCAGGTTCATCTGCTATGGTAGGTGGCCTACTATGAAGTGTGTTATGTCACTCGATAAGCTAGGCAGCATAAACTAAAGCATGTTTAGGCTTACTAATAGCAGTGTGGCCTTGTAATTATATGTTTAAGCTTTGATATATCTCTTAGACCAATATGTAATCTGAGTAACAACTGTCGTGCTCATTTTTGTGCCACCTAAGTGGGCTTAAGGTATTGTTATATCTATAACTACAATATGATAAAAGGTATATCGTTATCCCTTACTGGAGTGTGCATGTGTTTAACTCAGCCAATAGGAGGAACAATGATAACAATGTTTGCAATTGCAATATATGGTACAAAAATTTAAATTACAATAGTCATCCTTAACATATGTAGTCTGAATGTCTTTTATACATTTTGGAAGAACAGCCAAAATAGCATAGACAACATCTTCTTCATCTTCATGGGACAATGCATCAGCAATATTATTGTCCTTGCCCGCCTTATGCATAATTTCAAAATTAAAGTTTGTTTCTCTTGGATCTGTTTGTGCTGCTTTGTGGACAATCGCTTCTGTCCAAGTAAGTATTTAAAGCTGTCAAGATCAGTCTTTACTGAACTTTACTTCCTAACAAGCATCATCTCCATTTTGCCAAGGAATGCATAAATTTCATCATTTCCTTATCATTGGTTGATCGCAGTCTCTGCTTGGGATTAAATTTTTTACTATCAAAGGCAATGGGATGATCATTTTGCTTTAATATGACTCCAATCCCTACTCCTGATGCATCATATTATATAACAAATGATTTATAAAAATTAGGAGTGATCAATACTGGTACTCTTGATAATGTGTCCTTAAGTTGGTTGAAGCTCCATTCTGCTTCTTTAGTACAATTCTTTTTTAATAATTCTGTTAACAGTGCTGCAATTTGAGCATAGTATTTAATGAAATGATGATGTGACTATGAAATGTTTATGGCTATTGGCCATTCAATTGTTAAGAATGATCTTGGATGGATCATTCTTAACACCTTCTGCTGAATTAATATGTCCCATAAATTTCATCCTTCGCATTAATGCATTTGGACAACTTTATCATCATGTGAGAGATGATCTGTCCAAGTCTTGCCATAAACCAAGATATCATCAAAGAACACCGATACAAACTTCCTCAAACATGGGTGGAAAACATTGTTTATTGCACCTTTGAAAAGTTGCGGATGCATTAGTCAATTTGAAAGGCATTAATGACACCCATGAGTTCAAAATTCCGTTTATGGAAAATACTGTTCATGGACACAAATTTGATAATGTCTTTGTTGGAGATCAAGTTTGTGAGCTATTTGGCACCATGTAACTCATCTAGCATTTCATCAATGAAAGGTATAGGAAAGTTGTTTTTGATAGAGATCTTGTTTAGTCCTCTGAAATTGATGCAAAGGTGATATGAACCATCCCTTTTCCTGACTAGAATGATTGTGCTGAGTATGGGATTTTACTTGGTATATTAACACT
The DNA here is from genome assembly GCA_028583015.1 of Wollemia nobilis. Lineage (NCBI taxonomy): Eukaryota > Viridiplantae > Streptophyta > Pinopsida > Araucariales > Araucariaceae > Wollemia > Wollemia nobilis. Next base: position 261,554 of record JAQPPZ010017131.1, on the reverse strand, counting down.
CAAGTCCAATAACCACTCTCATGCCAATTTCTCAATTTCAGATTTATGATGATGTGGATACCTATATGGTTTGGTGTCAACTGGTGCTACTTCTTGTTGTATTTCCATGGTATGTTCTATATCCCTTTTAGGAGGCAATCCTAGTGAAAAATCCTTGAAAACTTCATGCTCGCAATGATATTTTTCGTTCTTGGGGCATGATGGTCTGCTGATTTAGACATGGCCTGGATGGCATAATATGTAGCTACAAATACACGTGCTCCTTTTGAATCATCTTTTCCATTTTATTTGACATTATAAGTTGAGCTGGCAAAGTCTTGTATCCCTTTAAACACATGCTTCCATCCTTCTAAATAATGCTCATGCATTGCTGATGCAGGAGCATTCAAGTGGGGTGTTTGAAACCATGGTTTGGAGAACATGGTTTTCAAACCATTGGTTGTGCACATGGTTTTTCAAAACCATGGGTGTTGCACATGGTATTAGAACCTAGTTTTTGTACATGGTTTTTGGCACATGGTTTTAGTGCCTTTTGTTTTGTGTCTATTTTATCACTATAAATATGTGCACAAGGAGAGAAGAGATGAAGGGGAAGCTTAGAAGGAAGAGAGCAAAGGAGCTCAAAAGAAATTTGCACTCTGTGTAGTGCTTGTAGGAGGTTTGCTATGTAAAACCTCAGAGGAAGAAATTGTCACTCTGTGTAGTGCTTGTTGGAGGTCTGCTGTGTAAAACCTCAGAAGAAGAAATTGGCACTCTATGCAGTGGCTTGCAGGAGGTTAACTATTTATAACCTCAGAAGAAGAAGTTGGCACTCTTTGCAATGCTTGTTTATAACCTTAGAGGAAGAAATTGGCACTTTGTGCAGTGTTTGCAGGAGGTTTGCTATGTAAAACCTTAAAAGAAGAAATTGGCACTTTGTGCAGTGCTTGCAGGAGGTTAATTGTTTATAATCTCAGAAGAAGAAATTGGCACTCTATGCAGTGCTTGCAAGAGGTTTGTTGTGTAAAACCTCAAAAGAAGAAATTGGCACTCTATGCAATTCTTGCAGGAGGTATTCTGTGTATAGTCTTAGAAGAATGTTGCAAACGTTGCGAAGGTCTGGAGCTAGAGCCGGACATTTGGTACTTTGTGGAGTGCTTGCAAGAGGTTTACTCTGTGTTGTAACCTCAGAAGGATGAGAGAAGTTGAAGAAGTTTGTGGCAACTGTGACCACATTGTTACTGTGTAAAATGTAAATTGCTTCTGTTGCACTGTAAATATAAAAACAATATTCTGTTTTTTCTAGTGGAATGTGTTATTTTGCTGTGGTTATATATTATTTGTTGTTGTGGGTTGCTGTGTACTTTGATATAGCAGGGTCAAGTCTGTTTGCAAAGTAAAATCTTGCCAACAACTTTGATACACTGCGTCAGCTGCCTATCAAGATTAATCTTAATTGTGCCCCTCTTGCAACCATTCAACATTGAGCACCACGTCAACTCCACTTAAGGGTAGAGCATAAAGATTTCTTCGAATGTCAGGATCTTGCAAAGCTAATTTAACATGACATTCCATTGGCAAGCCCTTGTTTGACCTTCTGTCACCATAACATCAAAGTCGTCTATGGGATATAGAAATAGATTCAACGTCTTGGTGATGGTTGTATCCATAAAATTATGGGTATCGCCTGTATCAACTAAAAGTTTGACCTTCCTTTTCTTAATATACCCTTGCATCTTGAGTGTTTGAGGGTAAATGTCTTTTTGATTGCTGCTGGGGATACTCTTGCTTCTGTTTTTAGCTTCTGATCTGAGTTGAAGCTATTGGAATTAACATGTTCAATTTCCTCCAGCTCAGAATCGGGGCTATCTTTGTCTTGGTTTATGGCTTCCCATGAATACAACTGTTTACAATTATCCAGATTTTTGGAAATTAATCTTCCTGATATCCGTTTTGTTATAGGTATTTTGGATGTGTTTGTGATGGTTCAAAATTTTAATAGTTTGTTCCTCTTTCAGTTTTAGTTGATGTGGGAGGTACAAAAAAAACCTTTGTTGGCATGAAAAAAATCTTTCTCTAAACTAGCTTTATGCATGACATCTTGTATTTGTTCAATCTTGTGCATCTTTAATTGCCTGTTCAACCAATAATAGGTATTTTGGAATATTGTTCACAAAGGAAGCAAAGGGTTCCCATGTTGACGAGTACTCTCTTACCAATATTGTTTGTTCCAAGTAATATTGAAGCCATTTATTTCTCGATGCCATGAGTTGTACCATGTGAATGCTTCTCCTTCCAATCACAATTTGGTGATATTTATTGCCTATTCTTCAAATTTGACATGTTTCAAGAAAAAGTGGGACTCTTTTTACTGGCCCAGGGTAATGCTTCATATGGATCAATGTTGTCTTATTTAAGCAAATCTATCTTAACAACTCTTCGTATGCATATGCATTATTGTTTTCACTCATATCTTGTTGTATTCTGTCACATCTCAGTTATCTCGAGTCTTTATGATGTTTAAATTTTCACCAGAACCTTCATGAGTCATATTGGATGGCTTCATGTTGGTTAATCTCTGTAATATGACCTCTACCTTATTTTCAGTCATTGAATTTAGCCCCACTTATGAGCACCAGCAAAAAGCATACATAGGGGTAGAACTGAAATGGAAAACAAAAATGTTCATAGCCTCCTTGAGGACCAGTGCACATCATCTCAAGTGTGAATCAGGGTGATGTACGACATCCAAAGAAGAATGGGGAAACAGGCTATGTGATTTCTTTTCACTATGGGCAGTAGAAACAGAGACATTTTATGTCAGAATGTTCGGCCTGCAATGACGTTCGAGCAAGATACTCACATTTTAGAGATCCACTATGGTAACACTGTCTGAAAGGCAGATGCTGGAAATGGCAGGAGAATTCTTGATAAAATATCAATCACAGGAGGATCACCCTCCAAAAGATGGAACTGAAGCTTAAAATGTCCTGTGACCATCTTTAGTAAAGTGCACATTTTACAGATTTTGTAACTGTGGTCCCATAGACTGTTTTGTCTTGTGGACATAATTAAAATCATTTCATTTTCAGTTGCTAATGATGCGTATTCAATTTAATACTAAAATTATTGTTATTAAATAATGATTCCTATTGGCTGTACGCATTTTTGAGGTCATCCACTTGTGCAATGATTGATTCTTTATGTTGATTGAATTTACAAACCCTTCATTCTTTGCTGCAATTCTATAATAGTGAGTTGTTCTCCTTGAATTCATTTCATGACCTTTTACATTCTTTGTGTCTTGAGATTAGGCATGATGGTTTGTGTAGAGTAGACATTTGCAGTACCTTTTCTCAAATAATTATATATATATATATATATATATATATACAAAGACACAAATATCTATCCTTTTTATATTTTCACTTAACTTTGATGGCCTTTTTTGTTTTAATTTAGGCCTAATGTTGGAAATGTAATGTTGAGCAAAAGCTGAGTTGTGCATATTAATTGATGCTGAGCAAAAGCTCAGTGGACAAAGGTCAATTTAGTCTGTAACTATAGCTGTGCATATTCTTTGTCATGTCAGTTAGGTAGTGGAATTTGTAACTGAAGGAAAGTAAAAACTATAGTTGTGCATATTCTCTATCATGTCAGTTAGGTAGTGGAATTTGTAATGGTAGTGCATATGCAAATGAGAATGAAGAAGTTTCAAGCTACTTGTTCTTTATCCTATGACAAGGCTGAAAAGACTCTTCAAGAGTCTTGGTATCTTGATTCTGGCTGTTCCAACCACATGACGTGCAACAGGGAGTTGTTTGCTACTATGGATGAGAAATTCAAGACCAAGATCAAGCTTGGTGATAACAAGTTTTGGAGGTGGCAGCAAAAGGCGTAATGGACAGAAGTACCAAGGAAGGTAAAAAGCAAATTCATGATATTTATTACACTCCTGATCTTAAGCATACTTTGTTGAGTACTCCTACAGTCGGAGTTGTGCTTAAATAAGCACGCATGATTACATTTTTAGAAGATAGACAACAAGTAATAACAATATGCAACTGAAGTTATCTAACAATATGCGAACTTGAGCAGCTAGCAACTCTAACAACCGAAGCTAACATGAGATCTTGTGCAAGGTATTGAGACAGTGAGACTATGTAGAACATAACAACCTATCTTTAGAAGCCCACTTGAGGATAGAAGCTCATGTATTACATAAAATAATATGCCTAAGTCTTACTAAAGCCTATGCTAATAGATGTCCTCATCATACCTCCCAACAATAGAAGCATTGGACTCCAATGCTTTCCAAAATACAATCATGATGTGGTACTGCCCTGAAACTGCTGTTGGCGATGCATGTTGTCGAAAAGATTTTGAACAACAACAAATATGGGAGCACTGCCTGAAATCCATGAGAGACGAGTCACAAAGACAACTTTGACTGTAGGAGTACCGTGATGATTCCCATGATCGGAAAACAACAACTCCGACTTAGGAGTACCCAAAATCATAACGGAATCAAATAGAAGGGCTATGGTCAAAAGAAGAGACAACGACAACTCGAAAACTGGAGCACTTGAATGATTCCCATGATCGGAAAACAACTTTGATTGTAGGAGTACCCAAAATCATGATGGAATTAAACAAGAGGGTTGTGGTCGTGAAGAAAATCTATTTCCAAACAAGTTTCAAACATGAACAAGACTACAGTACGTTATCGTGAAATGCCCCAGCAAAGACTAGGGATATACCAAAGAATACATGACTGGGAAGATGGAGGGTTTAGCATAGGTTTATTCGGCATAGAAGAAAAGATGTAAGGTGAGGTCTAATGATGAGGAGTGTTGGGTATGGCCGAGAATGCACTCCATAGTACAACAAAGTTTTGAACACTTCCACATAAAGTTTACTGAACAGAGCCTCAAAAACCCAAATCGGAGGATTGGAAAGGTAACCCGAATTGGAGGATTGGAAAGGTAACCCAAATCCTCAAGATCGGAACAAGGATTGCAGTAGCTAGAAGCGAGGAATAGGAATTTTGGAACACCGTTAGTCATAGTGATGGAGTCATTTGATGCGCCGTCTGGATGTGTTTGTTTTGGAAAGAATTTTCAAACCTTAAAAGACTTGGCACCAAAGTCGTTCAATCAATGACAAAGATCAGTTCTGACTGTTTGTTGACTTGCTATGCATGTATGCAAGTTTGGCATTGGAGGCAATGCGTTCTTTTTATCCCACAAGCAATGGGTGAACACAATCTTTGGGATTTATGTTGTATTTAGCCATCACAAAGTCCTGATGTCAGGTGGTGGACATCAAGACATTCTGGTGGTCACTAGGTGCTGGTATAGTTTGTGCAATTCACACAATTAACAATTGATGATGTGATGTGTGCAATGGACAATTGACATGATGTATGTGAAATTAATATTTTAAATGATGATGTCTTTAATTTTTGCAATTAATTTTGTAAATTTTGGAGACTTTGGCAGGAGACTAATTATTTATGCCTACCATCTTGTTGCGCAGTACAGGCATATTTATACTTGTCAGAAAGCATTTTTTGAGCCGGATGCAACCATCCTGTTGAAGAAAGATAATGAAGACTCTTGAAGACCACATGCTCAAAAAAATTGTTCAGTTTGAGGGGGGGGCGGGGGGTCACATGGTTGACCTAGCTGTGATCCATTCTGAAGATCGAATTAGATTGCATTCGAGAGAAGTGGAGACCTCGTGTTTTGCAGATAGTAGTGTATGCCCCTATTCTCATATGAACTCGTGAATGGTTGTGTGTGTCCCCGTTCACAAGCAAAGTAATGTACCTATGATTGGTTGAGTGTATCCCTCTCCACTTATGATGTAAAATTTTGGATAGTTGTGTTTGTCCCTATTCTTGATTGAGTCCACTATGGTCAGTCCCCTTGAGGTGGGCAGTTGAGTTTGTCCTTGTTCATGATGATGTAAATCATGGACTAATGTGTGTGTCCTAGTCCATGATCTTTTTGAACTGTGTAAGTTGTTGATTCCTGCCCTTGTTTGAAGTATGATGTAATAAGGAGGGAATGTTAGGAATTTATTACATTGTGTAATATAGGTAGTTAGGTAATCGGGAGTTATAACCGAATAGATGGTTGATAGACAATTAGCAATAGCCACCATCATCATATTCATTGTACATATACATCATTTTGGTTAATGAAAATCTGTCCAGCACCCTTCTGATCCAATACTTAATAGGTTCACTTCCTTGTTGGCTGAGTGATTTGCTACCCCTTTTCCTTGTCTTTGAATATGAAACTCTCTTTCTCTCTCTCAAATAAGAGTAAAATGACACATTTGAGTTAAGGAAAATATAATATATTGTTTTTGCTTTCTGAATCACCTCAGCTTTCATTTGTTAGTTCTTCTCCCTTTCATTGCATTAATTTCTAACCTTGAATATTTTTCCACCCACAACTTCCTCCACCCTTTCTCTTCTTCTATCTGCAGTTCTATCAGCAAAGCCATTGCCTTTGTCTGATTAGTGGGGTCCTCTCCACATCTATAATATACAGTAAAATGGGCTGCTCCTCATAATCCTTTAATACTCCCCTGTTCTGACCAGACTTGGATTATCTTTTGCAGCCCCATAGAAGTTTATCTCCAATGTCCCTTCTTCGAAGGGCGTTGATTTCACCATAAGGTTTGATTGCTTTGTCCCATATATCCCATTATCCTAGACATTTGAAATATATCTATACTAACATATTTGTTTACTTATTAATTTACTTAATAAATTGCTCATTATACTTGTTTTTTTTTTACATATTACTACATTATGCTTATCTTTTGGACTCCTTAAAACTTCAACAAACAAAATTTCTTATTTATGGCTTATGATGGGGAAAGATGATGAGGTAGGTAAAACAACCATAATTCTATTCTTGAACTTGTTAGTCCTCGATTTATTATCTGTGAACAATTCTGAAAATCCATTTTTCACCCTCCTCACTGTAGAAACCAAGTGGCAGACTGTTCTTACTGAAAAAAACTGTTGCTTTTTTTTTATTTGAAGAAATTTAATAGGTATTTCTTAATACCTTGTGGTCTTTTGCTCACTATGTTTTTACCTACCCTATTCATTTTTTCTAGCTGCTTACCTTTTTTTTCGCCCTAGGTTTCAAAAGTGAAGATGATGAATGAGAAGAGAGATCCAATTTGGGATATTATGTCAAGGACATATGGGGGCATAAACAAGATTAAATATCATCTTGCAACAATTTCAGGCCAAAATGTGGTCCTATGTTCCCATGTTCGACCAGTGATGATGGAAACGAATGCATGCCCGGAGGGCTTTCTAGAAAGAAAGGTGTTAAAAAAAAGGAAAAAGGAAACATTGTCAGGGATGTCTTCTCTTGAACTGTCACTTAATGTGACTTCAAATTGAACCCTCAGGGTTGTTCATACTACATAGTGCTAAAGCTTCCAGTTCGACTCCTAAGATTTTAGTTCTTCTCTCAGTCCACAATCTCTTTTTGGCCCTTGTACTACTCCAGAGCACAACCCCCACTTGAATGCACTGGTTGCAATCCAACCCAGCATGATCAAGCAAGGAAAGCTATCAAGTATTGCTGGTACTAATTTGACCTGCCATTCAAATGTAGCAAGATCTACATCTTGGTAGACAACAGTTAACATCATTGGTACTTGTTTTGCAGGGTTCAGAGCTTCTACTTATGAGCAATATATAGGGGGGATTTTGGATGAATGTGTGGCTGATGTGGACAAATCAGTTGGCAACGAGCATGTAATTTGAGGGAAGAGAGGTTTGCACAATAATTTTTAGTGAATGGACTGACTGAAGGAAGAAAACACGAGTAAAGTTTTTCTAATCCATGGTTGGGACAGTGTCTTTGAAATTAGTTGATGCTTCAGATAAATGTGCCCATGTGGGAGGTATTGAGGGAGGCTGTCTTAGGGGCAGGTGTAGAAAATGCAGTCTAAATAATCATGGACATTTCTGCAAATTTAATGGCTGCAGGAAGACTTCTGATGGAAAAATACCCTACTCTGTTTGGGTCTTCTTGTTTGTCCCACTGCATAGATCTCTTGTTGAGGGGCCAAATAGTTGGGTTAAACTGGTTGTGGAGAATGTAAACTCCATAACAGGTCCATCTACAAACATTCCTGGGTCCTTATTTTGATGTAGAGGGACAGTGGAAAAGGACTTATCCAAGGTGCTAAAAACAAATTGCCACAAATTCCATTTCCTTGCAGGTTCTTATGCCCAAGATGCAAATCTAGAAATATTGTTTGTTAACTAAGATTTTAGAGCTTCCTCTTATGCTAGGAAGATAGACAACATTGATATTTTTTGATTATGTTTTTTGGGAAGTATTTTAAAGGATAGTTGATAAGATGATACCATGCTTAGAGCCTTTGGATAAGGTTCTTTGTCCAGTGAATTGGGATAAGCCTTATATGGGCTAAATGTTTGAAGTCATGGACAATGCTCAGAAGGGCATTTGAACTTTACAGGAGGGCTGTGTGAACAAATACAGCTCTTTATGACATGTTATTGATAGTAGATGACAGAAAGAACCTCATAGGCCTTTACATGCAATTGGATACTACTTGAACTTGTTGGTCACGAATCTGCCCTAGGAAAGGATTTGGTTTGTTTACGCGGCCTAGACCCGACCAACACTTGAAAGGTTGAAAGGAAGGAATGCCTTCCGTGCCAATCTCCAGAGAGGGCTGGCTCCCTTACTATGCTAAACTGGGGTTTCATATTAAGGAACTGGAAAGAAATTGGAAAATTGCTGAAAGAGATGAAAATAACTGAAAGGGATGGGAAATATGGCCGTAGGCCAGGAGAATCCGAGGGGAAGAACAGGCAGCACAATCACTTATCTCTACTTGAACCAACAACAATCAATACCAAGAATGAAACAGAAACTAACACTAAAATTCCTCTAACATGTATCCTTCAGAATAATTCCAGCTTTCGTTCTTTACCAGACGCTTAAATCCAGATTACAGAATCACAACGGTCACATAAAGAAGCGAAATTAACAGAAATGGCAATATAAGGCATCATACACAGAAGAAATCCAGAATCAGAGCCAAAAGTCTTTAGTATTGATGCAGAGCTTAAGTACAACAGTTCTCTAGCAGAACGTTCCCCCCTTTTTACATTGTATTGAGCTAGTTTTTATAGAGGATTTCGCCTCTGGAATATTAATGTCAAACCCTAAAATCGCTGGGACAGCTGAGATTTGACCCTTGTCAGGCAACAACGCATTTATGGAACGTGGCTCATTTCGAGATTATCGCTGGGACCTCGCATCAGCAGTTATGAGGTATGGTGTCGGACAGGATTTATCGTTGGGAATGCTTGTCTCATTAATGCGGTTGGTGAAACTCGCCTCCCGAGGCTTCCTTGGATATGACAGCGCCGTCTTGATGGGATAGGTGGGAGACCAAAACCCGTGCGCCATGAAGGCTCCTTAAATTTACACCTACCGTCCCTTGTCTCTGGAAACGCGCCTTTCGGAAGCAGCCTTAGCGCTTGAAAATGCTCCGGAGGAGATTCGCTAGAAACCTGGGTGAATGCTGCTAATAAGTCCGAAATGGACTTTTGCTCAACTTTCGCCCAAAAATGGACATTCGCTAAACTTTCGCCCGAAATGCTCTTTTGCTAAACGTTCGCCCGAAACACTCTTTCGCTAGACTTTCGCCCGAGATGGACATTTGCTAGATATTCACTCGAAACAGACTTCCGCCAGACTTTCGCCCGAAAATGCACTTTCACCATATATTCGCCCGAAATGCACTTTCGCCCGAACATGCACTTTCGCTGGTTCTGCAAGATCGACAATAATGAAATATCTAAAGATCATTTCATCCACTTTATCATCCTCTTTTAGGGCCTGCCAAAATGCCAACACTTCTGCATGTGCTTTGCTGATTTAAAGCTCCAAAGGGATTTCGCTGGTGAAGTGCGCTTCATACTCAAAAATTTTAATGTGGCAAAAATGCCAACATTTTTGGTGGCTCGCGGGGTATTTAGCTTGTCTGAATGCAAATCGACCCCAGGGCCTTTATCCATTGGGCAACAAAGTCACAACAAAATGCAGACACAGGAAAATATATAAAAAAAGTACCTTCCACTTTGAGTCGGCCAGATCTGATGATGCCAAATCGCACCACTTTGCTCTCCCCACCTTATTTATCAGCCGACCTATTTACATTATTTACACAAAAGTTTGCGACATGATTGGCATGCCGCCACCACAAAATTGGCGTTGGGCGCCTACCCAGTGAATCTGCAGTGTCCGGACCAGATCTGATTGTACTTGAGTTGATCTTTGAAGTCCGGCTGGCCTCTTCCCAAAGTTCTCCAGGTTGCGAACAGGGTGCAACGTGGCAAGTTATCATGCATGCCAGTACCCATACAGTTAATGAATAATGTGGCAAAGAGATTTGCCACATGGGGGCCTTCTTCGGGTACCGGTTGCGGGATCTTGGGTACGTGCTCCTCTAACTCCTTGATGTGACAGCAGGATTTTTCCGGCGATAGCCCTATTGTCAGAATCTCCCTAGGACCAGCCTCTTGAGGAGGTATGCTTATTGAGTCTCGGCCGAGTACTTGCGTGCTATGCTCAGGGATACAAAAAGGGTGCAAAATTGCGCCCTCTTCGCACTCAAAGCTTGTCGTTAGACCCTTCTCTTCCTCCCGGTCCTCCTCCGAAAAAAAGTTGCAAGCTACCATATTGTTCATTACTGGGATAATGCCTGCATACTCCTTCTGTCGGTGTTGGGAGATATCCACCTCTTGCGCTCTGAACAACTGTATTCCGAAATTCTGCACAGTTTGTGATGACCATGACGGTGGATACTGTGCGAGATGGATGGGGGTAGCAACCACCGGAAGAAGTGATGGGGAAGCAGGTTCTCTCCATTGCAACTTTCCTGCTTGGAGCAGGAGCCGCTCCGCTTGTATTGCCTCCTGAAAGACTTGAGGGAATCTCTGTTCCCCAGATTGCAGTAGGAGGAGGCTTATATCCGGGTGGAAAGCCCGAACATAGAAGAGGTGGGCCTGGGCGGGTGTCGGTCGGATCTCCTCTGGAATTCTCCTCCAACTCCTGCAGAATCGGACATTGAAGTCCGTGATGCTTTCTAGAGGTGCTCTCGTGATGGTGGAGAGGTGCATCAAGAGTTGAAAGGGATCCTGAGAGCCATCAAATGTGCCGACTAGTGCTCCTACCAAGTCCGCCCATGAACAAATGCTCTTATGCCCGAGTACTTTGTACCACTGCAATGCCCTTCCTTCCAAAGACAGGACCAGAAGTCTGATCATGACATCTTCGTGGGTTATGTCATGGAGGGTCACTAGAGCAACAACATCTTCAAGGTGCTCTCGGGCCATTCCCTCAGTGCCATTGTATTTCGTTAGGATCTTCAGGGCACTTTTGGGAATCTCATTCCAACTTTGGAGATTTAGAGGGCCAAGATCATCCCAGTTGGGATAGCATACCTTTGCCATTATAGCAATGGTCTGCAGAGATCACGGTTCTCGCCACTAAGTTGGAGTCGCTAGGTGAACATTCTTTTCTCCGCTTGTGAGGTCAAGGCTGCTCACCAAACCTTGATTCCTCCGGGGTGTCTTCTTTCAGCTTAAAAGGCGCCTACGATCAAGAAATTTGGATCTTCAGCTCAACAGAGTCGCCAGATGTTCGGATTTAACAGTAACAAGATGAACATCAACTCTTAATACTGCTTTTGACGTGGAACGTTTGGGTCCCACCGGGCGTGCCAGAAAAACTGTTGGTCACGAATCTGCCCTAGGAAAGGATTTGGTTTGTTTACGCACCCTAGACCCGACCAACACTTGAAAGGCCGGAAGGAAGGAATGCCTTCCGTGCCAATCTCCAGAGAGGGTTGGCTCCCTTACTACGCTAAACTGGGGTTTCAGATTAAGGAACTGGAAAGAAATTGGGAAATTGCTGAAAGAGATGAAAATAACTGAAAGGGATGGGAAATATGGCCGCAGGCCAGGAGAATCCGAGGGGAAGAACAGGCAGCACAATCACTTATCTCTACTTGAACCAGTAGCAATCAATACCAAGAATGAAACATAAACTAACACTAAAATTCCTCTAACATGTATCCTTCAGAATAATTCCAGCTTTCGTTCTTTACCAGACGCTTAAATCCAGATTACAGAATTACAGCAATCACATAAAGAAACGAAATTAATAGAAATGGCAATAGAAGGCATCATACACAGAAGAAATCCAGAATCAGAGCCAAAAGTCTTTAGTATTGATGCAGAGCTTAAGTACAACAGTTCTCTAGCAGAACGTTCCCCCCTTTTTACATTGTATTGAGCTAGTTTTTATAGAGGATTTCGCCTCTGGAATATTAATGTCAAACCCTAAAACCGTTGGGGCAGCTGAGATTTGACCCTTGTCAGGCAACAACGCATTTATGGAACGTGGCTCATTTCGAGATTATCGTTGGGACCTCGCATCAGCAGTTATGAGGTATGGTGTCGGACAAGATTTATCGCTGGGATTGCTTGTCTCATTAATGCAGTTGGTGAAGCTCGCCTCCGGAGGCTTCCTTGGACCTGACAACGCCGTCTTGATGGGATAGGTGGGAGACCAAAACCCGTGCGCCATGAAGGCTCCTTAAATTTACACCTACCGTCCCCTGTCTCTGGAAACGCGCCTTCCGGAAGCAGCCTTAGCGCTTGAAAATGCTCCGGAGGAGATTCGCTAGAAACCTGGGTGAATGCTGCTAATAAGTCCGAAATGGACTTTCGCTCAACTTTCGCCCGAAAATGGACATTCGCAGACATTTTCCAGACTTTCGCAAGACATGGACATTCGCTAGACATTTGCTTGACTTTTGCTAGACTTGGACATTCGCCAGACATTTTCCAGGAATTCACCCGAAACACTCTTTCGCCAGACTTTCGCCCGAGATGGACATTCGCCAGATATTCGCCCGAAATGCACTTTCGCCAGATATTCGCCCGAAATGCACTTTCGCCAGAATTTTGCCCAAAAATGCACTTTCGCCAGACATTCGCCCGAAATGCACTTTCACCAGATATTTGCTCGAAAATGCATTTTCGCTGGTTCTGCTTCCCGGGGCCATAACTTTTGATCCGTTGACCCGATCGCCTATTATAATATATCGCTGGAAAGCTTAAGAGAAGATCTACAATAATGAAATATCTAAAGATCATTTCATCCACTTTATCATCCTCTTTTAGGGCCTGCGAAAATGCCAACACTTCTGCATGTGCTTTGTCGATTTAAAGCTCCAAAGGGATTTCGCTGGTGAAGTGCGCTTCATACTTAGGCAAAATTTTTTCAAAAAATTTAATGTGGCAAAAATGCCAATAGAACCCATAGCACTTTTATGAAAAGCCCTTCAATGCTGATTAAGTGGTATCATCTGTCTCTACGACTGCATCGAATACATTATAACCGTTAAGTACAATATCTTCCTTATATCAGCTCATTTAATAGCAATGTTGCATTTCTCCAATGCATATATGTACAAGTATACAGGCAATATTCAGTTACTCATTGATTTGAATTTTACCCATGTGTAATGCAAATAATCGCCTTGGGAAGGAACCATAATACAGGTAAGCAGTGCCAACTTCTCACTAGAATAACAAGAAGAAGGATTCATGTGACTGGTATTAGCCATTTCCATCCTTCAACATATTTCAAATGATTCCACATTTTACAATGAATTCATTCATTCAAGTAGTTGTTCCTACAACTTTGTCCACAATCAATCATCACCATTAAAGGGTCTGCTATGTGTCAATGGAATGAATTATAAATAAAAGCAATTTTGTAAATTTGATTATCAAATTAAAAGCAGTGAAAAAGCATAGGTAATGGGGCTTCTTTTTGTTCCCCCCCAGCATGGACCAAAGGAATTACTCTACAAATTGTAAAATGGTGTTCCATATCCATTCCGGAATTAAAATATGTTTGCAATCATCAAAAGAAAGAAAGAACGGCAAAAAATACAGCTATATTCATAATGCATCAAAGGAACACTAGGTGACTCTATTTTAGCAATTGAAGTTAATCCAGAATTCATAATTACAATGGGGTGACATCCATAAAATTGGGATGCTAAGTTTTTCAGCGAATTCTTCAGCAACTAACAAAGGTGTAACAGCAAGTTTCTTTCTGATTAGAGCAGAGAACCTGACCAAGTTGCCCTCCTTTGAATTTCCAAATTCCTTATAGCAGTTTTCACAAGTTTAAGCACTGCTTCAACAGATAGAGATCTCAGTCGTGTAATATTATGTATGGAAAAGGATTTAGGTCTATTTATAGGCCTCATTTATTAAGGTGTTTCCATCTGGGCCATATCAATGTTCTTTTTCCTAATCTTCTGCTAGGCTCAGACAGTGGCTAGGGCAGTGTCATCAAAGTAAGCACTTCTTATGGATTATTTAATTGTGGCTAGGCAAGGGAGGTAGGCTGCTCAAATTTTAATGTTCTCTCTTCTGTTGATCAAAGCTTTCATTTATTGATTTGAACACTGAATCAAAACAAGATGAAATGAAGGTTTTTCTGGTAACACCTGGCATGTCAAAATGCTTTTGGTGCTGTTTTGGGATGATAATACTAATATCTATACAGAGATTAAATTTAATCTTGTTTAGAATGGTAAATATGACCTTGTTTTTAACAAAGTGAATGGGGAGCTTATGAGCTACACTTAGGTTGTGTATATCAACAATTTTTTTATTTAATGCTTAAAACGACATTGAAAATAAATGATTATAATTAATTTATACATTGCGACTGTTCTGATTACAATGAAGATGACTCCTTTTACCCAATAGGTGATGAGCAAGTTGTTAATGTTCTAATAAACGGTATTGCATAAAGAATATGCTGTAATGCTCATCTTAAAGTTTGAGGCATGAATGTTTTATGTCATGTATTTTTTTTAATTAAATTTTTGGGGCACAAGTCTGGACCAAAGATGGATGATCATGGAACTTTGAATTGATTGGAAATTCAATATTAGCCTAAAATAGGAATTTGTGTACTTTTAGACAGGAATCTGAAAATTTGATGTCAGACTCTCTTTTCTCTAGCACTAATGCACCAAGTGAATTAAACTATCGAAACAGATGGTGTTCCCCTGGATGTTTGATGAGATTGATGTTCTGCGTCCTTTGAAAGAGGCTGCTCAAATTTTGGCTGAGAAAGAAGATTGGCCACCACTATACGATAGTGACAGACTCAGGAAAAATGAGGTGTGTTACATACTCTTGGATTTGGTTAGAGGATTGGGTAAATTGAAATATTATAGTATTAGAGAGGGTGATGCATGCCAGAGTAATCTTTTCATGCTTAATTATGAATGATTTAATGACTGTTATGATGTTCTTTCTTTTTATAATTTCTGAAGATTTAATGTTCTTCCTTGAATATTTAATTTCTCAATTTGAAAGAGTTTTGTCTCTGAAAAAGACACATCTATTTCATTCAAGCTTTGTTCTGTTTCTGATTAATTACCTTTGTCTCTGGATATTATGTGGAGGATAATTCTTATAGAACTATCAATATACAGCTTGAGTTTCTCAAGTAATTACCTATAATACCGGTGGGAACATTATGAACAGAATTGCTATAAACTGTGAATCAAGAAGGGGCATGTAAGTACAAGCAATCATTGGAGCATGTGGGCAGAAGTACATGAATGATTCAATCTCTCAACAGCAAGTGAAGATTGAATATGTTATTTATATTTCTCAAGTCCATAGTTACTGTGTGCCTGTTTAAACTAGGCAGCAAACTCTAGCTTTGGTATTCCAATATCGTTTCTGCACTTCAACTTCAATTACCTCTTGTCATACTGTTGAATCAACCATGCATCTCTAGTGATTCCTTTCTAATGTGATATCATCTGAAATTAAATGTGAAGTTTAGTTATTCATAGGATCAAATGCTTTTATTATTGGCCATGACCAGGTTGTCTGTGCTTCCTAGAAGGGTTTTAATCCAACTAGCTGATAATCAGTAGTTAGTCATTGGTATATGTAGTCATGACCTTTAGCATTTTCTGTTATGCACCTATGTGATATTCTATATTTAAATTCTGTTTGGCTTTTTATTACTATAATGTGACCACAATTTTAGTTAGTTGGAGGCTGTTTATATTCACAAATTCTCTCTCTCTCTCTCTCTCTCTCTCTCTCTCTCTCTCATACACACACAGATATTTTTAAATTTGTAATTGCTAAATAGATCATATTTGTTGCAGTGATCATCTCTATGATCTGCTTCCTAATATTGCTTTAACCGAGGAGGGGAATTTCCACACAGATTTCAAGTATGTGTAACATTTTGAATTTGAAGATGAGCCCTGACTTACTGTTGTATATAAGAATGGCTTAGACCTGTTGCATGACTGATGAGAAATTTATCTGAGGCCCTTATTGCAGGGGAGACTGACTATCATTCAATTCATCATCTCATTCTTTTCCTCTAACTTTACCATTGGGAGCAATAAGCATTTGTTTAAGGCTACAGCTCTCTAGAATGATAATGACAGATATGTGCATTCTTGTTGTCTATGACAGTAGCTACAGGGTCTTTGATGCCTTCTTCGTGCATGCGATTGCACAGGACTGTGGTTCTTTGACTCCAAATATCAACTACCCCTTACTTTGCCCAGGAGTTGCAGATTGATGTGGCTTACTGATTTCTTCTCATACTCTATTGGTTTCTTGGCCATGGATGTTAGGAGAATTTTGAGGGTTTGGACTCTATGCCCTACCAAGGTCATCGAAGCCATTCTCCTGGAAGCATCAGTAGATCTTGTCTTGGTTGTTTTGGGACAGTTGATGATCACGATGACATATCTGTTTCTACTTTGCATCCTACTATTAATTACAGTTGGTGCTTGAATCCACTTGCATTCTTTTACCTTGATTGCTGGTCTCCTCACTTCATCACTACTTTTAACATATATAAGGTTTACCCACTTCTAGGTCCATCCCATGATGTTAAGATCCAATGTTGTATAGTAGTTTCACTTTAGTATAATTTTATTTAGATTTTTTTAAAACTCTAGTTTGGTATTTCTTGCTAGTCCGTTTTACCTTTTTTGTTGATACAGTGCATTGTAACAAGTTTATTTCTGGTTAGTTCCATTGGTCTACTTGGGTCTTCCATGGACATTAATAGAATCGTCTTATCTCAAGATTTGTCCAAGAGATTACCTAAGGAACTCAAAAAATCTATCTACAACATTATTTTTCTATGGGAAGTGCTAATGAACAATTATATATTCATCGCGTATCTTCGTTTTGATCAAGTGACTCAGTTTTCTGGCTTAAGACTACTCACTTTTCCATCATGAGTATGTATATTCATAGGCTTTCAATTTTATTGAAAGGTTAAGAGAAATAGAAGCTCCTGTTAGAAAATCCTTGTTCTTTGATAAAAAGCTGTATTTTGTTGGTATTGAGCTGTTTGTCAACATTTGAATTACCCTCCTAGTCCTATGGAATAACATTTCAAATCAAAATATATATGCAATAAATTAGGGTTGGGAGCTTTGCATGTAATCCTGGAAAGTAATTTGTCCACTGTTCTTCTAAATTAAATTTTTTAATTTGTCTCTTCTCTATGTGTGCCTCACTTATACCATGTAAAAGCATTGCATGGCTGCTGCAACGCAAGCAAGCATGGAACAATTCAAAAAATGACAAAGAGCATGAGCTATAATTTCCTCAAATGAAACCTTAAACAGACCCTTTTGAACAATTAAAAGTGTTATTTGAATTGGTTCCACTTGGACTGTTAAAATTTTAGTCACCAACCACTTGTAAAACCCTTTATTTTGGCATCAAATATACTTTTCTATGCCCAAAATACTCCTAGATGTTAAGAACAGAGTATGGGCAGTCCATGAAGAGCTTGATGCAATGCTAGTGAAGCTTGAAATCTATTGTAAAGCCAAGTATTTACTACTAGTGTCATAAGATACTCAGTTCTAGCTCAACTTGCTAGTTTCTAAGCATGAAAATGACATGAAAACCATACAAACTCCATAGAATGAAATGGAACCTAACTAAACTCATGGAGCAATTAAAAAAGCAGTCACAACAGTAATGACAAGTGATTTGAAGTGTGGAGAACCCTCTACGGGAAGAAACCCACTGTTTATTCAGTCAATCTTCATATTCTTGTAAAATGGAGAATATATAAGAGATGTTGGCCATCAACTTGGTCCTGGCTGAGATGTATAACTGCTATGCACTTGTTTTCAGTTTTGCATAGTGTTTCTCAATGTCTTCTTGCTCTCTTTTTGTTGGAACTTGCTGATGGAATTCAGAGAGCAGAGAACAGCATACAGAATCCAATAGCACAGATAAAAAACAGCAGAATTGGTCTGCAATGAAACAGTTGTGAATTGCTCACAAAAGGATAAAGATTACATGGAGACAAAGGCTGTATAAATAGCCTTATGCATACATAAATAAACCTACCTAACAGGCCTGATCGGCACCTACTTCATCTATGTTGGATGGGTGCCTTTAATACAGGCTTGACTTTGCATATGTGCACATGGGAGTAAAATAGTCTCACATGGGAGTAAAATAGTCAACATAGACGGCTAACATGAAGTAAATATTATAATCTAATATTCTAACACCCCCCTTAAGATTTACTTCATTTATTCTTAACCCAAGTTCAGTTCTGAAGTACTGAAATTTCTGAATGCTGAGGGGCTTGGTGAATATATCAGCCAACTGCTCATTTGTTGGCTTATAGATCAGCTCTACTTGTCCATTCTGAATTTGCTCCCTGATATAATGATGGTGCACCTCAATGTGTTTGGTGCGAGCATGGAACACTGGATTCTTTGCAATCTTCAAGACACTTTGGTTGTCACAATAGATCGTGGTTGGTTCTGCTTGTTGAAGACCAAGATCGCACATGAATTGTCGAAGCCAAATGGCTTCCCTGGTTGCTTCTACAGCTGCTTTGTACTCTGCTTCTGTGGATGAGAGTGCAACTGTGGGCTGTTTCTTACTGCTCCATGAAACTGATGCTGAACCAAGATGGAAGCAGTATCCTGATGTGGATTTTCTGCTGTCTGGACAACCAGCCCAATCAGAGTCTGAGTATCCTTCAAGTTTGAAGTTTGCATTGTGCACAAACTTTAAGCCATATGGTAGAGTGCCTTGTAAGTACCTTAGCACTCTCTTTCCTGCTTTCCAATGACTCTGTTTAGGACAATTCATGAACCTAGATAGCATACCTACTGAATACAACAAATCTGGCCTAGTTGTAGTCAAATAGATTAGACTACCAACTAGTTGTCTAAATAATGTGCTATCTACTGGTTTTCCTTTCTCATCAGCAACCAATTTTGTGCCAGTTTCCATGGGAGTTGGAGCTGATTTACAATCTTGCATTTTGAACTTTTGCAAGATTTCCTTGGCATACTTAGCTTGAGAAATGAAAATTTCTCCAGGCTTTTGCCAAACTTCTACTCCAAGACAATAATGGAGTAGGCCTAAATCTGTCATCTCAAAGTTCTTCTTCAGATCCTTTTTGAGATTATCAATCTCTTCTTCATCATCACCTGTAATTATTAAGTCATCCACATAAACAATTACAAGAGAGGTGATAATACCACTTCGAACCTTCAAGTAGAGATTCGAATCAGCAGAAGACTTCTGGTATCCAGTTTGGAGTAGGTACTTGTCAATCTTGGCATACCAAGCTCTAGGAGCTTGTTTTAAGCCATAAAGTGCCTTCTTGAGGCGGCATACAAGCTGCTCTTTACCTTCTTCTGCATAACCAGGTGGCTGGTCCATGTACACTTCTTCAATTAGATCTCCATTGAGGAAGGCATTCTTTACATCAAGTTGATGTAGTTTCCACTTGTATTGAGCTGCTAAGGCAAGAATAACTCTGATGGTAATCATCTTGGCTACTGGTGCAAATGTCTCCTCATAATCTATGCCATGTTTTTGACTGAAACCTTTGACTACCAATCTTGCCTTATGCTTGTCAATAGTACCATCTGATTTGAATTTGGTCTTGTAGACCCATTTGCAGCCAATGGTTTCTTTACCAGGAGGTATGTTAACAAGATCCCATGTCTTGTTTTTCTTGATGGCTGCCATCTCAACATCCATTGCAGCTCTCCATTTCTGATCTTGGCAGGCTGCTTCATATGTGGAGGGCTCATGGGTATTCAGCACTTGTGACATAAGTGCAAAATTTACTGAATCTGTTCTCATCTTGGACTTTCTTTTGCCCTCTTCATCTGGCAACTGTGCTTCAGTTACAGTTTTAAGATACCATTTGGGCAGCTTCTTTGAAGTTGAAGAGGATTCATGAGAGACTTCTTCTTGTGCTTCACTATCACTTGTCAAGGTACTTTCAGGATCACTGGGTGTGGGTGTGCTGGATTCTGGCTGTTCTCCAGCTACTCTATGTTGAAGAAGTTCCAACTCCTTAACACAAGAGTCTTTGATGCCTTCATCAAAGATTACATCCCTAGATACATGAACCTTTTTGGTTTTGATCTCATAGACCCTATATGCTTTACTTACATCACTGTAACCAACAAATATACATCTGCTACTCTTATCATCTAATTTCTGCCTTTTTTCTTTTGGAACATGCATATAGGCAGTACAACCAAAAATTCTTAAATGAGTAACAGTGGGCTTTTTACCTGTCCAAACTTCTTCTGGTGTCATGTTTTGAACAGCTTTTGTGGTGCTTCTATTAGTCAAGTAACAGGCTGTCCTCACTGCTTCTGCCCAAAGTGTGTTAGACAGCTGCTTTGCCTTCAGCATTGATCTGCCCTTCTCAACCAAGGTGCGGTTCATCCTTTCCGCAACTCCATTTTGCTGAGGAGTATAAGGCGCTGAAAGTTGCCTTTTAATACCATGTTGTTTGCAAAATGCAGTGAAGGCATTTGAGGTAAATTCTCCTCCATTGTCAGTTCTGAGAATTTTGACCTTCTGGTTGCTTTCATTCTCAGCTTCTGCTTTGAATTCTTTGAATGCATCAAAAGCTTGTGATTTGTACTTGAGAAAATAAATCCAAGTACGTCTTGAGAAATCATCAATGAATGTGATGAAATACTTTGCACCACCAAGAGATGCAGTCTTCATTGGGCCACACAAGTCAGAGTGTACCAACTCTAACTTTGATTTGGCTCTCCAAGCTTTGTCCTTTTCAAACTTGTCTCTATGTTGCTTGCCCATGATGCAAGCTTCACACAAGCTTTTATCTGTTGAGATCTTTGGTAAACCATGTACCATATTCAACCTATTCATGTCTTTAAGACTAGAGTAGTTCAAATGACCTAGGCGTTCATGCCATAATTGGTCTTTTGATGATCCTTCAGAAATCAAGGCTTTGTCACTATGAGTGACAAGTTTATATAAGCCTGATTCCTCTTTGCCTACACCAATTACATTGTTTTGACTATCCTGTATCATACATTTGTCTTGTCTAAACAGGATTTTCATGTTTTGCTGTCCTATCTGACTAACTGAAATCAGATTTTTCTTCATTCCAGGTACATACAAAACATCTTTGATGTAAGTCTTCTTACCATTAGGCATCTTGATGGAAGCTTTGCCAACTCCTTTCACTTGCAACGTTGAGTTGTTGCCAAAGGTGACATTTCCTCCTTCCATCGCTTGGATGTCATGGAGCCAATCTTCTTTTCCCGTCATGTGCCTTGTAGCACCAGAATCGATGTACCACACTTGGTCATCATCATCATGTTTTGACTGGTATGCAGCAACAAATATGTTGTCATCCTGTTTGGATGCATAATGGCCACCTTGATTCTTCTGATTATCAGCTTGCCTCTTGCAATCCTTTGACATGTGGCCTAGCTTGCCACAATAGAAACAAGTGACAACCTTCTTCTGCTTTTGAGGCTGTCTTTGATTGCGAGGCTCCTCAACCTTTTTCACAAAAGGCTTCTTTTGCTTGAACTTCTTGAACTTTGCTGCATAAGCTCCAGAAGAATCTTCTTCTTCATTGTTCAAGAGAAGTTGTTCATGTTGCAACAGGATTCCCTCCAATTCATTGAATGTGAGGGTACCAAGTTTCCCACTATGCGTGAGACTTGTGATCAAACTTTGATAATCCTTTGTCAAACTCTTGAAGGTGGCTGAAACTAGCTCCTTGTTGGTGACTGTTTCACCAAGTGACTTCAACTGGTTTGTGATGCCTTTGATGGATTGCATGTGTTCTGCTATGGCACCACTTAGCTTCACACTGTAAAGTTGTTGTCTCAGTGTGAGAGCACGAGCTTCATTCTTGTGCTCATACAAAGTCATGATGGAGTCCCATGCTTCCTTTGGAGTAGTAGCATCTGCCACATTCTCAATAATGCCTCCACTGATTGACAGATTAATTAAGGCAAGAGCGACACGCTGTTTTGTGTCATATTCAGCTTGTGCTGCAGCATCTGTCTGATGGCGTACTGCAGTGCCTTCTACATGGCTCCACAAGTCATGAAGCATCATCAAATTCTTCATTTGATGCTTCCATACCCCGAAGTTTTCAGCTCCGAGGAGCTTCTCGGTCAATGCATTCAACATGGTGCCTGGATTGGCCATCTGACACCTGATTTTGAAGAAAACAAAGGACTACAAGAAGTGGGGTCCACTAACACAATTTAACAATTACAAAAGAATTGACTCAACCCCCTCTTTTTTTAATTAAATAATCTCTCAATTAATGAAAGATTATAGACTAAAAAAATAATCCTTTTTTTTTTTGAAATAAAGACTCCTTTTCTTTTAATTAAATAATCTTTTAATTAATAAAAGATTATTAATTAAAAAAAATAATCTTATAAAAAAATCCTACTTAAAAAAAACTTTTCCAACTTTTCCCCTTGGACTTAAAAAAAACTATAAAGCGGATTTATAAAAAAAACTTATAAACAACCTGCGACGTCTGATAATGTTAAAAACAGGGGAACTTTTTATACAGCCAAATCGAAGCCAGCTTGCTCCACAGTTCTCCTTCCAGCAAGGATTGTGCAGGCTCTGATACCAATTGAGGGAATTCAGAGAGCAGAGAACAGCATACAGATATTCAATAGCACAGATAAAAAACAGCAGAATTGGTCTGCAATGAAACAGTTGTGAATTCCTCACAAAAGATTAAGATTACATGGAGACAAGGGCTGTATAAATAGCCTTATGCATACTTAAATAACCTACCTAACAGGCACCTACTTCATCTATGTTAGATGGGTGCCTTTAATACAGGCTTGACTTTGCATATGTGCACATGGGAGCAAAATAGTCAACATAGATGGCTTGACTTTGCATATGTGCACATGAGAGCAAAATAGTCAACATAGACGGCTAACATGAAGTAAATATTATAATCTAATATTCTAACACTTGCCTGCTTCTTCGTTGTTTAGGCCCAAATAGGCCTCATCTAGACTCTTCCGCTTCCAAATTTGGGAGTACAACTGATGTTTCTTGATCCTTGGGGTTATTTTAAGTGTGGGTATATGCATGGAATTGATGTGTCATGCTTCTCCCCTTCACATATTCCCCTTGACACTTGCCCAGTTCACTTTTTGGCCACCTTGCACATTCCAAATCAGCCCATTCTCAGCCAGCTTGTGGGCTGGACTGTTTTTCAGACATTTGGAGGTCTAAACAGATGTATTTTGAGTCAAAATTTGGTGGGCACGTGGACAACAATTAAAGAAACCTTTAGTATAAATCTTGTCCTATTTAGAGCTCTAGGACTGTACAACGGATTGAGTTTTGCCATTTTTATTGATCAAATGGATGTATTTTAGCATGAAATTCATAGTACACATAGTTCGTTGAATCCTCTTTCATGTGCAAAAAGAATCACTCAATTTGGACTTGTTTTGGTTGACTTATGCCCAAAATACTACTTGCTAGTCTTTATTGCTCTTTCCCCTTTTTTGGGCTAGATGATGTGGTTTGAGCTCAAATTAATACTGAGCATTCTTTTTTATGCCAGAAATCTAGTCTAAAATTTTATTGCTATCTGACTTCAGTTGAAGGAGTTATAGGCAAAAGATGCTGCTGCCTTGTTTTGGAAGCTTGTTGGGTCATTCTCACTTAGCCGTTTTTCCTTGTCACCATCTTGTCATGCTTCTAAGTAACCTGTCATGGATTCATTTAGATCATACCTCCCTCATGGGAATGTTTTTGGACCCTCAAAAGCTCACTTGCAAAAGATGAGAATATTTTTCTCACTACCTTCTTTACCTTATTACTCAAAAGCTCACTTACAAAAGATGAGTTTTTATTTCTCGCTACCTTCTTCACCCCCTTATTACTCTATGGAACTAGCTTTCTACTTCTCCATGGAAGTGGCTTTGGTGTTCCAATCTACTATGTACACTCTATCAACTGGATCATAGCTGATATACTATAAGTTTCTGCATCCCAGAATCTGATCATAGTCAAGTTGATTCCATCTCTACTCCTTACATGGTTCACTATGCACACTTTGGTGTCTTGGCTTCTTCCTATGCAGATTATGGTGTTTTCATACTTAACTAATTCTATCACAGTTTCCTTCCACACCCCATGGTGCTACCAGCTGATCCTTTACTAGCACATACAACTGATTGACTTCCTTTCCCTATCCTAAAGGTTTCCTCTTCCTCAAGTGAATAGGACAACTTATTCAATGCTGGTCATAGTGGCTAAATACTTGAGTGAAGGCCTTATGAGCTGATGGTACCCATTTTGTTGATCAATAAGAACTAATGGATGACCACTATAATCTTGTCTTGCAATAATTTAGCAAATAATAAAGGATCAAACTTGAATTCTTTTTGCCAAATTGTAACACAAGGAGACACAAAAATTTGCAAAACATCAAAGTTGAAATTGTGCATTTGTTTTCTCCAAGGGGGGATATAAGACATAAAATTGCCCATTTTATTTTTTGTAAACCCGCTGAGCCGCTGCGAGCTTGCGTCCATAAAAACCAAGTCGTGTGTCGACTGGTTCTGGAAGCCTTTCAAACGCGGGTCGTGTGTCGACTTGTCTTGAAAGGAGTGCTATTTTGTTAATTTTGCAAAACAAAGGGGGGAAGACAAGAAATTGTATTTCTTTTGCAAAATTGTAACACAAAAGTGAGGAGCACTTAAAACAAAATCAAAACTTGTTAATTTTGTAAAACACAAAAAGAAAGGCAATTGTTTTATGCCACATTATTTGCAAAATTGGAAAACAAGAGGAGACATAAAATATCAAATTTTTGCACAACACAAATCAAAATTTTGTTGCAAAAGTTAAGTAAATAAGGTGCATTTTCGATATTACTCGACACCTTCATTTCAAATTGGCAAAATTAGGTGCATTTTCGGTTGCATCTGACACCTATGTGATAAGAATTTTGTGGGCATTCTTGTTTGATTATTGCATTATTTTTTGCAATTATAAGTCATAAAATCAAGAACATTCATAACCCCAAAATTTCACAATAATTTGTGTAATTCATTTGCACAAATATAAGCCATTTTGTAAAATTGATATTCTCTCCTTAACAAACCCCTAAAAATTTACTCTCATTTGTTTGGCTCAATATTCTCAAACTGATTATTCTTCTTCAAGAGGATTTTCAGGCAGGTGCCATTAAATATCTTTTTGAGTGAATTCTATTTTACCTTTTATTTGTTTGGCTTAAATACCCTCAAACTGATCATTTTTCTTCAAAGAGAGTTTTTAGGCAGGTGCCATTAAATACCACTTAAGAGTGAAAGAAAGATCATATTAGTGCAAATTCTAGGACCTTCATCATGGCAACTATCAACAAATACTTAAATGATACACAATTGCTTAAAGGTCCTAACTATTCAGCATGGAAAACTAAGATGAAAGCCATCTTGACTGTAGAGAAAATGTGGGATTTAGTAGATGGCACTAAATCAAGACTCACATTAGCAGGAGTAAATCAGAAAGCATGGGACAAAAAGAACAATCATCTTCTCATGTTGATCCTCCTAGCTACTACTGATGAGATCCAGCCTCACATAAGTGAAGCTAAAACTGGTAAAGATGCATGGGATGCACTTTGTACCATTTTTGAAGGCAAGAATCAATCGACTATTCTAAACCTTCAAACACAACTTCATACACTCCATATGAAGTCAGGCGAATCTGTAGAACTATTCCTCTGCAGAGTGGCAGAACTGAAGTTAAAGCTAAATGCTTTGGGAGCCAAAGTAAGATGAAATTGCTTAATGGTAAAAGTAACAAACTACTTTTTACCATGCGGTAAATCAACTCTACCTAGGTGAATATTACAAATTACCTAAATGAGGTAATAGTCATAGTTACTAACATAGTAACTCTAACATCCCCCGTTATTACATTATTTGGGTAATGTATATAACTGTCCCTCCACGAGGGCAGAACAACCCTCAAGTGACCGACCACGGGAGATACATCTCCGGCGACGGAGCACCGATCGACCACTCCATGAGGGTAGGAGCGCCCTCGGGAGGTCGACCAAGGTGTTCGAGCAAGAGCGCCCTAACACCTAGCTAACGAGCAGGAGCACCCTGAAACCTACCGACGTAGAATATACGGACAGTTACCGAGGACGACTTGTTGGTTACGAATCTGCCACTAGGAAAGGATTTAGGTCTTTTGTGCCCTAGATTCGCCCAACAAATTGAAAGGCCGGAAGGAAGGGATGCCTTCCATGCCAATCTCCGGAGAAGGCCGGCTCCTATACTAATCTATTTGGGGGTTTTAGATAAGGGAACTGGAAAGAGATTGTAAATTGCAGAAAGAGATGTAAATATCATGTGTTTCTGGTGGGAAAGAACAAGCAGCACGATCACTAGCTAATATCCAAACCAACAACAATAAAAGCAAAACATGTAACAGAAACCAAGACTGTGATTCCTTCCTATGTATCCTTCAACAAGCATTCCAGATTCACTTAATTGCCAATGCCCTAATCCAGAGTTCAGAATTACAACAATCAAAAAAAAAATTAACATGAAGCAGAAATACTTGCAGAAGGCAGCATAAAAGAAAGAGACAAGAATTGGAGCCAAAGATGCCTTGTATTGAAGCAAATGTTTGTTTAAAACAACTTTATTAGCAATATGTTCCCCCCCCTTTTACAATGAAAGTCCACTGCTATTTATAGCAAAAATTTCCCCCCAATTACAATGGTGCACAAAACCCTAAGACTGCAAAAGCTGTCGGGATTAGACCCTTGCTGGCCGTGAGCGTACTTGCAACAAGATTCACCTAAATTTGGCAGGGCTCCGGACAGATCTGGTGGTTGAAAAGGCGTGTCTGATTAATGTGATAGGTGCAGTACAAACTGCTATTGAATAATTGCTCTTATTGCCCACCTACCCTGTAATTTGAAGTATGCCTTTCGTTTTGTCTTGTCAGGCTCGAATCCTGAAATTTGTATGTTCTTTGCCTGAGTCTGAGGTTCGTTGAGAACTGAGGGGGTTGACCAGAGTCGCTGAAAAAAGGAGCGACCGTCGTCAATCGCTGAAAAACGGAGCGACCGACGTCGACTGCTCACACTTAGACAATTTTCTGATTTTTTTCCCTCCGTTGCCCATGGTCGCTGAAAACGGAGCGACCGCCGTCGATCGCTGAAAAACAGAGCGACTGGCGTCGACTGAGCGACCGGTGGAACAATTTTCTGATTTTTTTCCCTCCGTTGCCCATGATCGCTGAAAAACGGAGCGACCGCCGTCAATCGCTGAGAAACGGAGTGACCGGCGTCGACTGCTCACACTTAGACAATTTTGTGATTTTTTTCCCTCCGTTGCCCATGGTTGCTGAAAAACGGAGCGACCGCCGTTGATAGCTGAGAAATGGAGCGACCGCCGTCGATTGAGCTACCGACATCAACTGAGCGACCGCCATCGACTGCTCACACTTAGATAATTTTTTGATTTTTTTCCCTCCGTTGCCCATGGTCGCTGAAAAACAGAGCAACCACCGTCGATCGTTGAGAAACGGAGCGACCGACGTCGACTGAGAGACCGACGTCGACTGCTTGCCCATGGTCACTGAAAAACAGAGTGACCGCCGTCGATCGCTGAGAAACAGAGCGACCGACGTCGACTGAGTGACCGACGTCAACTGAGTGACCGGCGTCGACTACTCACACTTAGACAATTTTCTGATTTTTTTCCCTTTGTTGCCCATGGTCGCTGAAAAACGGAGCGATCGCCGTCGATCGTTGAGAAACGGAGCGACCGGCGTCGACTGAGCGATCGACGTCAACTGAGCGACCAATGCCAACTGAGCGACCGACGTCGATTGGTCATGCCTTAGGATTTTTTGTGACGAATTTGAGCTTTCTGGTTTTGCTTCCCGGGGCCATAACTTTTGATCCGTTGACCCAATCGCCTATTATAATATATCACTGGAAAGCTTGCGAAAATATCTGCAATAAAAAAAAATCCAAAGGTCATTTCATCCATTTTATCATCCCCGTTTAGACCCGCGAAAATTCCAACACCTTTGCATGCTCTTTGCCGCTTTAAAGCTCCATACTTAGGCAAAAAATTTATCAGAAAGTTTAATATGGCAAAAATGCCAACATTTCTGGCAGCTCGCGAGGCATTGAGCTCGCCTCGATGTGAGGACCCAGGCCTTTATCCATTGGGCAATGGAGTCATCATCTGAGTCCTTCTCTGAGTGTTCACTGACGTCGGAAAACTCTTTCTCCAACTCCTCTCCTTGGCGCTCAAAAAAGCACGAACTAAAAAAAAACAACTGAAACTTTACATACTAGCCGGCCTATTTACATTATTTACACAAAAGTTTGCGACATGATTGGCATGCCGCCACCACAAACCTAGCTTCGGGTGCCTATCCGGTGAATCTGCAGTGTCCGGACCAAATCTGATTGTACTTGAGTCGATCTTTGAAGTCCGGTTGGCCTCCTTAAGTTTGCCAGATTGCGAACATGGTGCAACGTGGCAGGTTATCATTCATGCCGGTACCCATACAATTGATGAACAATGTGGCAAGGAGATTTGCCACACGAGAGCCCTCTTCGAGTACCGGTTGCGGTGATGGTTGGAGCCAATACCACCACTTTAGAGAGTCCACTGCCTGTGGGCTCTCGAGTACGGGTTCCTCCAACTCCTTGATGCGATAGTAGGAATTTTTTGGTGATAAGCCCCCTGTCGAGATCTCCTCAGGATCGACCTCTTGATGAGGCATGCTTGTTGAGTTCTGGCTGAATATTTGTGTGCTATGCTCAGGGATACAAAAAGGGTGCAACATGGCGCCCTCTTTGCACTCAAAGCTTGCCGTTAGACCCTGCTCCCCTTCTTGGCCCACCTCCTGATGGAAACTGCAAGCATCCATTTTATTCATTGCTAGGGCAGCGCTTACATATTCCCATTGGATGAGATCTGCCTCTTGATGAGGCATGCTTATTGGGCTTTGGCTGGATACTTGCGTGATATGCTCTGGGACACAAAAAGGGTGCAAAAGTGTGCCCTCATTGCTCTTAGAATTTGCCACTTGAGCTTGTTCCCCTTCTTGGCCCATCTCCTGATGGAAACTGCAAGCATCCATTTTATTCATTGCTAGGGCAGCGCTTACATATTCCCATCGGATGAGATTTGCCTCTTGAGCTCCACACAATTGTGTTCGCAGTCTCTGCGCAGTATGAGGGATTTGCCATGGTGAATACTGCGCGGGATAGACAGGAGGAGGAACAACAACATCTTCAAGGTGCTCTCCGGCCATTCCCTTAGTGCCATTGTATTTTGTT
Source organism: Wollemia nobilis (assembly GCA_028583015.1). Lineage (NCBI taxonomy): Eukaryota > Viridiplantae > Streptophyta > Pinopsida > Araucariales > Araucariaceae > Wollemia > Wollemia nobilis. Next base: position 231,738 of record JAQPPZ010017131.1, on the reverse strand, counting down.
AGGGTTTTCAAGGCACTTTTGGGAATCTCGTGCCAACTTTGGAGATTCAGGGGGCCCGGATCATCCCAGCTGGGACAGCATGCCATTATAGCAGTGGTCTGCAGAGATCACGATTCTCGCCACTAAGTCAGGGTCGCCAGGTGAACATTCTTTTCTCCGCTTGTGAGGTCAAGGCCGCTCACCAAACCTTGATTCCTCCGAGGTGTCTTCTTTCATCATAAAAGGCGCCTACGATCAAGAAATCTGGATCTTCAGCACAGTCAGAGTCGCCAGGTGATTTTGCCAGGTGAAGGCAAGCCAGAGATTCACCAAACTCGGGCTTCCTTAAAATATGGAGACTGTTAGTCCCACCGGACGTGCCAGAGAAGACTGTTGGTTACGAATCTGCCACTAGGAAAGGATTTAGGTCTTTTGCGCCCTAGATTCGCCCAACAGATTGAAAGGCCGAAAGGAAGAGATGCCTTCCGTGCCAATCTCCGGAGAAGGCCGACTCCTATACTAATCTATTTGGGGGTTTTAGATAAGGGAATTGGAAAGAGATTGTAAATTGCAGAAAGAGATGTAAATATCATGTGTTTCTGGTGGGAAAGAACAAGCAGCATGATCACTAGCTAATATCCAAACCAACAACAATCAAAGCAAAACATGTAACAGAAACCAAGACTATGATTCCTTCCTATGTATCCTTCAACAAGCATTCCAAATTCACTTAATTGCCAATGTCCTAATCCAGAGTTCAAAATTACAACAATCAGAAAAATAAATGAACATGAAGCATAAATACTTGCAGAAGGCAACATAAAAGAAAGAGACAAGAATTGGAGCCAAAGATGCCTTGTATTGAAGCAAATGTTTGTTTACAGCAACTTTCTTAGCAATATGTTCCCCCCTTTTACAATGAAAGTCCATTGCTATTTATAGCAAAAATTCCCCCCCAATTACAATGTTGCACATAAACCTAAAACTGCAAAAGCTGCTGGGATTAGACCCCTGCTGGCCGTGAGCGTACCTGCAACAAGATTCACCTGAATTTGGCACGGCTTCGGACAGATCTGGTGGTTGAAAAGGCGCGTCTGATTAATGTGGTAGGTGCAGTACAAACTGTTGTTGAATAATTGCTCTTAATGCCCACCTACCTTGTACTTTGAAGTATGCCTTCCGTTCTGTCTTGTCAGGCTCGAATCCCGAAATTTGTATGTTCTTTGCCTGAGTCTGAGGTTCGTTGAGAACTGGGGGGGTTGACCAGAGTCGCTGAAAAAAGGAGCGACCGTCGTCGATCGCTAAAAAACGGAGCGATCGGCGTCGATTGAGCGACCGACGTCGACTGAGCGATCGGCGTCGACTGCACACATTTAGACAATTTTCTGATTTTTTTCCCTCCGTTGCCCATGGTCGCTGAAAACCGGAGCGAATGTCGTCGATCGCTGAAAAACGGAGCGACCGACGTCTACTGAGCGACCAATGGAACAATTTTCTGATTTTTTTCCCTCCGTTGCCCATGGTCGCTAAAAAACGGAGCGATCGTCGTCAATCGCTAAGAAACGTAGTAACCGACGTCGACTGCTCACACTTAGACAATTTTCTGATTTTTTTCCCTCCGTTGCCCATGGTCGCTGAAAAACGGAGTGACTGTCGTCGATCGCTGAGAAACGGAGTGACCGGTGTCGACTGAGCGACTGACGTCGATTGAGTGACCGGCATCAACTGAGCGACCGGCGTCGACTGCTCACACTTAGAAAATTTTCTAATTTTTTCCCTCCGTTGCCCATGGTTGCTGAAAAACAGAGCAACCCCCGTTGATCGCTGAGTAACGGAGCGACTGGCGTCGACTGAGCGACCGGCGTCAACTGCTCACACTTAGACAATTTTCTGTTTTTTTTCCCTCCGTTGCCCATGGTCACTGAAAAACGGAGCGACCGCCGTCAATCGCTGAGAAACGGCGCGATCGGCATCGACTGAGCGACCGACGTCAATTGAGTGACCGACGTCAACTGAGTGACCGACGTCGACTGCTCACACTTAGACAATTTTCCGATTTTTTCCCTCCGTTGCCCATGGTCGTTGAAAAACCGAGCGACCGCCGTTGATCACTAAGAAACGGAGCGACCGGCGTCAACTGAGCGACCGGCGCCAACTGAGCGACCGACGTCGACTGCTCATGCCTTAGGATTTGTCGTGACGAATTTGAGCTTTTTGGTTCTGCTTCTCGGGGCCATAACTTTTGATCCGCTGACCCAATCGTCTATTATAATATATTGCCGGAAAGCTTGCGAAAAGATCTGCAATAAACAAATATCCAAAGGTCATTTCATCCATTTTATGATCCCCGTTTAGACCCGCAAAAATGCCAACACCTTTGCATTCTCTTTGTCGCTTTAAAGCTCCATACTTAGGCAAAAAATTTATGAGAAAGTTTAATTTGGCAAAAATGCCAACATTTCTGGTGGCTCGCGGGGCATTCAGCTCACCTCAATGTGAGGACCCAAGCCTTTATCCATTGGGCAACGGAGTCATCATCTGAGTCCTTCTCTGAGTGTTCACTGACGGCGACAAACTCTTTCTCCAACTCCTCTTCTTGGCGCTCAAAAAAGCACGAACTAAAAACATCAACTGAAACTTTACATACTAGCCGACCTATTTACATTATTTACACAGAAGTTTGCGACATGATTGGAATGCCGCCACTACAAACATAGCTTCGGGTGCCTATCCGGTGAATCTGCAGTGTCCGGACCAGATTTGATTGTACTTCAGTCGGTCTTTGAAGTCCGGCTGGCCTCCTAAAGTTTGCCAAATTGCGAACATGGTGCAACGTGGCAGGTTATCATTCATGCCGGTACTCATACAATTGATGAACAATGTGGCAAGGAGATTTGCCACACGAGAGCCCTCTTCGGGTACCGGTTGCGGTGATGGTTGGAGCCAATACCACCACTTTAGAGAGTCCACTTCCTATGGGCTCTCGAGTACAGGTTCCTCCAACTCCTTGATGAGATAGTAGGACTTTTTCGGTGATAAGCCCCCTGTCGGGATCTCCTCAGGATCGGCCTCCTGATGAGGCATGCTTGTTGAGTTCTGGCTGAATACTTGCATGCTATGTTCAGGGATACAAAAAGGGTGCAACATGGCGCCCTATTTGTACTCAAAGCTTGCCGTTAGACCCTGCTCCCCATATTGGCCCACCTCCTGATGGAAACTGCAAGCATCCGTTTTATTCATTGCTAGGGCAGCGCTTACATATTCCCATTGGATGAGATCTGCCTCTTGATGAGGCATGCTTATTGGGATTTGGATGGATACTTGCGTGATATGCTCTGGGACACAAAAAGGGTGCAAAAGTGAGCCTGTTCCCCTTCTTGGCCCATCTCCTAATGGAAACTGCAAGCATCCATTTTATTCGTTGCTAGGGCAGCGCTTACATATTCCCATCGGATGAGATTTGCCTCTTGAGCTCCACACAGTTGTGTTCGCAGTCTCTACGATCAAGAAATCTGGATCTTCAACACAGTCAGAGTCGCCAGGTGATTTTGCCAGGTGAAGGCAAGCCAAAGATTCACCAAACTCGGGCTTCCTTAAAATATGGAGACTGTTAGTCCCACCGGGCGTGCCAGAGAAACTGTTGGTTATGAATCTGCCACTAGGAAAGGATTTAGGTCTTTTGTGCCCTTGATTCGCCCAACAGATTGAAAGGCTGAAAGGAAGGGTTGCCTTCCGTGCCAATCTTCGGAGAAGGCCGACTCCTATACTAATCTATTTGGGGGTTTTAGATAAGGGAATTGGAAAGAGATTGTAAATTGCAGAAAGAGATGTAAATATCATGTGTTTCTGGTGGGAAAGAACAAGCAGCACGATCTCTAGCTAATATCCAAACCAACAACAATCAAAGCAAAACATGTAACAGAAACCAAGACTGTGATTCCTTCCTATGTATCCTTCAACAAGCATTCCAGATTCACTTAATTGCCAATGCCCTAATCCAGAGTTCAAAATTACAACAATCAGAAAAATAAATGAACATGAAGCATAAATACTTGCAGAAGGCAGCATAAAAGAAAGAGACAAGAATTGGAGCCAAAGATGCCTTGTATTGAAGCAAATGTTTGTTTACAGCAGCTTTCTTAGCAATATGTTCCCCCCTTTTACAATGAAAGTCCACTGCTATTTATAGCAAAAATTCCCCCCCAATTACAATGTTGCACATAAACCTAAAACTGCAAAAGCTGCTGGGATTAGACCCCTGCTGGCTGTGAGAGTACCTGCAACAAGATTCACCTGAATTTGGCATGGCTCCGGACAGATCTGGTGGTTGAAAAGGCGCGTCTGATTAATGTGGTAGGTGCAGTACAAACTACTATTGAATAATTGCTCTTAATGCCCACCTACCCTGTACTTTGAAGTATGCCTTCCGTTCTGTCTTGTCAGGATCGAATCCCGAAATCCGTATGTTCTTTGCCTGAGTCTGAGGTTCGTTGAGAACTGAGGGGGTTGACCAGAGTCGCTGAAAAAAGGAGCGACCGTCGTCGATCGCTAAAAAACGGAGCGACCGACGTTGATTGAGCGATCGGCGTCGACTGAGCGATCGGCGTCGACTGCTCACACTTAGACAATTTTCTGATTTTTTTCCCTCCGTTGCCCATGGTCACTGAAAAACGGAGCTACCGTCGTCGATCGCTGAAAAACGGAGCCACCGGTGTCGACTGAACGACCGGTGGAACAATTTTCTGTTTTTTCTCCCTCCATTGCCCATGGTCGCTAAAAAACGGAGCGACCGTCGGCGTCGACTGCTCACACTTAGACAATATTCTGATTTTTTTCCCTTCGTTGCCCATGGTCGTTGAAAAACGAAGCGACCGTCGTCGATCGTTGAGAAACGGAGTGACCGGTGTCGACTGAGCGACTGACGTCGACTGAGTGACCGACATCAACTGAGCGACCGGCGTCGACTGCTCACACTTAGACAATTTTCTAATTTTTTTCCCTCCGTTGCCCATGGTCGTTGAAAAATAGAGCAACCCCCGTTGATCGCTGAGTAACGGAGTGACTGGCATCGACTGAGCAACCGGCGTCGACGGCGTCGACTACTCACACTTAGACAATTTTCTAATTTTTTTCCCTCCGTTGCCCATGGTCGTTGAAAAATAGAGCAACCCCCGTTGATCGCTGAGTAACGGAGCGATTGGCGTCGACTGAGCAACCGGCGTCGACTGCTCACACTTAGACAATTTTCTATTTTTTTTCCCTCCGTTGCCCATGGTCACTGAAAAACGGAGCGACCGCCGTCGATCGTTGAGAAACGGAGCGATCAGCGTCGACTGAGTGACCGACGTCAACTGAGCGACCGACGTCGACTACTCACACTTAGACAATTTTCCGATTTTTTCCCTCCGTTGCCCATGGTCGCTGAAAAACCGAGCGACCGCCGTCGATCGCTAAGAAACGGAGCGACCGACGTCAACTGAGTAACCGACGCCAACTGAGCGATCGACTTCGACTGCTCATGACTTAGTATTTTTCGTGACGAATTTGAGCTTTCTGGTTCTGCTTCCCGGGGCCATAACTTTTGATCCGCTGACCCAATCGCCTATTATAATATATCGCCGGAAAGCTTGCGAAAAGATCTGCAATAAAAAAATATCCAAAGCTCATTTCATCCATTTTATCATCCCCGTTTAGACCCGCGAAAATGCCAACACCTTTGCATGCTCTTTGCCGCTTTAAAGCTCCATACTTAGGCAAAAAATTTATCAGAAAGTTTAATGTGGCAAAAATGCCAACATTTCTGGTGGCTCGCGAGGCATTCAACTCACCTCAATGTGAGAACCCAGGCCTTTATCCATTGGGCAATGGAGTCATCATCTGAGTCCTTCTCTGAGTGTTCACTGACGGCGGCAAACTCTTTCTCCAACTCCTCTTCTTGGCGCTCAAAAAAGCACGAACTAAAAAAAATCAACTGAAACTTTACATACTAGCCGACCTATTTACATTATTTACACAAAAGTTTGCGACATGATTGGCATGCCGCCACCACAAACCTAGCTTCGGGTGCCTATCCGGTGAATCTGCAGTGTCCGGACCAGATTTGATTGTACTTCAGTCGGTCTTTGAAGTCCAGCTGGCCTCCTAAAGTTTGCCAGATTGCGAACATGGTGCAACGTGGCAGGTTATCATTCATGCTGGTACTCATACAATTGATGAACAATGTGGCAAGGAGATTTGCCACACGAGAGCCCTCTTCGGGTACCGGTTGCGGTGATGGTTGGAGCCAATACCACCACTTTAGAGAGTCCACTTCCTGTGGGCTCTCGAGTACGGGTTCCTCCAACTCCTTGATGAGATAGTAGGACTTTTCCGGTGATAAGCCCCCTGTCGGGATCTCCTCAGGATCAGCCTCCTGATGAGGCATGCTTGTTGAGTTCTGGCTGAATACTTGCGTGCTATTCTCAGGGATACAAAAAGGGTGCAACATGGCGCCCTCTTCGCACTCAAAGCTTGCTGTTAGACCCTGCTCCCCATATTGGACCACCTCCTGATGGAAACTGCAAGCATCCATTTTATTCATTGCTAGGGCAGCGCTTACATATTCCCATTGGATGAGATCTGCCTCTTGATGAGCCATGCTTATTGGGCTTTGGATGGATACTTGCGTGATATGCTCTGGGACACAAAAAGGGTGCAAAAGTGTGCCCTCATTGCTCTCAGAATTTGCCACTTGAGCCTGTTCCCCTTCTTGGCCCATCTCCTAATGGAAACTGCAAGCATCCATTTTATTCGTTGCTAGGGCAGCGCTTACATATTCCCATCAGATGAGATTTGCCTCTTGAGCTCCACACAGTTGTGTTCGCAGTCTCTGCGCAGTATGAGGGATTTGCCATGGTGAATACTGCGCAGGATAGACAAGAGCAGGAGCAGCAACATCTTCAAGGTGCTCTCGGGCCATTCCCTTAGTGCCATTGTATTTTGTTAGGGTTTTCAGGGCACTTTTGGGAATCTCGTGCCAACTTTGGAGATTTAGGGGGCCCAGATCATCCCAGCTGGGGCAGCATGCCATTATAGCAATGGTTTGCAGAGATCACGCTTCTCGCCACTAAGTCGGAGTCGTCAGGTGAACATTATTTTCTCCGCTTGTGAGGTCAAGGCTGCTCACCAAATCTGGATTCCTCCGGGATGTCTTCTTTCAGCATAAAAGGCGCCTACGATCAAGAAATCTGGATCTTCAGCACAGTCAGAGTCGCCAGGTGATTTTGCCAGGTGAAGGCAAGCCAAAGATTCACCAAACTCGGGCTTCCTTAAAATATGGAGACTGTTAGTCCCACCGGGCGTGCCAGAGAAACTGTTGGTTACGAATCTGCCACTAGGAAAGGATTTAGGTCTTTTGTGCCCTTGATTCGCCCAACAGATTGAAAGGCCGGAAGGAGGGGATGTCTTCCGTGCCAATCTTTGGAGAAGGCCGACTTCTATACTAATCTATTTGGGGGTTTTAGATAAGGGAACTGGAAAGAAATTTCCTGCCAATTACAATGGTGCACAAAACCCTAAGACTGCAAAAGTTGCCGGGATTAGACCCCTGCTGGCTGTGAGCGTACCTGCAGCAAGATTCACCTGAATTTGGCAGGGCTCCGAAAAGATCTGGTGGTTGAAAAGGCGTGTCTGATTAATCCGGTAGGTGCAGTACAAACTGCTATTGAATAATTGCTCTTAATGCCCACCTACCCTGTAATTTGAAGTATGCCTTTTGTTCTGTCTTGTCAGGCTCGAATCCCGAAATCCGTATGTTCTTTGCCTGAGTCTGAGGTTCGCTGAGAACTGAAGGGGTTGACCAGAGTCGCTGAAAAAAGGAGCGATCGTCGTCAATCGCTGAAAAACGGAACGACCGGCATCGACTGCTCACACTTAGATAATTTTCTGATTTTTTTCCCTCCGTTGCCCATGGTCGCTGAAAAACGGAGCGACCGCCATCGATCGTTGAAAAACGGAGCGACCGGTGTCGACTGCTCGCACTTAGACAATTTTCTGATTTTTTTCCCTCCGTTGCCTATGGTCGCTGAAAAACGGAGCGACCGCCATCGATCGTTGAAAAACGGAGCGACCGGTGTCGACTGCTCGCACTTAGACAATTTTCTGATTTTTTTCCCTCCGTTGCCTATGGTCGCTGAAAAACGGAGCGGCCGCCGTCGATCACTGAGAAACGGAGCGATCGACGTCGACTGAGCGACCGACGTCGATTGCTCACACTTAGACAATTTTTTGATTTTTTTCCCTTCGTTGCCCATGGTTGTTGAAAAATGGAGCGACCGCCGATCGATCGTCGAGAAGCGGACGATCGGCGTCGGTCGAGCGATCGGCGTCAAGCTCGAGCAACCGAGCGTCAGTCGAGCGACCGGCGTCATTGCTCACACTTAGACAATTTTCTAATTTTTTCCCTCCGTTGCCCATGGTCGTTGAAAAACGGAGCAACCACCGTCGATCGCTGAGAAACGGAGCGACCGCCGTCGATCGCTGAGTAATGGAGCGACCGGCGTCGACTGAGCGACTGACGTCAACTGCTCACACTTGGACAATTTTCTGATTTTTTTCCCTTCGTTGCCCATGGTCGCTGAAAAACGGAGCGACCGCCGTCGATCGCTGAGAAACGGAGTGACCGGCGTCGACTGAGCGATCGACATCGACTGAGCGGCCGGCGTCGACTGCTCATGCCTTACGATTTTTCGTGATGAATTTGAGCTTTCTGGTTCTCCTTCCCGGGGCCATAACTTTTGATCTGCTGACCTGATCGCCTGTTATAATATATCGCCGGAAAGCTTGCAAAAAGATCTGCAATGAAAAAATATCCAAAGCTTATTTCATCCATTTTATCATCCCCGTTTAGACCTGCGAAAATACCAACACCTTTGCATGCTCTTTGCCGCTTTAAAGCTCCATACTTAGGCAAAACATTTATCAGAAAGTTTAATGTGGCAAAAATGCCAACAGAATCCAGACAGGCCACGTGGCGAACCTGCCAGTGGACCAGACTCTGATCGGACTGGACACGTGGCGGACAGCCACAGGACGATGACCTAGACCGGACTGGACATGTGGCAGACAGCCACAGGACGATGACTTGGACCAGACTGGACACATAGGGGACAACCATGACACCAATCGGTGTTGGTTTAAAAACAAGCAAAACAGAAATGGCAAAGGCACATCACAAAAGCAAGACAAAGGCAATATTGCTAGTGAAGTGTCTGATTCCGATTCTGATTCAGAAAGAGCACACAAAGTGCTCATGGCTAAGACAATATTGTAAAGGGGAAACAAATTTGTCACCCTAGGCAAGCACTTTTTCCAAAACCTCTTTTTTAGGCTTCATAAATAGCAAACTCTCTTTGTCTGAAGTACTTGTAACAAAAGGGGGGAATTTAATTTTCCTAGGAGGCAATCTTTGTAAAAAAACCTTCACAAAGATTCTTCAGTTGCACATCTTTTGCAATTAAGGGGGGATAAACATTTCTTTTTCTACTTCACACAAATTTTTGTAAAAAGGGAAGAAGACTTATAAGGGTGCATTTTCGGCAGTGACCGACACCTTAGTCTCACTTCTTTCAGAAATTCCATTACAACATGTTTTGCAACAAGGGGGAAACTTATAAGGGTGCATTTTCGGCAGTGACCGACACCTTAGCTACCTTATCAAAATTTTTGCAAAATCATATTGTAACCGAATGAACCTCGTATGAAGTGATCTACTCTACTACACCTAGCAGTTGCAACGGCTGGTTACCCATGCAATCCGGTTGGATGACAAGATTACAATAAGGACATTCGTTGATGTGAAGACAAAGTGAGGAATGACCCACTTTTTGCTTAGGAGCAGCTAGAGCACTGTGACAGCAAGAACCAGCAGATCAACATCTTTTTCACTGTATTGGGACAGTTATATACATTACCCAAATAATGTAATAAGGGGGGATGTTAGAGTTACTATGTTAGTAACTATGATTATTACCTCATTTAGGTAATTTGTAATATTCACCTAGGTAGAGTTGATTTACCGCATGGTAAAAAGTAGTTTGTTACTTTTACCATTAAGTAATTTCTTCTTACTATTTATCTAGGTTAGTAAGTTAGTCATTGTAGTCATTTTGACTACGTTGGTTAGTAGGTTAGTTGTTAGCTGACTTAGGGGGGGACTTCCTATTTCACGTGTTACCTACCTAAGGGGGGAATGGTTGCCATTGGGCTATTTCAAGCCTATGGCTAATGTTATAAATACCTACCATCTAATATATTTCTTCTAATTATTCCGCATTATATTTTGACTCTTCATTTGCTATCACTTCCTTGCTTGATGGAGTGATGACAAGTGAACATGATGCATCATAGATGCTGACTTAAAACAAAAAATGCTTCCACCTATTTCATGAGTATCAATGAGCTACTAGTTCTTACCCAACCTGCAGAATTGGATTTCTTTTGCTCCTTTTGCTTGCTTGGTTTTCCAAGTGCCTTTGCTTGCTTTCTTGATCTCAAGTGATTGCTTGGAATTCTTTGTTGCTTGCTCGAGTTTCAAATGCTTGGTTGGAGTGCTTGCTTGAACCTCTAAGTGCTTGGCTTGAGTTCTTGCTTGGACCTTCAAGTGCTTGCTCTTTCTTGCTGTCAAGTGAGTTCTACATCCAACTACAACATGCTTATTGCTTGCAAGTGAACATCTATTTGCCTTATGTACTTGTGCAATCTTCTTTTGATGTGGATGCCAAATTTTCTCTCTAGTAGAGTATACTCAATTTGCTGTCATAAAAATCAGAATTGATTGTTTGTACCATATATCTCATATGCGGCTTGCTTGATACTACATGATGGTATCCATGGCTGCAACTTTAATTTTTGCAAACTTTGGATTGAATGGACTATTTTTCCTCCATTTACTGCTCCTTTGGAATGCTCATATCTCATTGGTGATGTTCTACACCCCTTCTTTGTGCTTGCATATCTACAACCTCCTTGTGGTTGTTGGAGACGAAACATTTTCTTGCTTTCCTTGGGCATACATTAATAAAGATGACTATAATTTCTTGATAGATGAAGTATAACTCCATATCTCAAGTGGAAATTAGACCTTTATCCTTCACCAATTTGCTCCTAATGCTCAAAATTTTGCTAAGGGGTAAAAGTTTTGGAAAATTTGAAAAAATACTGCTGCAACTTTCGGACCAGATTCTTCCCTTCCTCCTTCCTTTCCAGCTTTGTCCAGGCGGTCTTCAGGTTTTTAGTTTTTAGTTTCAGTTTCCAAGTGTTTAGCAAGTTCTGCAAGGTTTGGGAAAAGCCCAAATTTTTTCTAAGTAAGGGGCACTCCCTTGGTCGCTCTCTTTTCGGGCGATTCTGGGAGTTGCTCCCTTGGTCGCTCTCTTTTCAGGCGATTCCGGGAGTCGCTCCCTTGGTCGCTCTCTTTTCGGGCGATTCTCAGCCTTGCCCCTCCCTTTGGCAACCGAGGACAACACCAAACAGCAGAGCGAGCAGGAAAAAAGTGTCAAAATTTGCCTAAGTATGGACTTCTCGCGAGTTGCTCCATTTTGGAACGACTCCCGTCGTCGCCGACTTCCTCCAGCGACTCTAGGCGTCGGCGACCGACAGCGACAGACAAAAGCATGAAAAAATTCTAAGGCATGAGCTGTTGCCGGAGTTCGCTCCATTTTGGAGCGACTCCCGTCGTCGCTCCCTTTCTTCAGCGACGCCCGTTGTCGCTTTAGTTTTCGGCGAACCGTGGGCAGCAAGCGGGGGGGAAATTGAAAAATTCCTAAGTATTGGTCGATGCCGGTCGCTCCGTGCAGCGACGACGTCGGACGTCACTCAACTCTGCTAGCGATGCCCGTCGTCGCTCATTTCTCTAGCAACCGCCAGCAAGTGCAAGATTTTTAAAGATTGACCGTGGTCACTCCGCTTTGGAGCGACTCCCGACATCGCAAAAATAGCCCAGCGACTCCCGTCATCGCTGCTCCTTCCAACGACCGCGGGCGAGGAGTTTCAAAAATGTTCTAAGGCATAAGGATGAAGGTTGCCGCCAGTCGCTCTCTTGCTTAGCGACCCTCGTCGCCTCTCCCCCCATTTCAGCGAACCTCAGGCCAAGGCTAAAAAACGTCCAGATTTCGAGATTCAAGCCAATCAGGATAGGGCTGAAGGCGTACTGCAAGGATAGGGTAGGTGGGCATTGATAGCAGGTATTCAACAACAAATTGTACTGCACCTACCTCATTAATCAGACGCGCCTTCTCAACCACCAGATATGCCCGGAGTCGTACCAAATTCAGGTGAATCTTGTTGCAGGTACGCTCACGGCTAGCAAGGGTCAAATCTCGGCAGCTTTTGCAGTTCTAGGGTTCTGTGCATCATTGTAATTGCGGGGAAATTTCTGCTATAAATAGCAGTGTGCTTTCATTGTAAAATGGGGGAACATATTGCTAAGAAAGTTGCTGTAATCAAACACTTGCTTCCAATACAAAGCATACTTGGCTCTGACTCTTGTCTCTTTCTTTTATGCTGCCTTCTGCAAGTATTTCTGCATCGTGTTCATTTATTTTTCTGATTGCTGTAATTCTGAACTCTGGATTAGGGCATTGGCAATTAAGTGAATCTGGAATACCGAATGAAGGATACATAGGAAGGAATCGCAGTGACAGTTTCTGTTACATGCTTTGTTTTGATTGCTGTTGGTTTGAGTATAAGTTAGTGACTGTGCTGCTTGTTCTTTTCCACCATAACCGCATGCTATTTACATTCCTTTCTGCATTTTACAAATTTCTTTCCTGTTCTCTTATCTCAAACACCAGTAGTGTAGTATAGGAGCCGACCTTCTCCGGAGATTGGCACGAAAGGCATTCCTTCCTTTTGGTATTTCAATCTGTTGGGCGAATCTAGGGCACAAAAGATCAAAATCCTTTCCTAAATGGCAGATTCGTAACCAACATGTCCTATTTCCAACAACTTGGTTAATGCAACTACAATCCCAATCTTGGTTGCTTGGGTACATTCTCTTCATGCCATAGTGTGACTTGTGTCACATACTATTGACAATGAAGGATTTGGGCAGATACATGCCCTTAATGTTGGTGGTGATCATCCTCCATTTGCTTGAAGTGTCCCAACCATAAACTAACTTTAATGACTTTGCATTAACCTTGTGGGAATCTTCTCCAACTTTTTTTTTTTACTTTGGAGGGCTCTTTCTTGCACTTGGCAACCAAATGCTTTCTACGCATGCTAGTACCATGGCTTTTCTTTCCACAATGCTTGCATGGATAGAGATCCCGACAAAATTGAGATGCATGACCTTATTTTCCACAATAATCACAAGAAAATAGGAACATCGAGGGTTAATGCATATACTTCTTATGGCTGCATACTTTCTTTCTCTTCTCTCCATTGTTGGAGCTCACATTGGGTTTATCCAATCCTTCTTCTTTGGAAGGCTGTTGTCTTGGAGATGTTTGACAACTTCACTTGGCTTTTTTGATGGTGTTACTACCATCTTTATGTAGACTTCATTGGAACGTTAGATAATTCTCTTTTTGGAAGACATACCTTCATTCTTCTTTGAGCATTCACTATGCTCTTGGTACCCAAGCCCCATTTCTCAAGGCCTTTGCATCACCTCAATTGGAGACTCGATTCCTTTGCCATTCTTGCCAAGGCCTTGGCCTTCATAACCCATTCTCTTCATCAACTTGAAACCAATACCTCTTGTATGCTGCTCAAAACTTATAAAATTAGAATTTTGATTGCTTAGGATGGTAGGCTTGGTCATGGTGCATGTGTCCTTGGTGGAGATATGCTCTTTCCTTTGCATTTTCTCATATGTTTGTTGGATTTGGGCTAGAAAACTTTCCTTGGATGACAACTTCTCATATATCCGATTCACTTCCTGTAGGTACTTTCCTTCTACTTGTGCTATGCCTACACAAGTAAGGTTACTTCATTGTATATTTTGTTTTACCTTGCTAACTTGCTTTGTCACCATGGACAAGAGCTTTTTTTGCTCTTGGAGCTTCATTTTTAGTCCTTTATTTTCTTTCCTCAACTTTAAAATCTTCTCTGTTTGCTGTTGGTTTTTCTCCAACAAGTCTTGAACCTTGCTTTTTTTCTCCTGGAGCTTGAGTTGTTTATTTTTGCTAGATTTTCTCACATGGAAACTATGGAGTACTGCCTAGAGACCAAGAAAAACTTGCTCTGCTACCAATATGATTTATAATTTTCTCAAGTGAAACCTTATACAAACCCTTTTGAACACTTAGTGTTCCTTGATTTAATTCCACTTGGACTGTGACAAAATCAGTTACTTGTCACTTGTAAAACCTTCTATTTTGGCATTAAATATACTCTGCTATGTGCAAAATACTCCAGAATACTCCCAGATATTAAGAATTCTGCTAATGAAGCTTGAAATCTATTGCAAAGCCAATTATTTACTACAGCTGTCATATTATGCTTAGTTCTAGCTCAATTTCCTAGTTTCTAAGCATGTAAATGACATGAAAACCAAGCAAACCCCATAGAATGAAATGGAATATAACTAAACTCGTGAAGTAATCAGAAAAAACACACTCACAATATTAATAAAACAATGATTTGAAGTGGGGAAAACTCTCGAAAGGAAGAAAACCCACTGTTCAATCAGTCAAGCTTCATATTCTTGCAAAAATGGAGAATATACAAGAGATGTTGGCCATCAAATTGGCCTTGGCTGACATGTACAACTGCTGTGCACTTGTTTTCATTTTTTCATAGTGCTTCTCAGTGTCTTCTTGGTCTCTTTTTGGTGGAATTGGCTTGCCTCTACAAAACTCCCTTCTCCTTGCTTGTCTAGGCCCAAATAAGCCTCATCTAGTCTCTTTCACTTTCAAATATGAGCGTGTAGTTGATGTTTCTTGATCTCTAAGGTTATTCCAAGTGTGGGTATGCATGAAAGTGATGTGTCATGCTTCTCCCCTGCACATATTCCCCTTGACACTTGCCCAGTTCACTTTTTGGCCACCTTGCACATGCCAAATCAGCCCATTCCCAATGTTGGCTGACTGTTTTTTAGATTTTCAAAGGTCCAACAGATATAATTTGTGATGAAATTCCGTGGGAACATAGACAATGATGAAAGATACCTTCAATATAAAACTTTGTCTTATTTGGAGCTCTGAGGAGAGAGAAAATAGGACTGTACAACAAACTGAGTTTTGCCATTTTGATTGGTCAAAATGTTGTATTTTGGCATGAAATTTGTAGCAGACTGTTCATTGAGTCCTCTTTGATATTCAAAAAGATTCACTCAATTTGGACTTATTTCCTTCGATTTATGCCTAGAATACTAGTCACTGATTTTGACTGCTTTTTCCTATTTTTCAGGGCTAGATGAGGTAGTTGAGCTCAAATTAATACTGAACAGTCTTCTTGATGTCAGGAATCTCCCTGTAAAATTTCACTGCAATCTGACTTCATTTGAAGGACTTATAGCCAAATGACAGTGCTGCCTTGTTTTTAGAAGCTTGCTGGGTCATCGTCAGTTAGCTGTTCGTCCTTGTCATGCTTCTAAGTGACCTGTGATGGATTCATTTGGATCAGAGCAAAGCATTAATACTTCCCTTAAAAGCCCTAAGTTCTAAATTAGAACTAACAATGAGAAAGAAAGAAATTATACGAATGTTTAAGATTGACCAAAGTAGGCCCATGAGACTCAAAAGTACAAGTTAAAATAGCTAAATACCTAAAAGGAACCCAAACAACTAAAAACAATGACTATGAAAGTAAATCAATGGAACAAAAGAGCCAATAAGAAGGGAGGGACCCTCATGAATATATATCAAACAAGTCAAAACATATCAAAGTTGTGAATCAAATAACTTTTGTGAAATAATTGTCTCATATCTAAAGGAACCATCGATAAATCCAAGAGAAAGGCATAAATGATAAAGAAAGCTCTAGTTTGCATGGAATGGTGGGCCAATATAGAGTCTAATGATGTTCTCAAGAAAATGGCCTAGTCTAAGAGGGCTTGATTTTACAATTACAGGAGAGGAAGTAGGGCTTTCGTTCTTGTTCCTCATCCATCATCCATAGTTGATAATCCTCTAGACATAGAGGAAATTGGTGGTGCTAATCCATCCTTGTAATGGATTCTAGTGTCATGGGGGTTATTAGACTCTTTTATCTAAATGTGAACCTCATGGCTTTTGGAGTATGTACAATCTTAAAAAATGCATGAAATGCAGGGTGCAATAACTCCAAAGAAGTGGAAGATACATTTTGCAGTATTTGTCAAGTGGAAGGACATTCAATGCAGGAATGCTCCTTTACTTTGGAGAAAACCATGAGCATGTGGCACAAAGGGATAATGTTTTGTGGATTGGTGCCACCAATGTTAGGCTTCATAACAATCGCCAAGGCAACAAAAATTGAATTGCATATGATATGTATGATGGACATGTTGTCCAATGTTAAATATCGTTTATAGGGGATTGTGTGTTAATGTCAAAATAGTCTGAATCTAGATAGACAACTTATGTGTTGAAAGATCCATAATCATGAGCCAAAGCCCTAGGCAGATAAAAACGGGCAATGCAAGCTTGATTTAAGTCTAGGAGTGTGAGCTCAATAACAAGTTGTGCGATGAAGAGACAAGCGAAGTTATGAGAGATTGCAAGGAAGGAATTGGAAACCTTGAGAAACTATAGACATCTGCTTTTGGATGTCTATATCTACTTATAGAGGACGAGAACAAGGATGAAATCAATAACCTGCTCGAAGGCAAACTAGAGGATGAGTGCAATTCAGATCAGGAAGGATGCTATTTGAGTGAGAAAGTTTGTTGTAAGGTTGAGGATGTGGGCTATGTGATTGAGGATGAAGGTCATCTGATGATGATGTCATTTGGATGATGAAACAAAATGTGTGGCTAATGGAGGATGACATGCAAACAACCAACTCGAATGTCGAGATGATAAAGTTTGATTTTAGCAAGAGGCTATTTGACAATGAATGCCAATGGATGCTATGTATGTTCAAGGTATTCCACGTAGGTTGGAGTCACATAACATTGGTCAAAGACATCTTCAAAGAGATTGAAGTCTTGGCTGAGACCATAGTTGAGAAAATCGGAATCAGGTAGTAAATCGGTCTTAAATGATAACTACTATAACGGTCTTAAATCATATTATAAATAGTTTTTTTTAATTGATTATATGGGATTGAAACGGGCCCCGCTTGTATGACATCATGACAACATGGTGGTATTACAACAAGCTTGGCAATTATAGATATATTGCTTGGCAAGATCCAAACCTTGGCTCCTCCTTGAAAGTTGAGGAATCTAACTGATGGAGCTAATGCCATTTGATCATCTTGTAAATAGTTTTAACACCGTTGATTATAATTATTTATTACAAAGGAAAGAAAGAAAGCACATTGGAAGTACAAAAGGAATCGAACAGGTGTTCGCAAAGCAAGTCTTGAGAGTTGTCTATGACTCTGTAGTGACTTTGTTGCACAACATGCATCCAACCTTGCAGAAAAGAAAGATCAATTTGAGAGGGTCCTCTCCTCAGGCAAGTCGTCTTTTTGGCCGAGGACATTCTTGTGCCGAGATAGGTTGTCGAGTGCCATTGAGAATCTATTGAGGTGTGCATGAAGTTCAAGTAAAATGTAGATATTTTGAAACAAGATGACATTGATGTGTATGTTAAGGAAACATGATTGCAATGATCCTTTGAGTTGTTATTCCACTTTAACTAAAGTGATCACCCCTTGGGTAAGTGCCATCATTCTTTTGGAAATGAACTTGAAGGAATGTTGAGACAAGAATGCCATTGCCACGTTGGGGACCATGGGTGTTTGAAGTATTGCAAAGGCCATCACTTTGCCTTCTGGCACTGATGTTTGATTTGTAGAAGACAATGTTCATTGCGCCACAAGCAAAGAGTTATTTGGAGGGAGGCTTTACTATCCCTCTATGGTCTATAGAGAAGCTTTAAAAAAAGTGATAGCATAATAGGGGCAACAACGTAGTGAGTTGTCGATGCTCAAGGGGAAGTTGTCTCTTTGGACTAGGCCATCCTTCTTCTCTCATTTGTTGTCCCCTCCCTTCAAGATATAGTAGTCATCACTTTGTAAGGGGTTGTCCTCATTTGTGGCCCAACAAACAACGAAGCCACCAAAGAGGAAGTTAGTTAGACCTATTGTAAAGGCCATCAAACTTCTTGTAAGGGCCAACCCTCACCCTTCTAAGGCTGTCCCTATCTTGGAGGTTGTTACTCCTCAAACTATAGAAGTGCATGCCATCTCTTGAAGGAGAGAAGTGTGTGCTAGCCCTTGGAGGAAAGAAGCATGGTCCATCACATTGATTACAAATGGACAGGAAAGTAAATTAAAAGAAGTCCTCGCAAATTCATGTCTACTTTAGTCAGTCAAAGCCGCCATTTGGGGATATGTCGTCCACATTGTCATGTAGGTAAAAGACAAAAAGAGCAAAGTGTGGTTCATCACATCAGTAATAGGTGTCATCCCCCTGTGTGGAGAAGTGGTTTGCACTAGGGCCATCACACTTCCTATACACACTTTCGCCAGTATGTGCAAAGCAAGAAAGGTGCAAGGGTCATTTCTTTGGCTTTGGCCATCACCCTGCAATCACTTGCAATCTTCTCCAAACCAAACAAGGAGACCATCCCTTAAAGGAGAAAAATGAAGGCTGTTCTTAAGGGGATCCATTACCTAGACCAAGAAAACAAATAGGAGTGAGCTGGTTGGTAAGTTGAAGTTGTCTTATTGTTTGTGAGGTCATCCTTTACTTTAGGTAGACCATCCCCAAACTGGGAGACCACATTCAACTATAGTAGTCGTCCCTTGGAGGAACTAAATGTGTGCTATCAATAAAGAGGTTAATGTTATTGAGAGGACTTACAATGTTCTCTCAATCAAGTGTGCCCTCGATAGTTTAAAGTACACCATCCCTTAGCATGCCATCCATGCCATCCATGTTTAAACAATCGTCACTATCAACTACAAAATTGTTGAAGACATCAAAAATTTGTATTAGATTGACCGTATTTCCGTGAATGGTCAGGGTGCATGTGAAGGCCACTGCCCTTTGACCTAGGAAAGGGTGCTCCCATTTGAACTTTGACATAAGCGACGATGGATATTGCCCATCAATTTGGTGATGCTGCATGTTTTATATGTTGAGAAATGTAGCTCGGATAGGAACTTCTTGCACAGGCTTCAGTATGAACGTGCTAGAAGTGGTTCGAGACATTTCTAATTCTATTTTGAATTTCACTCGAGTGATTTTCTATTTTGAAGTTCACTCAAGTGATTCTATTTTGTAATTCACTTAAGTGATTCTATTTTGAAATTCACTTAAGTGATTTTCTATTTTTAAGTTCACTTAAGTGATTCTATTTTGTACTTCACTCAAGTGATTCTATTTTGATATTCACTTAAGTGATTTTCTATTTTTAACCTTACATCTCAAGATGAGATGAGATCTAATCTTAGGGTTAGAGAGATTAGGGTTACATTTTTCAAGGATAAAAGGAGAAGATCAAGAGTGTTTTAGATACACAGACACAGAAAAGAATGGGAGGAGAATAGATTGTTGAAGGAAAAATACAATCTTAGGAGGAGAAGAACCAGTGCTTGCTGGCTAGAAAAGCAGCAAGAGAGCAGAAGTGTTCTGCTGTAGCTGTAGCCTCTTTTATTTGTAATATTTCAGGTTCAGAAATATATTTAACTTCCGCTGTTCACGCTGTTTATGTTTTCCAGCCATCTGTGTGATTGTTGCATGTTTGAATAAATTATTCTCAGATCTGATTTATTTTAAAAGAACATAGGACAGCAGTTATTTAGGGTTTGGAAAATTTACATGGTATTAGAGCTAGGTTCTGGGATTGATATCCTCAAGGGTTTACGGCAGTAGATCACTGCTGGATATTAAAGAAAAACAAAAAACAGCAGTTAGGGTTTCAAGCGAAAAAAAAAACAGCAGTTAGGGTTTCATTTTTTTTGGCTTGAAGGACTAAGCTTATTTGCAAGACTGTTTTTTTGAGTCATTAATATTTCAGCAGTTAGGGTTTCATATTTTTTTTGGCTTGAAGGACTAAGCTTATTTGCAGGACTGTTTTATTTTAGTCATTAATATTTCATATCTCAGAAATGGCAGCAGCTAGCCTCAAATTTGAGGATAGATTGGAAGGTGCCTCCAATTTTTTGCCCTGGAAAATTAGGGTAATGTTCTTATTGGAAGAGAATGATCTCTGGGATATTGTCAAGGCTGATGTGACTTTGCCTACAGATCCGCAGGAATTGGCAGCTCACAAAAAGAAGGAAGTGAAGGCCAAGCGGATGATCTTGGATGCAGTGAAGGATCACCTGATTCCTCACATATCCGAGAAGACTAAGGCAAAGGAGATGTTCGATGCCCTGGTTAGCCTCTACCAGAGCAAGAATATAAACAGGAAGATGATATTGCGGAACAAACTCAAATCTATGGAGATGACCAGATCTAAAACCGTTACCAGTTACCTAATGAAGATCACACGGATTCGTGATCCACTCACAGCAATAGGGGAGAAGGTTGAAGACACAGAGTTGGTGAACGTAGCACTTAATGGTTTCTCAGCTTCATGGGAACCATTTGTCAAAGGCATTTGTGCTCGTGAGAACCTTGCCAAATTTGAGAAACTGTGGGATGATTTCATCCAGGAGGAGACTCGGATGGAGTCAAAGGCTAGCAAGATAGGTGGTGACGATAACCTAGCTCTTTTTGGGCAAACCAAGAAGGGCAAAGGTAAAGGACCCAACAAGGGTGAGGTAAAGAATGAGGAGTCAACCTCACAGTCAGGGAAGAAGGACTTGAGCAAGATCAAGTGCTTCATTTGTCATAAGCATGGCCATTATGCATCACAGTGTCCAGACAAGAAGGGCAAAGGGAAGCAACAACAGATGCAGGTAGCAGCCTCTGCAGAAACTCAGATGAGTGAGTTTGCTGCCAAATTCGAGAAGGATTTCTCATTGGTCTCTTGCCTTTCTACCAACATGGTTCCAAGGAATGCTTGGTATGTGGATAGTGGGGCATCTCGGCACATGACATCAGCCCGACAATGTTTTACCACTCTACAAGAGCAGGACTCAGGGGTTTAGGTTGAGCTTGGTGATGATACCAAATATCCAGTTGTAGGAATTGGTACCATTCCTTTTCGACTCAATCGGGGAAATCTTTAGACTTTGATGATGTTTTGTTTGTTCCAGGTCTCAGGAAGAACTTGCTTTCAATTTCGGTTATGGAGGATAAGGGTTATGCAATGGAGTTCAAGAACCAACATGTCCTTATTAGACCAAAAGAATCTAGCCCGGAAACAACACAAGTAATAGGGGTTAGAGAAGGCAGTTTATACAGGTTGCAGGGTGAACCTGTTTGAGCCCTAGTTCATAGTAGTAACAACTTGTGTGATTTGTGGCACAAGAGGATGGGGCACCTGCATCATAGAGTGTTGCCTATTCTGAGGGAGATAGTCACAGGTCTTCCAGAGTTCAGCATTGAGCAACAGGGAGTATGTAGAGGGTGCACGCTTGGCAAGCACGCCAAGGCTGTTTTCCCAAACAATGAGCATAGGTCTAAGAAGATACTAGATCTAGTACATTCGGATGTTTGTGGACCGATGTCAGTAGCATCAATTTCAGGTAGCATGTACTATGTTTCCTTTATTGATGATTTCTCTCGCAAGACATGGATATACTTTTTAAAGACCAAGGATGAAGTCTTTAACAGGTTTCAGGAGTTCAAAGCTCTAGTTGAGAACCAGATAGAGAAGAAGATCAAGGTCTTGAGATCAGACAATGGGGGTGAATATACCTCCAAAGAGTTTGATGGTTTTAGCAAGCAGGCAGAAATCAAGAGGGAGCTGACTGTTCCATACAACCCACGACAGAATGGGGTTGCCTATGTTTCTTTGACCAGGGCTTGCCGATGTTTCTTTGGGCAGAATCATGCAACACAACAGTCTACATCCAAAACAGGTGTCCTCACAGGATCTTGGAGGACAAGACACCAGAGGAGGCATTCACCGGTGTGAAACCAGAGGTGAGTCATTTCTGCATCTTTCGATGTCCAATTTATATCCATGTTCCAGTAGAGAAGAGGACCAAGTTGGAGCCCTCCAGTAGGAAGGGTTTATTTGTAGGATACAGTGAGACTTCAAAATCTTACAGGGTTTATATTCCAGAGAAGAGGAAGACAGTAGTGAGCAAGGATGTAAATTTTGAGGACGTTGCATCCAGGAAGTCCCATGAGCCTATTCCAGTGATAGAGAATGAGGAGCAAGAAGCTCCGAAGGTTGAGCCAGGGTCACCAAAGACACCAGTGGTTTCCAGTTCAAAACAACAACCTTCAGGTGAGGAGGTGGAGACATTAGCCCCTTCCAGTTCTATCAGGAGACCTCAATGGCTTACACAGACATTGAGGGATGTTGAGGAGTATGTTGAGGCTCCTAGTAGCATGATTAGGGAGAGCAGACCTCCAAGGAAGTTTTCAAGCTACATGGCATTGATGAGTAACATCATAAATTCAGAGCCTACCAGTTTTCAGGAGGCAACAGACCAACAGGTTTGGCGGGATGCCATGGTGGAGTACACCTCCATCATGAAGAATGATGTTTGGGACATAGTGCCAAGACCGGAGGGGAAGTCAGTTGTGAGTTCCAAGTGGCTCTACAAAATTAAGCATGTTGCAGATGGCAGCATCGAGAAGTTCAAAGCAAGGTTTGTGGCGAGAGGGTTCTCCCAAAAAGAGGGAGTGGACTATGAGGAGACTTTTGCTCCAGTCGCCAGATACACTTCCATTAGAGCAGTTATGTCTTTAGCTTCATCTATGGGATGGCAGATTCAGAAGGGAGCCGTAAAGCTCCAGTATATTCCCACAGATCAGCAGGTAGTTGATATTCTGATCAAGCCCTTAGTGAAAGGAAAGTTTGAAGCATTCAGAGACAAACTTGGATTGGTGCAAAATTCCTTCCTCGCTAAGAGGGAGTGTTGAGAAATGTAGCTCGGACAGGAACTTCTTGCACAAGCTTCAGTATGAACGTGCTAGAAGTGGTTCGAGACATTTCTAATTCTATTTTGAATTTCACTTAAGTGATTTTCTATTTTTAAGTTCACTTAAGTGATTCTATTTTGAAATTCACTTAAGTGATTTTCTATTTTTAAGTTCACTTAAGTGATTCTATTTTGTACTTCACTTAAGTGATTCTATTTTGATATTCACTTAAGTGATTTTCTATTTTTAACCTTATATCTCAAGATGAGATGAGATCTAATCTTAGGGTTAGAGAGATTAGGGTTACCTTTTTCAAGGATAAAAGGAGAAAATCAAGAGTGTTTTAGATACACAGACAAAGACACAAAAAAGAATGGGAGGAGAACAGATTGTTGAAGGAAAAATACAAGCTTAGGAGGAGAAGAACAGTGCTTGCTGGCTAGAAAAGCAACAAGAGAGCAGAAGTGTTCTGCTGTAGCTGTAGCCTCTTTTATTTGTAATATTTCAGGTTCAAAAATATATTTAACTTCCGCTGTTCACGCTGTTTATGTTTTCCAGCCATCTGTGTGACTTGCATGTTTGAATAAATTATTCTCAGATCTAATTTATTTTAAAAGAACATAGGACAGCAATTATCTAGGGTTTGGAAAATTTACATTATATAGTAGACAAAGATATTGGAGAACAATATTGCACTACCCAAGAATTATAGATTCCAGTTTTTTAGAAGATTTATGGAATAAGAAGTAGGAGCACTACAAGTGTTTCAGGTAGTGATATTGACACCTCTACCTAGTTATCAAGTTAGTGATCTATCGGTGAGGATGCTGACAAGATTAAAGGAGAGGGCAGATGTAGGTAGATGAATTGATGCAGATAAGTTTGCAATATAATGGTTTGTCGAAGGAATGAGTCAGTGCAAGAATGAGCTGGTGCATGAAAGCATAAGCGTGTACACAATGATGAATGCCAAGAGTGCACCAAATGAGTTATATATACTCATAATGTATGATGTTCTTTGATGTTAAGAATATTAAATAGATATCATGTAATGTTATGGGGTCTACTTTATTCCTTTTTTGGATATAGGTGGTTAGGTAATTATGGCAGTTGCCAATCCCCTATCTGTCCCTGTTCTACCTCTATGTATGCCCACCCACCTTGGTGGAGAAATGTTCATCTTGTGTGTAGTAGTTGATATGGAGATGTATTGTCTGATTATGGTATACTATTCTTGACTATGACGTATTGTATATGATTGGAATTACATGTTATACAGTGTCTGTTTACATGTATATGTGAATTCTTGCCATCACGTTTCTCTATTTGTATATCTAAAATTATATTATTGTCCATTGCATTGTATCACTTTGTGCATGACTGGGATACTCCAACATGCTACACCAACATACTTGAGCACCCAATTTGCTGCCTGCCAGTTATCTGTCTTCAGTTTTGACACAAACCAAGAAAGTGGACTACAAAACATCAGTTCTAGTGGATGTGACATCGATTAGTCTGCATACAAATTGTTTGTACAATGTCTTAGTAACCATAGGGGAATCGCTTTAAGTTGATAATTTTGGTCCAACCTCCATAGCTGTAGTAGCTGGTTTGCAATCAACCATCTTAAGTCTCTTCAACAAGGTCTTGGCATATTGAATTTGAAACACAAAAATGACTTATTTAGTTTGTCGAAACTCTACATGTCAACAGTAATATAGGAGGCCTAAATTAGTCATGTTATAATGGGCACAAAGATCAAATTCATCTGCTTAATAGCATTGGTTTTGTTACTAATGATGGCAAGGTCATCATATGATAGTATCATTACCATCACCTTTGACATATAAATTTGAATTAGGTGGACTTCAATGAATCCTGATATCCTGAATCTTGAAAATGCTGTTCAATTTTCAAATACCAAGTTCTTGGAGTCTACTTCAGCCAACAAATGGACTTCACTTCTATGCAGAGCATAATCTCCTTTCCTGGAACCTGAAAAGTTGGAAACCTTGAGGCTGGATCATTTAGACTTCCTCTTCCAAGTCTGCATTCAGGAAGGCACTTTTTCACATCCATCTAATGTACCTTCCATCCAAGCTCAACAACAATGGAGAGTAGTAGACAAAAAACCACCTACTTAGGAGTTTGACCAAGTGCTTCCTTAGAATCAACTCTTTATGTTGTGCATAAACAAGTTGAGACTTGTACTTGCGCAAGGTAACATATGCTTTGCACTGGACCTTATACATCCATTTACACCCAATGGACTGTTTTCTTGGGGATAGTCCTATTATCTTGCAAATTTATTCTCCATCAATGCATCATATTATGTCTTCATGGCATTTTCCCATTCAGGCATGCCCTTTGCTTCCTCAAGAGAAAAATTGTTAGAAACATCAACTATGCACTTACCATGCCTTCTAGGCACCCTTATAAGGTCAAGGCTAAGGAAGTGCATCTTCTCACACATTCTGCAACATGGAGTAATACCATGTTGGCTGCCTCCTATCAATTGGCGGTGAATCATTATGAGACAGAGATTGAGTATCAACCTCCTTCAAACTATTCCCCAAACACTGGCCTGTTGGGAACTGCAAGAACACTGGCCAACATTGGACTGTCCAAATGGTTCTGTTTCCTCATACATTTAGAACAAATAGGCACAACCAAAGGTAAGATTCACATTTTGTGAAAATAAACAACGCTTTTCCATCTACCATCACATGTCAGAATTAACATTGAGATTTGACCAGGGTTCCATGGGGACGCGTCCCCCCCTGGGGAACACGTCCCCTCGTCCGTTGCGTCCCCGGTACGGGGAGATGATAGGACAACCGTCCCCAGGACGGCTGTCCGTCCCCGGGACATCCCTTTTTAGGGCCACTCAATAGTCCCTAGGGCGTCCCTAGAGATGCCCAACCGTCCCCCACGGCTGGGCATCTCATGCCCAACTTTAAAAAAAAGGTTAAAACTTAAAATAAAAAAAAAAAAAGGTGTGGGGGGTGGGACCCATGGAAGTCTCCACCCCCCAACCCTAAAAAGACCCAAACCCTAAAAGTAAAAGTAAAAAGAAACTAATCTATAAGAAAGAAAAAAAAACAGCAGTGCACACACAAGCAAAAGTGAAAAAGAAGAAGAGCAGCAGTGAAAAAGAAGAAGAGCAACAGTGAAGAGGGATAGCAACAAGAGGCAGTAGGGAACAATAGCAAGCAGCAACAACAGGCAACAGGAGAGGGGGAGAGGAACAATAGCAAGCAGCAACAACATGCAGCAACAACGAGCAGCAGTGAAGAGGGATAGCAACAACAGGCAGCAGTGAAGAGGGATAGCAACAACAGGCAACAAGGAGCAACAACAGGGATAGCAACAACAGGCAGATCCAAGTTTGTTTTCCAATTTTTATTACCTCATCTCAGTCTATTTTGAAATTTGCATATTTTTATTTCAAAATTCAACATGAGCAGCAGTGAGGGCTTTGAATCAGACTCTTTAAATTTTGACATTCATATGGAGATTGGAAACCCAAGTGACAATGAAAATGAAAATGAAAATACTCAAACTTCTAA
Source organism: Wollemia nobilis (assembly GCA_028583015.1). Classification (NCBI taxonomy): domain Eukaryota; kingdom Viridiplantae; phylum Streptophyta; class Pinopsida; order Araucariales; family Araucariaceae; genus Wollemia; species Wollemia nobilis. The sequence goes on along the minus strand of JAQPPZ010017131.1, from coordinate 205,122 downwards.
GGATGTTGCCTCTACTGTCCAACCTCAACCTCAAACTTCCAAAGGGGACAGCACTAAGTCTAATTCTAGTTTTGGCTGCCCATCACCATTGTTACAAGAATTTGCCAAGGGTCCTTTTAATATGAAAAAACCTCTGCTGCAGTTTGTAACCAACCTTGACCAAGGCAAAAAAATTTCAGGGGGCTCAAGAAGATGGCTGTGTAACTTTTGTAAAACTGAGTTTAAAGGCAGCTATACAAGGGTTGAATCACATCTAATTGATAAAGCAGGAACAGGGGTTAGGGGATGCAAAAAAATGAATAGGCTACAAGTGAATGAAACCAATAAGCTTGTGCAACATGCCAGACTTAGAGGTTTACCTAGTTTAGACACACCTTTGCCTAAAGCTGGCCAATCATCTAGAGCCAGAAGTGACTGTGGAGGCTCCTCAAAACAGCCAGAAGCATCAACCCAAACCTCTAATATCAATATGCCACCGCTGCCCTCAAGGAAAAATGCCAAAGGAAATGTAAGTGACATGTTTAATGTGCAAGCAAGAGAGGAAGCGGATGAGGCTACATCAAAATTATTTTTTGCACATTGGCTTCCTTTTCATATTACATGTTCCCCCTATTTTAAGGACGCAGTAAGAAAAATAGCCAAGGCAGGGACTTCATATGCACCGCTTGGAGAAACTAAGCTTCGTACCTCTCTCTTGGACAAGCAGTATTCCAAATGTAGTTTGGTTATGGAGGAGATGAGGGACACATGGTTGACGAGTGGATGTTCCATCGTCATGGATGGGTGGACTGACATTTGTCAACGTCCACTCATCAATATTATTGTCACATGTTCAGCAGGTCCTTATTTTCTTCGAGCCATTGATTGCATGGGGAAAAGAAAGGATGCTGAGTACCAATACCTCTTGTTGAAGGAGGCTATTGAGGAGGTTGGACCCTCCAATGTTGTACAGGTAATCAATTTGACAATTTTCATTTTTCTTATGAAAATCAGAATCTATATGGTTGTGTAAATGAAACTATTTTTGTTGTGTAAACTATTCTAAATATTTTTGTTGTGCACTACAGGTGATTACAGATGCAGCCCCTGTTTGCCAACGTGCGGGGAAAATGATAGAACAAAAATATAGACATATTTTTTGGACCCCGTGTTGTGTTCATGCATTGAACAATGCATTGAAGGACATTGGGAAGATAGATTGGGTGAGGGCTATGATTGCAGAAGCTAGAGAGTTGCAAATGTTCGTTTGCAACCATCACACTTCCTTAGCCCTCTTTCGGTCCTTCTCAAAGAAGGCATTCATCAAACCAACAGAAACCAGATACGCCACCTTCTACATTTTATTGGAGAGGATGATTGAGGTGCAGGATGCTTTACAGTCCATGGTAGTATGCACGGAGTGGAAGAGGTGGTCGGAATCAAAGACAGAGGAGGGATTGAAAATAAGAGACAAAGTATTGGATGATAGTTGGTGGACTCAAGCCAAGTAAGAAATTTTCAAATTAGTTTATGATTTATGATTTATGATTGTTCATTTTTAGTTTCAAATTGGATTGCTCATATAGTTTAAGCTTTTTTATTTTTTATTTTTCAATTTCTTGTAGGTACATTGTGTCTTTCATTGCCCCAATTGTTGCAGTCATTAGATATGCTGATACAGATTCTCCTAGTCTAGGAGAGATCTATGAGACTTTTGACAACATGCTTGGGGAGATCAAAAAAATCATTGGTGCTAGAGATCCATCATTGTTATTCTATGAGGTCAGCATTAGACCTATCATACAGAGGAGGTGGGATAGGATGAACACCCCCTTCATATGGCAACATATGCAGTAAACCCAAAGTGGTATGTGCCTAGGCCTGGGAGAGTGACTCCCTATCGTGATCCAGAGGTGAGACAAGGGTTTTTGAATGCCCTTAAAAAGTTATATACGAAGGAGGAGGGCTCAATACTTAGAGATGAGTTTCTCCAGTTTGTGAGTCTTAGGGGCGCTTGCTTCGGCCAACCAGAGTGTAAAGAGGATAGGGCTACCATTGCCCAAAAAGATCCCATTGGATGGTGGACACTATATGGGGATGATGCACCTAACTTGCAACATTTTGCAATTAGGGTTCTTTCACAGGTTGCTAGTTCCTCTGCTGCTGAGAGGAATTGGTCCACATACAACTTCATCCACAATGTGAGGAGGAACAGGCTTACCTCTCGCAGAGCGGAGAAGCTAGTTGCAGTGCATAGCTCTCTTCGCCTTCGTGAGAGAGTTAGGCCAGAATACAGGCAATCTCCAGCTACACGATGGGATGTTGATCCAAAGGATCCAGGACAGATAGATGAGGATGAGGATCAAGGGGGGTTGGTTGGAGTTCCATTGGAGGCTCTTCAGTCAGATGATGAGGGCAGCTCATCAGATACAGATTCTAATAGTGATGGCCCAGCAGAAGTTCCAGAGGAATGAGAGTATTTACTATTTAATTTTATGATGTAAACTCTTTTTGTTGTAATTTGTAAATGAGCATTGAGACTATGAGTATTTGAATTTCTGATTTCACTATTTGGTTGTATTTTTGTTCTCTTTGTATTTTAAAATTTTAAATATTACTTAGTGATTGGACAACAATGCAGAATTGCTAGAGAGTAGAGACTAAACAGTGAAGCTGTCTTGCTTTTATAATTTATTATTTATATTGAGGGTTGTAAAGTTGTAAACTGATGACTGTCTTGAATCTTGATTGACCATTGATGGCTGAAAAACAAAAAACAGTCTTAACTGTTAGAGATTGCACTTGATATCCTTGGCTGAACCTTCAAGTTACATTTGTTGAAATGGTTGCACTTAGTAATAGGCTAATAGCTGAGTTCATTTCAGATTGAAATATGTTTTTAAGTTTTAACATGCATACTTTTTAAGTTTTTAGTATTTTTCATTTTTGTTGTGTGTAGAATTTGTAGATTATTCTAAATTTCTAAAAAATTTCATAGTATTATACCAGCCGTCCCCCCAGCCGTCCCCCAGCCGTCCCCTTGGATTTGACCCATGATGTCAGTGATGAGAACAATGATATGAGCAAGATACTCGTTTGTTTGACCACTAATATCAGTTAAAGCAGGTATCTCAAATACAAAAAGGGATATGCCTGGGATTCAAGGGCTTCTAAAGCTTTCTCAAGTTTTGGAATATTCGTGATATGTTATAGCTTCATGAAAGTAAAGGCTTTGCTTTTTGCAAAAACTTGGAATATTTTAAAGATGAGAACTGCAATACTAGCAAGCAAAATAGGGTGTGTCCCTTTCCGATAGAACTACAGAGGACATTTTTCATTTACAAATAGACTTAAAAATTCTGCCCCTTTCATGGATGCCAAAATAATATACGAGAAACAGGAGATCAATAGATGTATACTGCACTCCTACCATTTTCTAACAGTTTGTGTTTTTATTGTTAGGTGAAATTGGATGCTAGCTATATTTGTTTTTGTTGCCCAACTTTGTATGTACTGAACATTGCTTCTATAAGTTGGAAACTTGGTCTATGTACTCTTAATTACAGTTCTTGAGTAAGCATGTGCCTATATTCATAGATGATTTTAATTGATTCTTAAATGATCAATGTATTGTGACATATATTCAAAAACATGACATGCATTGCAGTGAGTATTTGTATTCAAGTTCATTTGGTATGCATCTTTTCTAACGGCTCCCAATATAGCCACGTTAGCTATCTTTATTATTATTTGCTCGGGCCCTAGGATAAGGTAGTCAGCCCTTCAACAATAGGGTTAGGGTTATTGTTGATTTAGTCTATACTAGGAAGATATGTTGTAGTTAGAATCATCCTTTTATATTCGAATTTTAGTTGCCTTTATTGCGCATATGAGACTTCGCCCTCTCCAAGTGGCTATGAGACTTTGCCCTCTCTAAGTGGATAGGATTTGTATTGATTTGGAATTTGGAATTTGTTACTTGCATTATTGATTTTCTAGCATTGAATCTGACTTACTATTCAAGTGGATGTTTACTTTTGCACAAAATGGCCCAATTGGTTCCAGGGAGTGATTTGCTTGCTAGCTAGAGTGAATCGGTCAACATGTTGTGAGGAAGTAAATTTGAAGGCGCAGATCACGAGACATATTTTGAGAGCAACATTTTGGCATGTAGTGGCGCACTAAGTCACTTTGGAACCCTTCAAGTTTGTTAGAGGCATAATTAGAGGCAAGTAATATTTGGTGGTGCATCATTTTGCTAAAGATGCCCCCAAATCTTTACTTTTACTAAGAGTAATTGTTTCTCACCCTAGGTAACTTAGGGGTAAACTCTTACTATAAATAGGAGCCTAGGGCTCCATTGTATTCATATTTTGGCCATGAGAATTCAGAGTTACACTTTGTGAAACCCACATTGTGCTTTGACCTCATGAGATTGTAAGAAATTGGCAAGTCCTTATGCATTCCATCAGTGGCACTACCCTCCTGGTTTGCTAAGTGTGTGGCGATTGTGTTGCCCTTTTAGCCCATCTTGTCATTTTATTATCAATTTCATATCTAATGAATGGGTGAACATTGATGTTATTCGTATTTTCATGTGTTGATTGATCACGCACTTTCCTCACTATAGTTTAACCCGTGTTTGGTTTAAATCACTTGCACCTTTTTTTTCATGCATTTTTTTTAAGTACTTTATTTTCTGCAATTTACTTTTAATGCAATTAGTGTAGCAGTATTCTGCAAGGACAATGGGGAGACAACCTAATTCTGGAGGTTGGGAGGAGCCATTGGCACTCCCTTCCAATTTTGTTGAAGCTAGAATCGGGGCATAAACACTAATTTAGAAGTCAAGACAATTCCCCAGTTCAAAAGGACCCTTGCGAGAGACCATCTCATTGCAATCTTCTCTTCTAACTGATCAAAGTAAGGGGTATTTCTTGCAACACTTGTTTTGGAAGTGCCCCAAAGGATTATTTTAGGTTTTGCTTTCTCTCCTAGTGTATAAACAAACCCACTGCTTGTACTAGTTGGTTGCAATTCAACAACCGTTTGCAGAGCATTGGTCATCTAGAGAATTTATGCATGAGCAGAAGGAATATCAACCCAAAAATCTCAGTAAGCATCACAACACCAAATATCAATGTCTTTGACCAACACGTCCTTCAAACACCATGGCTTCGCCTCCTCACAACACCTTTCCTCCTGCCACTCCTCCCTCTGCACCTCCAATTGGTATTGTTTTGCCCAATATCATTGACTCCAATCTGCGAATTTATCTTGAGCACTAGGAGACACTGGTTAACTTAAGACCAAATAAAGAAGACCTTGGAGTCCATCCAAAGCCATTTCGGTCTTGCCCCTATGGAGCGTTACCTTGACCAAGAGTTTCAGCAAGTCATTGGGCAGTAGCCACAAGGAATGCAACAAACACCAAATTCTAAGACATATTAGGACACCTACATCTACCAGCAATCGCTGTTCAATCACAAGCCTCTAATTTCCTATGGCAGTCACATGGTTCCCTCGGTTACTAGGGGCACTCTTCCAGGTATGGGTGGTTTTAACTCAAGCTTTGCTACCAATCATGATCCCTCTGTAGGAGGTGCTGCTATTTTCCTTTCTTGGCCTTGCGATGTTCTTATTCCAAGCATTGACATCTTGGCTAGCCAAGATGGATAGCATCATCCGCCAATACCATGTGCCTGAAGGAGGTTGTGTTACATTGGCTATTACTAAGTTGGGAACCCATGCTCATTAGTGGTTGTTATGGGAGCTTTGCAAACAAAAAACCTCTCTCATGTGGCCTGAGTTCCAAGTGTTGTTCCTGCATGAGTTCGACAAAGGATCTTCTACTTCGTATATGATCTGTTTGGTGCAAACCAAGAAAAAAGGATCGATTGAGGATTATTGCACAGAGTTAAGTCTGCTCACCTACATCTATCAATTGGATACATGGTGTTGGTCTCAGCCTTTTTCCATGGCCTTAAGGAAGAAATTTGATGGGAAGTTGACATGCACGATCCATACACTGTCGATGATGCTGAACATGTAGCTCTAGCGGTAGAAAGGAAGCTCTAGTTGTCCCGTCCCCAACCTAGGCATGATTTCCACCCTTGACAACCTACAATAATTGTAGCGATGAGCACCCCTAGGGATTCTTTTGTTTCAAATGTCGTTCACACCATCCCTAAGATCAGGCTTGTGAAGAACGTCGTAACTTCCAAGTGGAAGGCGAGGAAGTAGCAATGTCAGAAGATGAAGATCAAGATTCATCGTAGCAAGAGACACCGACTACAATAGCAAATTCTAAGCATGAGGCTGATAGCATGGATCTCTCTGCATTTACCCTTACGGGGCTCTAGGCTCATCATACCATCAAGGTCTAAGGATTCATGAAACATCAGAGCATTAAAGTGTTGATTGGTTCAAGTAGCATGCATAACTTTATTGACAACGAAACAACAAAGTCTTAGGGATTGCATATCAATACTTTTACCTAGGAAAAATTTCAAATATTGAGTGCAAATGGGGGCATAACTTAGTGTGTGTGTTGAATGACTATGATTAACATCGACATGGGTTTTTTATACTTGGTTTGACCATCTCTTTGCAATGAATCTAGGAAGGTCACATGTCATCTTGGGCACACAATGGCTTTCCTGACTCGACAATGTTTTTTTTTTGAATTTACATGGTGGAATCGGTAGCCGCCATGAATCCGGGCAGGTTGTCCAGCTTTTTATGGCCGCCACAGTAAAGACTGACTCGACAATGTTACTATTAATCTACAATGACTATATGTCAATGGATGAAATAATGGAAAGTTCATTTGTCTTCAAGGAATCCAACCTCCTCCCTCCAAGGTGGTTAGTTCCTACAACATGGAAAATATAATGAAGAAAGGCAATTGTGGATTCTTTGCCTAGGTCAATTGCATGAAGTTTAATCTTTGGAGCCACTTCTAGTTGTTCCTTTAGACTTGTAGACTATTGTGGATCATTATGCGGATGCCTTTGGTGAATCCATGGGTCTTCACTACCCAATTCCGAGGAGTTAGCATCCGAATGTTCATCCCTATCGCTATCCCCAGCCCCAAAAGTTTGAGATTGAGAAGCTGGTCCAGGAAATGTTGGAGCAAGGAATTATCTGTTTAAGCATCAGTCCTTATTCCTCTTTGGTGGTTATGGTGTGGCGTAAGGACAACTCTTGGCATATGTGTCCTGATTTTTGACCTCTCAATAAGATCACCATCAAAGATAAGTTTCCTATCCCTCTTATAGATGATTTGTTGGATGAATTGCATGGCACTAAATACTTTATAAAACTTGACTTGTCCTCTAGGTTCCATCAAATTTGGGTTAGAGAAGAGGTTATCACCAAGATTGCTTTTCCCACGCATGAGGGGTATTATGAGTTCCTAGTCACGCCCTTTGGTCTTACTAATGGTCCTTCCACTTTCCAAATCCTCATGAATTCAATCTTTAGTCCTTTTCTTCGCAAGTTTGTACTAGTCTTCTTTGATGATATCTTAGTTTACAAGTCTTGGGAAGCTCATTTAGTTCATGTGGACCAAGTTCTTCACCTCTTATAGAAGGAAAAACTCTTTGTCAAAAGGTCCAAGTGTTCCTTTGGGGTCCATGAGGTAGGGAATAGTATCTTAGGAAGGAGTCAAGGTGGATCCTAACAAGATCAAAGCCATGCAAGATTGGCCCTTACCTAAATCCCTCAAGCAACTCTATGGGTTTTTAGGTCTTATCGGGTACTACATGAAATTTGTCCACAACTATGGCAAGATTGCCACTCCTCTCACTACTCTCACTAAGAAGGATGCCTTTGTTTGGTCCAAAGTAGCTTCCCAAGCCTTCCATGCCCTAAAGGAGGCTATGTGTACCACCCTTGTTTTGGCCACTCTTGATTTCAACAAACCCTTTGTCATTGAATGTGATGCTTCAAGCATAGGTATTGGAGTTGTTTTGATGCAGGATGGACATCCCTTGGCCTTTGAAAGCAAGCAACTCTCTAGCAAGAATATGGGTCGATCCACTTATGAGAAGGAAATGTTAGTTGTTCTGCATGCCATAGAGAAATGGCGACCTTATTTGTTGGGGTGATGCTTCATCATCAAGACCAACCATAGCAATCTTATGCATTTCGTAGAATGTCTTTCATGCCTAGATTAGAATAAATATTTGACAAAGCTCTTGGGATATGATTTTCTCATTGAGTACAAGGGGAAGGAGAATGTGGTGTCCGATACTCTCTCTCTCTCTCGCAAACATGAGGACATTGTTGCTATCAATGCCATCTCTAGTCCTCTTCCATAATGGCTTTCCCAGCTTCAAGAGGACTAGCTTTTGAACCCAGAGATTGCTAGCATCATTCATGAAGTGGAGTCTAGCTCTTCGTTGCCTTCCTTTTTCTCATATGTTGATGGGGTTCTCCGCAAGAAGGATCACATTTATCTTCCCCCATCCTTGGTTGTCAAGACTAGTGTCCTCCAAGAATTGCATGCATCTCCTTTGGCTGGACATTCTGGATTCTTAAAAATGTACCAATGGGTGAAGCAATCCTTTTCTTGGAAAGGATTAAAAGTAGATGTCAAGACCTTTGTGGCTGAATGTGAGGTATGTCAACGGAACAAGGGGGAAACTATTAAATCTCCTGGTTTGTTGCAACCCTTGCCTATTCCTGATCGCCAATGGGAGCACATTTCCATGGATTTCATTGAGGGCCTTCCCAAATCTGAGGGCAAAATGGTGATCTTTGTGGTAGTGGATCGCCTTTCAAAGTACGCTCATTTTTGTGCCTTGCAACATCCCTTCACAGCCAGCAAGGTTGCCAAGGTGTTCCTCGATTCTATTTTCAAATTGCATGGCATGCCCAAGTCCATTATTAGCAATCATGACCCTATCTTCACCAACAATTTTTGGAAGGAATTGTTCCATCTCAGTGGTACTCAATTGAATATGTCCTCTTCTTATCACCCTTAGTTGGATGGCCAAATGGAGATTGTAAACAAATGTTTGGGTACTTACCTTCATTGTTTTGCCCAAGACAAGCAGTATCACCAGGTTCATTGGCTCTCTTTAGATAAATGGTGGTACAATACTTCTTACCATTCTTCCCTCAAGATGTCCCCATTTGAGGCATTGTATGGTTAGAAACCTCCATCAATGGCAAACTATGTTCCAAGATCCTCCAAGGTGGCTCAAGTGGATGATTTGTTGCAGCAGTATCGGCTTGTGCTACAACTCCTTAAAGATAATTTGACCTAGGCCCAGAACTGCATGAAGCAACAACAAGACTTGCATCATTCTAAGTGACAATTTGTTGTGGGGGATATGGTCTTTTTGTGCCTCCATCCCTATAAGCAATTGTCCTTGAAGACCAAGTTAATCAAAAGTTGGCTCCTCGATTTTATGACCCCTACAAGGTGGTTCGTCACATTGGTGAAGTGGCATATTAGTTGGAGCTTCCATCGTCTTCCTGCATCCACCTTGTCTTTCATGTTTCTTGTCTTAAACAGGTTATTGGCCAAAAGGTGTAGTCCCAAATGGAGCTTCTAGTACTCGATGAAGAAGGTCGAATCACTCTCCAACCGGAAGTGGTGTTGCAGTCCAGAGTTCGTATTCTGCAATCTGGCCAGATTTAGGAGTTTATCCTCAAGTGGCAGGGTCTTCTAGAAGAAGATGCAACATGGGAGCCTAAGAGCATTTTCCAGTCATTTCCAGCTTTGAGGACAAAGCCTTCTTGGGGGATGGGGAGAGGGCATGCAATGGCTCCAATATAGCCACATCGGCTATCTTTATTATTATTAGCTCGGGCCCTAGGATAAGGTAGTCGGCCCTTGAGCATTAGGGTTAGGGTTATTATTGATTTAGTCTATAAATAGGAAGAGGTTATTGTTGATTAGTTGTTGTTAGAATCATCTTTTCATATTCGCATCTTAGTCACCTCTATTGCGCATATGAGACTTTGCCCTCTCTAAGTGGCTAGGATTTGTATTGATTTGGAATCTGGAATCTGTTACTTGCATTATTGATTTTCTAGCATTGAATCTGATTTACTGTTTCAGTGGATGTTTACTTTTGTGCATTATTGAATTGTTACTGCTATTACTGTATTTCTGGAAGTTGTTTCTTTACATCATAGCCTGCCAATATAGCCATTCCATATTGATTCCAATCAATCTATATCCTCCCATTTTGAATATAACTCCTTCCAAAAGAATACATGTATATAACACTCCCCGATGAGTATCTGGTAATCATCCATGTAGTAGGAGGGTATCATAAGCCTTAAATTGAAGATTTTTAATTTTTGCATATATAGGTAGAGGATGAAACTATAAAACTTCACAAAAATATTAATATGAAATCGTTAAGAGTATGCGAGCAAGTTCTGCAGTGGTACTGTATTTTACATGTCTCCTGATTGTACAGATGCTACTTTTTACCATCAAAAGCGCAGTGTGTAAGAAGAGAAAGATCATTATGTGAAGAGAAATTTAAAGTGTAATAAACTTTCTTCAATGTTTTACAGGTACCTGTTGCAGCAGCTGTGTACTATGATGACATGTATGTTAACTTCCATATTGCTGAAGCTACAGCTGCACAGATTGCTGGTATTAGGCTTTGGATAACAAATGAATATATGCATTCTGGCCTACGTGACAGCGGGGGCCAAGTATTTGATTACTTAATGGGAATGTTGAAAGGAAAAAGGCCCATATTTTAACAGCATTTCCAGTTGCAATTTACTTCTTTCTGAAGCAGTGACTGTTATAAGAGCAAGGCAATATGCTTTTTCACATTTTTCCTTGATGTTGATTGTGACATTGCATACCTTTGTGCAATCTTATTATATTAACTTATTAACAAACTTTTGTTTGTGACCATAGGTTTATAAATGACCTATTGATGATATCTGATGCTTCAAGTTTGATCCGAAAGTGGTTTCCATCTAAATTTCTGTGATAAAATATTTTCTGGCCTTTTCGATTTTAGACATCTTGTTGCCTGCTCATATTCCTGGCCTTTTTGGTTTTAGCTATTTGGCTTCCTGCTCATATCATACAATTGTTGCTCAGGAAAAAAATTGTTAGAAAAGTCCAAGCAAGTGGAAATAATCTTTTAATATGGAGAGGGAAAACCATGTATCTTCCCCTAAAAATAATATCTGATCATATTCAATGCAACCAATAAATTACAGGAATGAGATCAAGAAGACCACTATCAAATATTAATATTGGTGTAAAGCAAGGTTTATTGATAGATGAACTCTGAAGGGTGGATTGAAAAAAAGAAGAAGAAGAGGTATACCCATTGCAGTGTATCCTCTATTATTGTTGATTTATGTAGATCATGTTGTGCTACTAGCAAAACATATATATAGTTTACAAAGACATCTTGTAGCTTTAGACAAAGACAAAATTTGCAGCTCTTGTAAAATGAAAGTTAATTGAAGAAAATCATTGGTAATGGTTATTGGTTCTTAAGATAAAGACATAGTATCACATATAATAGTCAGAAATTGGAGGTGATTCCTTCATACAAATACTTGAAATTTGAATTTGATTCTAGCTGCAATTAGAATGCTTGTATAAACACATAAAAGGAGGTTTGAAATATCTATATACCATGCAAAATAAATGCATGCAGATGAATTCAGTTATTGAATTGTATTTTTTTTTTTGTTTTTTAAATTAATAAAGACATTGTACAAACAATTGTTTTATATGGTGGCTCTAATTGGGTCCTAGCCTTTTCAAAAGAAGCTTGTAAAATGGTTGAGAGAGTTCAAAAATATTTTTGTTACAAGAACTAGAGGTTAAGATTCAGACTCCTAATCCTATGAAATTAGTAGAAACATGAATGTTACTATTATAAGAAGAGGCATTGTGTCAGTTTTTGATATGTATGATCAAAATAAAAACAGATGGATAAAAACAAATTATCATATCAAATGATACTTGCAACTCAAAAGAAAGGTTGCTACCAAGACAACTTGAATAGATAAAAAATAGAAAATAGATGGAAGTGATTTACAAAGACACTTATTGAACATTTGATATTTAATACTAGAAAGAAGAAGAAGAAGAAGATATTTAATGGCAAGATTCTAGTGTGAATGAGATTTTACAAATGTAAGATCAATCCAATGGTCACCTATAAAGACCAAGTCATCTTAGGAGATTTCAATACAAAAAATATATATTACCAACCAATATAACCTAAAAGTTTTGTCATTTTGCAATTGAAACAAGAAAATACAAAAATATTTATAGAGAAGAATGCCCCTGTTTACTTCACAAGCAAGAAGTTAAGGAAGAGAATCATGTAATGTTACATTCTCTAGCATACCAACATCTAAGACAAAAACAATTGTTGCCACATGATGACTTAAGCAGCTTATATTAAGTTTGCCACTCGCAAAATTGGATAGATATCCTAAGGAGATTTTTGAACATCATAAAATGGATACAAACAAGATCTTTATGAATTAATGTAATGATTGTATTGAAGTGAATTGCAAATGAGATACAAAAAGAATTTGATTTCTAATACATTTTGAAAAATTATAATATCTAAAATAAATGTCTTGATTTCGAGGATACTAAAAAATAAACTTGTTACAAGAACAAATGTTTGTTGTGTTGTGATTCTCAATAAGCTTGGAGGAAAATAAACTTGAAAAAATATAAAGGGAGAACATGCCTTAAATATGAAATATATAGATTTCCATAATTTTTTCATGTGTTTTTATAGTTGGCTTTGGTAAATTGATTGCTATTTTTTTTTTTCAACTAATATTTTATATTGCATGGTTATCATTAATGTTTTTTCACTTTTGTAGTTTTCATTTCAAGGGCGTTCTAATTGATTACTATTCTCTATGTTTATTCATTTTTTAAATCATGACTAGAAATTTATGAGCAAAAATGTTTATTCCAACTGTAAGAGGAAAAATGGAATGTAATAATATAAAACCGAGTTTTTACTTTGTGGACTAATTGACATGCTTACTTGGCATATGAACCCTCAAAACAATGAAATCTTTTCTTCACCTAATATGTATGCTGTTTTATTTTTTACCACTTTAAGGTTACAAAACCTTTGGGTAAACCATGCCTTGTCAATATGTTTATGCCTTCGAGTATAATTAAAAGTGTATCACCAGCAACATATTGTTCTAATTGGTTCAAGTAGGTTTGCAATTCATGGATGATAGTCTATCATCAATATTGAATCAAATAGCAAACAAATAAAGGGTTATAGTTTAATTTTACAATGAGATCAATTTATTAAATTTTAAGATATTTTTAGCCTCGTTAACATTTTTGGTTGTGAGTAAGCTATTTTTTCTTTGCCCTAGTTTTTCTTGTGTTTAAGAACTTTTTTTCAGTAATGAAATAATTTATGAAGTAAGTTATTCTACTTTTTCAATATTAGTTTCTCCCATATGTATTCCTTACTTTCTATTGCATTGTTTTTTGTTTTCAATTAGTTAAATAGAATTGGAATGGGTTGCACCTGTATTACATCATAATCGTGTGGTCATGGAACTTCAACAAACTACATTGTTGTATTTGGCAATTGTGCATGATTTGAAACTAGTCGGGATTATACCATTTGATATTTTCAACTTTTTTATTGGCAACAATATGTGTCTAAATTGTGGAGAAACAACTTACTAAACCTTGTAGGTAGCATATTGCTATTTTATTATGGGTTACTAATAATTGAATAAATGAATTTGGTTATTAGTTTGTTGTCACCTTATTATGAAAAATAAAATGCAAAGCAAAGTAACTTTAAGGTCCACAAGTATTATATATACAAGACCACCTTGTACATACTCCCTTGGGTCTACTATGCATGGAAGGAAGCACTTGTGTTATACTATTTAGACCTCCTATGATGGATGGTTATTGCTATGGGATAGATCATTGCCAACATCAACCTTCATACTTATTAATGTTGACGATTTTTAGGTAAAGCTATGTCCACAAAAACTAGACTCTTTATTGTAGAACTTAGTGTCATACTCTTATGTAGTAAAGCTTGACAAGCATATTATAAATGTATGTTATAACATTGTAAATGCAAGACATGATTTCAATGCTATATATGTCATTTAATGTTGATGTTTTATATTGTTTAGGTCTCTATTGTTATTTACTATTATTTATTATTATTCAAGGTTCATGTTATTGGAAGGAATAAAATATTAGCATACTGTATATTGTTGCTTAATATCTCTTAGTCTATGTTTTTGGTAGTGTCAAATCTAGATTGCTTTTTTGTATATGTTATTTTCTATGAGCTGCTATGTATCCGTAGATATATATAGAAATAGAAAAAAATAAAGAAAATAAAAATAGTTGATAGATCTAGAGGCAAATGTTAAAGACCTTTATTCAAAGGAAGGAGAGCTCTTGGTAATTCTTTGCACTCCATGTAATGTTATCGTAATAGAATTTGTAATACAAGAGATTAGGGATATAAAAACCCTTGTTGAGTAGGTATGGAACCAGGATGTTGAATGTATGTTTGTAAACCTATGGTTCACTCTAACTTAGACTACAAGAGGCATAGGTAAAAGCATGGGAATAGTGAGAATGCAAGGTTGAATGAATAATAGCATATGCTACAGTGACATGAACAATAGACAAAGGGAGAAAGAAGCACCAATAGGAGCTAAGGGGTGCTATGGAGTTAGCCAACAAGACAGTAAGGACATAGTCCTTTTGGATGAGTTGGTGTATGTTCTAGTGTTGAACAAGGCTCAAGGAGTGGGACCTTCATTTTATAAATGCAATACACTTTCAATGCTACATTTGTTGATATGTTACCTCACTCAGATATTTAATTTTATTTACTATTTAGTATTCTTAATTTTTGAAGGTTCATGCTGTTATTGAAAATAATATAATACAAGATTATTGTTTGTTCTTGCTTAATGTCTCTCTGTAAATGTTTTTAGTGATGTATAACAACTATATTGTTCTTACCATAAGTATCTGTTCATAAACTATTATATATCTGTTCATGGTGGAGACAAAGGTGCTAAGTTCTATGAATGCACAAAAGTGTTTTCGATTGGTGTTTTGCTTGAGCCAATGATCAAAGGGTGTATTATGCAACTGTTTGCAATAAAAAGGTAAATAAGTTCAATAGTAACTTCCAACAATTCAAATTTAAGTAAATATAGCATATGTTACTAGTACATGGACATGGACTATATAGGGGATAACATACAAGTGAGCAAGTACCTTCTTGGAACTCTTACAATGTTGTCATTTTTAGCTCTTGGCTAGAGGTTGGCACCTAGCTTCAATAACTAGTGCCTAAGTTGGTTCCATGACTAGTGTTTATAAATTAGCTTCAATTATTTTTGGATGCTAATAAGAATTGCATTCATGTGTATGTGTATATATATATATATATATAATAAAATTTTTTCCTAATAGGCTAAGGTGTTTCCTTAAGTGGGTTTACTTTGTTTTGTTATACATTGGGTTATTTAACATGCTGAATGTTCCTGATTAAAGCTCCACTATGCTATATCCTAATCACAGAACTTTCTATGTATAAGTTGATCCCTATTTGGACATGAAGAGTCCTTTTATAGATCGAATGGAGCTCTACTTTAACCTTTTCTAAAACAATCGTAGATGTGATCAGACTTCCAATCCTACAAGCCTATACCATTGTGGGATTAATAATGAATGGATCTTGGATCTACTCCAAAAATTCTAGATTGATGCCTATTTATGATTGGATATCAGCTACTATTGGAACATTAGTGTCACATTTATAAATGAGTAGACCTTTACTTTTATCAAGCACATACTTCCATTCATTAGAGGACAACACTTGACTTTGGTGAAACTTGTAAGCTTGTAACTATTATAGGATGAAACTTAGTTTTGATCAAACTTGTAACCTTCCAAAATCTGATTAACATTCATCGAATATTTACTTTCACAATAGGATCTATTATCAAGTTGACTTTTCGCTCTAACTAGAATGCTCTCTTGGAATAGTCATATTTACTTGGAAAGAAATGGATCCCATTGCTTCAAGTGGTGTTTATAAGGGTTGTAGTGACAAAATAATAGAGTAGAAAACATTTATATAAAAGTATACATACATCACACATGAAGTAATCCATGTGGCCCTTTGGATGTGAAGAGTATCCTTGAGTATGGATATCATATTTATGTGCTCTTGAGGGATGTGAAGATGACCCTCATTCTCTTAAAGGATGTAAAGAGGATCCTTGTGTAGAAGAGGAAGACAAAAATGTAAACTGGGACTCCTCATAAACATGAGTTTCAAATGTCTGAAATGAACTTCTTTGGGCTAAGGGAAAGATCATATTTAAAATGCATCACCATGTTGGATGATATCTTATTTAAGACCTTCTCAAACTAATAAGTTGAATGGTTGTGGTCGTCTC
Organism: Wollemia nobilis; assembly: GCA_028583015.1. Classification (NCBI taxonomy): domain Eukaryota; kingdom Viridiplantae; phylum Streptophyta; class Pinopsida; order Araucariales; family Araucariaceae; genus Wollemia; species Wollemia nobilis. The sequence goes on along the minus strand of JAQPPZ010017131.1, from coordinate 188,679 downwards.
TCACAAACATCACAAGGTAGAAATCAAAGCACTTTATGGATGCATGTCCCTTCTATAATGATTTCAAATGTAATCGATACATAAGTTCTTGGATCACTATATAACTTTATGAGGCATTTGATACCTTAGCCATGATTTCCCAGTCCTTGGCCAATATAAATTATTTTCTTCAATGTATTAAATCAATGCCATTGGTATGCTTCTCAAAATAACCAAACAAATACAAGGATAAAATTGATTGTTAAGAAGATGAAGCACTCTTCATATTCATCCTTTTTATGTTTGACCACCTTGACAACATGGTTGATATTTTTGTAATCTATTGAACTCATCTTTAGAACAATCATTTTTGTTGGGTTTTACAAAGAAAACCTCTTTCACTTCTAGTTCTTCCTAATTTTTTTTATAAGCTAGTTATATCTCTTCACAATTTAGTTGATACATTTAATAATTGAGTCTCCAAAATAAGAATCCTTTATCTTCAACTTTGGCATCTTTATGATAATGAATTAGAGGTTTATCTATTTTCTTAAACTTCATCTTGCAACATCTAGTTTAGGCTCTTCAAATGCTTGATCTCTTCCTATATTTGTTGATATTCATGTCGTAACAATTTTATCTTCACCATATTAAATGGAGATGAAAAGCGTTGGAGCATAAAATTGACATGGTATCATTGATTCTTATGAGAGTGAATTTAGATTGTTATTTTATGAGGGAGAGATAAGTTTGAGGATTTGAAATCGAGATAGAGCATGGATGATAAGGCCCATATGTTGCAAGATCAAACATAAGAATTATGCAAGTGTATGTAGGGAGAAGAATTGACATGTTTGCATAACGATTGAGTGACTAACTAAATGAATGAATATGTGTACACATAAACTGTTTGTCATTATGTTGTCATATTATGTTAAATACTGGAGGATTTCCATATTATGTCAAGTGTTTGTAATAATGTGCATGTGGCAAAGTGTTGTAATAATGTAACGTAATGGGTTATTTTTAATGTTTTATATAAATAGGTACTTTGGAGGTAGTTTGGTAGTTGACAACTATCAACCAATCCCATTACATATATAATTGTGCATCTATGTGGGAGATGCAATAGAGGTGTGTGTGCATGTTATATTAGTTGTAGATTTTTTGATTGAGTATTGATGTATTACAAATAGTTGCTATGTAGGATACATGTTGTGTGCACAGTGTATCCATTTGTATTTGTAAGTTATTCCTATTATATATTTTATATAAATCATAATAGAGCTATATTGTAATGTGTTGTATTCCATTTCTATATTTTGGCACCATGGCCTTGTTCAATATTTGAAACAGATCCCTTCAGATGTCAACTCTATGTTTTTGGTGCTTATCCCTAAAATGGCTGATGCTAAGGATTTTACAGCTGATAGGCCTATCAATCTGTGTAATACTATTTTTAAAAATTTGACGAAGACCCTAGCGAACAAATTGAAACTTTTATTACTAGGCATCATTGATATCTTGCAGAGCGATTTTATGGTTGGGAGGCAAATTCTGGATGGAATCATTGTAGTCCATGAAATCATCCATTCGGTGACCAAAAGTGGTAATTCTGGGACCTTGCTCAAGTTGGATATGAACAAAGCTTACGATAGGGTTTATTGGGAGTTTCTCTTCAAAGTATTGCATAAATTTGGCTTTAGTCAGGAGTGGATAAGTTTGATCAAATCATGTGTCTCTTCAACCAAGTTCTTAGTTTTGGTGAATGGCTCTCTGACGGGATATTTTACGAGTTGTAGGGGAATTCATCAAGGAGATCAGTTTTCCTAATACCTTTTTATTTTACTGGTAGAATATTTGGGGTGGGGCATCAAAGATGACTGTTATATTGTAGGCCTTAAGTCGGCTACACCCATCAGTCCCATATCCCATCACCAGTTTGTCGATGATACTCTTATGTCCTTTCAAGCTTCAATTTCACAAGCAAAATCAGTTAGAAGTATTTTGGAAGATTATGAAGATGCGGTGGGTCAGCAGGTTAATTTCAGGAAAAGTGTTATTTTTTCTTCAATACTCATCCAACAAGGCAGTTGAGGATTGCAAATATTCTGGGATGTAATATTGGGTCTCTTCCTTCAGCCTACCTCGGGATGCCAATATTTTTTGGGGCTTCAAGATCATCCTTGTGGGAACCGGTTGTGGAGTGTATCCAGAGAAATATTGCAAGCTTGAAAGGGGCTCTCCTGAGCCAAGTAGGAAAAGTGATGTTAGTTAAGGCCACCCTTCAAAGCATCTCGATATATTTCCTTTCTCTATTATGAATCTAGGGTAAGATTCTTGAAATAATAGAACAAATCCAACACTCATTTATTTGGTCAGGAGCAAGTGAAAAAAAATCATCTAGTGGCGTGGGACCAAGTATGCAACAAGGAGGAGGGTGGTTTAGGCCTTAGAATATTGAAATCATGAACAAAGCTCTTGTTGCCAAGTAGGATTGGAGACTGGTTCAAGAGGAGAAAGTAGGATGGGTTGATATTGTCAAAGCCAAATACCTAAATGATGGGAAGTAGTTTATTAGAGATCCATTATCCCTCTAGGGTTCAAATTTTTGGTCTAGCCTGATAAAATGCAGATAAGATATTCATAGAGGGGGTAGGTGGTGTTTGGGAGATGGAAATTTATCGACTTCTAGAGTGACGTGTGGGTGATTGAGGTTCCGTTGGAGTCAAGATTAGAGTTGGCTTTAGTTAAATCAATTATAGATCATTTATAGGGGAATAAGGTTTATGATTTCATTGAAAGGATTGAAGATCACCCCCGATGGAAACCATTTAAATTCCCAAGATTTTTGGTGGAGGAAAGGAGGGCATATGATTTTTTTTTAATATCATTAAATGGATTATAATTCCTGGAAGAGAAATTCTGGATAGATTCATCTGAGGATTAGAGAAGGATGGGAAATTCTCTATCAAATCAACTTATTTAGTAGCAGATGGTCCTTATGATCATTGGTTTCTGGTAGATTAAATTTGGCTGAAAGGACTGACTTCAAAAATCAACACTTTATTTTGGTTGGCCATAGAAGGAAAATTTATAACTTTAGACAATCTCAAAAAAGAGGTATGATTTTACCTAATGCTTTTTTCTTGTGCAAAAATGTAGAGGAATCCCTACTCCATCTTCTTTCCAACTGTCCTTTCTCATAAGAGGTTTTTAGCTACTTTTCAAATATTTGAACATCCAGTGGGTGTTTTCAAACAACCTAGAGGATGTGCTGACCCAATGGGTTTTAGGTGGTGGATTTGAAAGGAAATAAACTCAAGGGTGTTTAAGGATGCTGCCCATTCGCCTAAAGACATGGCTTTGCAGGCAATTTATTTTTCCATGGAGAACATTAGAACCCTAAATATGAATGATGTTACTATAGAGCAAGAATTATCAGTGCTACATTATAGGTCCATTTCAATATTATCCTACATGTATGCCCATATTTTGGCCCTTCCTCAATCTAGCACATAGTTTTTCATATTATGCTACATTATAGGTCTATTTCAATATTATCCTACATGTAAAAAAAAATGAGGCCCTTGAGGGACTATGAGAAAATCCCATTGTACCTCTAAATACACTTGTATACATGGGATAGACCTGTTGTATCCTACACACTTGTATACATCCTACACATAGACACATACTTTAGGGGAAATATAAATCACACACCCTAAACTATAGACTCACACACTAATCTAATATTTACAATATGTACAAGTGCATATTATACATTGTACCATAGGGGTACATTAGCATGTACCAAATAATTTAATATTCTCCAACAATCACCTAATGTAAATACTTTAGGATAGATTTACTTTCCAACTCAAAACTATTTCTCAAATTTATAGGTGCTAGTTGGTCAAATGAGGGTGCAAGGAGCTCAGGGAAACACCTTGATCCAAACACTACCTCCAAATATAAAACCACCATAAAATTTATTGTAGTATCCTCCTCTCCATCGACAAGGCTTATAGTGTCCTCCTATCTAAAACTTACATGAACCACCTAACCAACAACTAGCCTATCCTAATATGCCACCAATTTATAATTTGAATCCTCCCTTTCTATTATCATATTACATAATGTAGTGGTATCTTCAATATTTTTCCCATTGTATCTTCCCTCAAATGCCCCCATATCATGTTGAAATTTGTGTAATCTAATCTTGTTAGACCAAGGTCAAATGTGTGATATGGTGCTTATAAGTTCCAATTATGTAGCCTACAGACATGTGATTATGTAAGCCTATGGGCATTCCTCATCTATGTCAGCCTATGAGACCCTTTCATATCATACTTAGTGGTATTTTTTAATCCACCTTTATGGATAAAATCACTTAAAGGGTAATTTATTATTATTTTATAATAAGGTTAACCTCAAGGTTAAGCTTATGTTGTCTTGAGGTTAACCTCTCATTGGGGATTTGGTATCACTTTAAATACCCCTAAAAAAGGATCCATTTATTTTATAAGTGTGAATAAAATGTGATATATTGGCATGTCCATGATCACCCACCTTATATTTCTTGTCATTTCCCTTAATTTATTTTCTATCGTTTCTTATTGCTATATTTTGATAATCTTTTCTTTTTGGCATATTATTGTGGTAAATGCATGTTTTGGAAGGTTTTTTGAAAATTATTATAAATTTTAACATGGTATTGAAGTGAAATCTAGAGATATTTCATTCATTTAGTAGAAGATATTTTTGTTGGTTATCTCTTGATATCATATTATAGGTTCTATCTTTATTTCAAATTCAAAAAATTCAAATTTTAATTCTTTCATTTGGGCACCAACAAGTGGTGTGAATTTATTTTACGTGCTATTCATACATTGGTTGAGAAGAAAGTCATAACCTATCTAAAAATTCTAGTACAAGAAGTGTGCACCAACAAGGATGACAAGACAACAAGACCGTGTGATTGAAGTAGGGAGGGCACATGTTCGATTCTATACCAACCTCAAACTACCTTCATCGAGAAAAATCTCTTGCCCTTAATAATTCCAAAGGGAGTGGCATAGTTCAGAACTTGACCATTTATTTGATGTATAAGTAATATACTATGATTTTTGGAGGCTCCTCATTTCTCCTTTATATATGTTAGTGTGGTGCACTAACTGGGAATCTTGTTTGTAGACGCAGAGTCAAAAGGTTGAATCTTAAAAGCTTATTTTTTTACTAGATTATCTTATTTGATCAAGTGCATACATGCTAAGGGGTAGGTTGTCCTGAAAAGGCCTTAGCCCATTAGGTGACATAGTTTTTAGGGTATTTGTTTGTGAGATTGAAGTGTTAGGTTCAAAACCTAATGGTGGCACCTCTTTTGGTTCTTTTATTGTGAATGTATGGCATGGTGGTTGATCATCCTTCTTGTTCATGGGAAGTCTTGGGTTCAAGCCTAATTGGCTCTAAAACCACATAAAAATCAATTTATATATAAGGTATTTAATCTGTGAATCACATAAAATCAAGTGTTAAACTTAGATTTGCAAGCATAAAACCCAATCTAGTGGCAAAATGTTGTAGTAGTTGTATTGCCATAATTCTTTCTAAGGTTTTGCATTTAATTTTTCTTATTTGAGTGCTAATATAACCAAATCTTCCAGAGCTCATAACTTTTGTATATAAAAGCATTTAGAGCCTATTTTTATATTACATAATGTTTTGAGCTCTATGTAGTGATCATATCATTTTATAAACTTATTATAGATCGATTTAAGGTTTTTGTACAAAATGGATTCCTTAGGGTATGTTACTTACCTCAATGGGTGAAATTACAACACTTGGTTAGTTAAAATGGAAGGATTATTGAAAATAAACAATATCTAGATCATATTCAATAATAAATAAGAAGGTCTTAGTTATCTTGAACTCAATAACAGAAAGGAGGAAGCTCTTACACTATTCTTCATCTTAGTGAAACTATATTTACTTTTTCACATTAGTATTGCCTTATGGACTACTTTGAAATATCTCTATAGAAAAGTAAGTGCTAATGAAGTTAATATAATAGAAATTGATCTCTCTAATCTCAAAATTTAGATTTCAATAATGTTAAAGATAATATATCCCACTTCAAAGATCTAAAATGTGATCTAGCTAGAATAGGAGAAAAGTTAAAGAGTGATGAAGAGTACATTGAATCCATTACTTCCAATCTTCCTCAAATAGTTGGATTAGTTCCTTGTGTGAATGCTATGAATATCAAAGAGATACAACCCATATGTATTGAAGGAATTCAAGCTTCTAATCCATTATTAAGTGATAATTAATAATCATGGAGCTCTTTCTCATACACCTTCAAGTCATTGGAATCTAGGGCTCAAGTGCCTAAGGGAAATTCTAAGATTTCAAAGAAGTCAAATATTTGTGAGTTTGTAAAAGGAAATGAAACTCCATCAAGAATTACATTACAAGGATAAAGAAGATTGAGATAAATTCTTGAGGGTTGGTAATAAGCTTTCAGATGATGAAGATGAGGACAAAGGAGGAACAACAAGGGATAACTAGAGTATTAATTATGTGAAGAGGTGTCCTCTCTAATGCCTTATCTCTTTGGCCTTATCAACTCAAATTATGGGGATAAGTTAAAATTTATGTAATATGATCTTGTTTAGGCCAAGGCCAAATGTGTGAAATGGTGCTTATGCGTGCCATTTATATAGCCTACATGCATTCCTCCTCTATGTAAGCCTAGTTATCCCTTTCATATTTCACCTTTAGTGGTATTGGTTAATCCATGTTTATGGGTAACCTCACTTAAATGGTAATTTATTATTATTTTATTATAAGGTTAATCTCAAGGTTAAATTTATGTTAGCTTGAGGGTAACCTCTCATTAGTGATCTCATATCACTATAAATACCCCTCAACGAGGATCCAATTTATTATAAATATGACTAAAAAGTGATATATTAGGATTCCCATAAACACCCACCTTATACTTCTTGTCATATACCTTTATTTATTTTTCATTATTAACTATTGCTGTCCTTTAATTATATTTTCTTGTTTTTTATATATGGTGAATGCATGTTTTGGAAGGTTTCTAGAAAATATTACAAATTCGAACATATGAAGCATATGCGAACTTGCCTCATGGACATGTAGTGTATCCCTATTTGATGTACTATGGTCAATTTTCCCAAAATCATCAACCACCTTAGAAACTTAGGCCACAAAATCAACTTCTAATTTTGAACTATTAAAGAAAATTGAACCTAAAGGTCTATTCTCCCATTCTAGCCATTGCCATAAAAGCCTTACTAACTTTTTTCAAAAATAGGACTAAAATAATAATAGATCATCTTGATGAGATTTACACATTGAAATCAATCCACCACATCTAGGAAGAAGAGATCATGGTATATTTTATTATTGATTCATTAAGGGATATGATTGATTTATGGTATAGGGAATTATCCAATAATTATATTACTAATTAGGCATTGATTGTAGAACCTTTGATGCAAATATTTAATAACATGGGTAATGATTATTCTGTTTTGTTTCAATTAGATTCCATGTAAAGGGATCCTCAAAAAATATTGATGATTATAATACTTGATTGACAAGGAAGTTGTTTTTGATTCCTTTGAACATTAGACCTAATGAGAAATTGACACTACCATATTATATCAAAGGATTACAATATTCTTTGGTGTTGATGATTTGAAATGCTAACCATATCTCTTTAGCCACACATTTAAAGAGGTAACCCATGTAGAAGATATCCTAATTAGAGGAGATAAGCTACCACCTACCTCACCCATGGATTATGTTACACATATTACCCATAATACTTATATTCCTAGACCCATGACTACCATCTCTTCCATATCAAATTCCTCATTATTTTCCAACATAGTTCATTCTCCATACATTATGACATACCTAGGTCAAAATTCTCCTTCAAACATCACTTTCAACCTCAATTACTAGCTTTAACCACACCATTGTAAACTAATCAATCATGGTATTAAGGATACCATTCAAAGCCTAAATGAATGCAAACCCAATATGCAAGAAATGGTGGAGCTAGTAAAGAAAATAGTAAACAAAAAAAACATGGATAAAAAGTAGTGACAATAGAACAATGGATGCCAATGATAAAATTGGCAACCAAGGAAAAATTATTACCTCCCAAAGGAGTAGGTACCATGTTAAAATATTAGATAAAGTAATAATTATATGAACAATAATATGGTGAATACAAAATTAGAAGTCAACAGGTTACGGTGCTTCCTATATAACATACAACATGATTCTAAAAACTACGTTATAAATATCAGGTATTCCTAAATAAATCAATATAACCAATAGTTCCAAGCCTAGTAAGATGCCATTATAAAGTAGATGGTACAAATAATGAAGCAACCATTGGTGATGAATATAACCATATACAATAATCTATAATGAGTCAATCAATTCACCAAGCTTTAACTCTATAATAATAGATAGTCCCAACCATACTAAATTCCAAAAATATTGTTTTTGTCAATTATGGTATAGTTAAAGAATATGAGAAATTCTCATTTGAGAAAAATATTATATACACTAACCAAAAAGGGGTTGGGACTAGAAGTAAGGAAAAGGTGATGAAAGGTGATGAAAGACCAAATATTGGTTTAGAAGGTCAAAGGAAATAAGGGTACTACAATGTTAAGAAGAGGAAGACCACTGCTCCACGTAAAGGATGAAGGATTAGTGATAATGATGCAATAAGGAAAAAAATGGAAAATGTGGGAAAATATTATGTTGTTATTTTCCAAGTTGACCATAAGCTAAAACAACAAAGCAATCAAACAAGGAAAAAGAACCTAAAATAGAAAAAGAAGGGTCATGAGGTGATAGATAATCAAAGGATAATATAATTAATAAATAGGAAGTTAAATTATAAAAATAAGCTACAAAAAATCTTAAATACCCTTATATCACTAGTGAAGATGTGTAGTAGCCACTAAGTACTATAAGAAATTCACATCGCATAGTGAAACTAAATCTATCCAATTCTAGCTTATATGGCTAAAGAAATGAAGAAATATACAACAAATGTGAGCATGCTAAAGACTCTAGCCCTAATTTGAAAAATAGATATACTCCAAGAGACCCTCAAGGATCAAGAAGGGAGCTACACCAAAAGTGGACATCCTAAAACAATTTAGCCTAGTCTAATAGAGCAACAAAATCTAATAGTAGAAGATCCTTTGACATCCAAGTCAATGCGATATATATTCTAAATGCTCCAAAGCCTAAGAACCTAAATTTGCTACCATTTTATATGAATATGAAGACAAAAAGTTATCTACTAAGAATTTGCATATTATACTTGAGGGTTGGTGTAAGTGTGATGCCTAAGGTTATATACAAAGAGCTTACCATACACTAAAACCACTAAGAACCTAATTCGAATGGATGCCATGCGGTTAAATGATATGGGGGTTTTGAAATACTTGAACATTTTTTTTTTTAAAGTGAAAAACCCCTTGCAGGGCCACCTTGGTCTAAGAGACCACGAACAAGGGGTTCTACACCGTCAAAGTCACCCGGGGGTTGCACCCAGCCCTGCCCGCACCAACATTATCAATTGGATTTTGGGTACCTAATTCAGATTTTTGGTAGGGTGGAGATTCGAACTTGGGACCTCCCTTGGAGGATTGCCCTCTCCTCTCCAAATCACCTACAACACCTGGGTAAACTAATTTATAGTGGAAAACATCCCTTTTGAGGTGCCACTTTCAACAGGTTGGGCATAGGAGGAATGGAGCCTTGTCGGCCTCTACCAGCACATAGGACATTTCTAACTATACCATATATCTGCAAGATGGAGACAAGGGGAATGGAACATGGGTTAGCCTCTACCAACACCCAAGGCATTTACCACTGCACCACAACAAGCAGATTGAAATACTTGAACATGATTGTGGAGAAACATCCTAAATTGGTGGTTGTATAAGAAGTTACAGTTGTTGATCTTTTTTAGCATATCAAAATATTGCTCTCAAGATAATGTATGCATAAATTATTAGAGGATACATGCTTAGAAATAGACTATACCCATTTGAAGGTTTCTTAGGATGGGAATATGATCTAGATTTAAAATGAGCTTCCATGTAAATACTTACTATATAAGCTAGATGAAGATGGTGTTGTAAACTAGAATAAGTTGCCTAAGCTTATAGACAATGAGATCACAAAGGGTGACCAAATGTTCAAAATTAATATGGCATTAGCATGCTTGAGGATGATGAAGGTCCAAAATTAAGTTTTAAAGAGACCAAGCTTAGAAATTACTTGATATTTGAAGAAGTTACTAACATTCAAACTTTGACCAATAAATAAGCATAGGAATCTGATGGGATGTGGGTCATGCGTTTTGATGATGCTATAACTAAAAATGGGATTTGGTATTTTCTATCATAACATAACTCTCCTCCATCATGTGATTATTCATCGCCACATAAATCTCTTCCATCACATGATTCTTTGCCATGACATAACTCTTTATCATCATGTAATTCTATCACAAACCCTTGACCAACTTCTCCATGTGTATCCACTTACACATTAGGTTAGGCATCCACTTATATGTCTAACCCTTTGTTAGCATCAACAATTTAGTTTATCTTCTATTGAAACCTCTAATATTCCCTCCTATTGAGGGAAACTATGTTGTTTGTCAACTATATTATAATCATACCATTGTTGTCATTATGTACCTTATCAAATGATTTGCTCATCAAAACTCCATGTCACCAAACTTGAATTAACATTTTTTTTATTAGATGGATGAAGGATTTTTGAAAGGATCTCCAAACCTTGTACCAAAAAGACTAAGCCCCACCAAAAAAGAGGGAGCCAAAATTACTTACATCCACTAATAATAGAGGAATGACCAATCAAAGGAGTTACCCATTTTAAAGCTAAACTAGTACATAGGTAATGCCATACATAATTTAAAACTTAAAACAAATTGAAACGTAAATTAGGATGTTAAAGATTACCAGCCAAAAATAGATCAGAAGTAGGACCTGAACCACGAACCGAGCCATGCACCAATCTCATTCTCACCCATGAGTTCATTGGTTTCCCAGGCCTACCAGCCCATCAGGACAAGAATTTATTTTGCATTGGAGATTGTGGCTTGCAGGGAGGAAACAATAGCTTGGAGATATGAAATTTGGTGCAAAAACCCAAAATCAATAAGCGCCCCCAAGTTTTACAGCCAAGTCATCAACAACAACTCAACCATAGTGGAGCAAAGGCTAATTGTGTATGAGGTCATTATCGATAGAAGCAATATCCATTGGGAAATTATCTCATCACACCACTAAACCATTCTGAATAACTCTTTTTTAGCCAATAGATCGATCGCTTGATTACCTTCCCTGTATGTATGCTTAAACTGAACCTCTTCCATATTTTGGATGTATCTCTGAAATTCTAGAAGAAGTTTCAAAATAGTCCAGGTAGGATATTGAGTCCCTCTTGCCATATTTATAATATTAAGGGAGTCCCCTTAAATGATTAATTTCCTGCAACTTACATAATCCAATAGAGAAACTCCTTGTAATAGGGCCATGGCTTCGACGAAGTGATTGGTTTGATGGCCCAGATTATCAATAAAGGCTAAAATTATCAAGTCATCATGGTTCCTTACAATCCCTCCAATACATGTAGGACCCGAATTTCCTTTAGATACACCATAAAAATTTAACTTCAACCAACCAATTTGAGGTGGCTCTCACTTAATCCTAGCTCTATTTAGAGGTACAACAGGTCTATCTAGTTGAGGGTTATACAAGTGTATTTAGAGGTACAATGGGATTTGCTCATAGTCCCTCAAGGGCCTCATTTTCTTTTACATGTAGGATAATATTGAAATGGACCTATAATGTAGCATAATATGAAAAACTATGTGCTAGATTGAGGAAGGGCCAAAATATGGGCATACATTTTTTAAAATATTTGGTGACTTTAAGCTAGTAACAAACCAAGTTACTTCATAGTATACCACCAAAATTAAATATTTAAAGTTGTATAAGCATAAAGTTTGAATTTTCTAAAAATATTTAACACCTATGAAAGTAATGAAATGTCTTGAGAGTTAAATGTAAAATAAAATGAGTTAGCATCCATGGGAGCAAGATTCAATCCCACTTCAAAAATATGGGGTAAACCAAAGGAATTAGAAGTGGTTTTTAGGCCAACAATATATGATAAATTTTAAACTACACGATAATCCAATTGAAAACCAATCGATTGCAAAAAGGGCTTATCATATTGGAAATATTATTCAATATAGATGATAGTGCAAGGAAATCTAGCATCAAAGTGAAGGCATCTTCCCACCATCCTATTAAAATTACCAAAGGGAAGGATATACTATTAGTAAAAGAATGAATTGAAGAAGAGATTTTCCTTTTTAGGGAGCTCTATGGGAAGTATGAAAATATTATTGCCTAGTTCTATAAAGATATGAAAGTGTATAAAAGAAGCATAATATAACATACTATTAAATTGGAGCTTGGTGCAAATACTTTAAGGAAAAAATTAGCAGTATTTATGGAAAAGGATATTTTGAAACTCCTGCAGGCCCAAATTATCTTCCCAATCAAGCAGTTTGCTTGGGTAGCTAATTGATATCAATACAAAAGAAAAACAACATCAAGTTATGTGTTGATTTTAGGAATTGAACAAAATATCATTAAAGGATTTTTATTGGCTGCTTACCATAGATCAAATTTTGTAGAAAGTGGTTGAATTGTAGATGTTGTTACTTCTATATGGATTGTCAAGGTGCAATCAAATCTATATTAAGGATGATGATCAACACAAATGACCTTTACCACAGAGGTACTTTATAGATCAACAAATGCATTTTGTATTATTAAATCCTAAGGCCACTTTCTAAAGATCTATGGATATTATATTTATAGGTTTCATAGATGAGATCACACTCATATACCTTGAAAATTTAAGTATTTTCTCAAAATAAAGAGGTAAACATATTGAACACTTATAATCCATCATTTAAAGGTGTAGGGAGTATGGTATTTCACTTAAGAGAAAACTCATAGGACATGTTGTTTCTAAAGATAGCCTAAAAATAGATCCTAACAGAATAAAAAGAATCAAAGATTTACCTTTACCATATCTATAAAAGGGATTAGGTCTTTCTTAGGTCAAATCTAGTTCATATCAAAGTTTATAACCAAATTTTCACAACTAGTCAAGCCAATCACCAAAACATTATAAAGGATGCAACCTTGGTATGGAATGATGAAGGTAAAAAATGCCTTTCAAATTATAAAGGATGTGATTACCAAAAGCACTAGTCATTATTAACCCATTTTTCTAAATATTTTAGGCTTTATGTATTTGAGATAGATGAAAACATCATTGCAATACTGACCTAGAAAGATGATAAATATAAAGAACATCCAATTTTATTCATGCGTTGGGTGCTTAAAATCTATGAAGTATTGGAATATGTGGTGGTTAAGCTTCTCTCAAGGCCACAACCAACTTTTATACTTGTATTTATCATATTTTTTCTTTGGTCCAATGTGAACCTTCAAAAGGTGCTTTTGTAATTTTTGTAAGATTTTATTCCTAAAGGTTGACCTTACAATCTTGATCTAAAGGTAACTTGTATTTGGATATAAATACCCCTTCATACCAACCTTTTTGCTTATCATTTGAAGTGTAATTTCATTTCTATTTAGTGAGATTATCTGGTATCCACAAACACCCCCAATATGTTTTGTATTCTTTATTCTTCGTTTAGTGTATTTCTTTTTCAAGCAATAATGGGTAATGCTTGATTCCATTTATTTATGAAAACTAATATGTTGTCTAACATGGTATCAAAGCGAATATGAATCTCCATTACTCAATTAATTTTGTTAGCATGTGTTTTCTTCCAACTTCTCTCAATGGAAACCATGATTGGAGTAAGTTGGGAAGAATTTATTTTTGAAGGATAACAACATAATCAAAAGAAGGATTTTTCCATAAAATCCTAGGTGGAATTGGATTGCAAGGATCTTACTAGGAGTAGAAGTTTTGCTCTAGGGAAAATATTCATTACTAGTTTTTGCCCCCTATTATTGGCACTTAATCATTTTTTATTTATTTTTAGATGGATACCCTAGTTCTAAAATTATGTTTTTAAATTTTTTTGAAAACCTCATATGTATTTTATATTTTTTCAAAAAATCTATTTCCTTTTCTCTTCTAGATTTTTTTGTCAAATAGTAGTATGGTTGAGAGGTTAAAGTGCTTGGTCACCATGAAATAATAATAGATGAGACTATTTTTTTTCACAGACCCCTAGTGTCAAAGAAGCTATGGGTAAGCTTCCATGCTTAGTAAATACCTCTAAACCACTTGATAAAGTTGCAAAAATGGTCTAACAATATATTTACTCCATAGGTGTGAGACAATGTCCTGATTGGTTACATTCGAGAAAAGGGTTATGTAGGGAAAACATGAAAATAATAAATAAACCATCAATATTTTTGGATGCTTTGTAAAATTTTAAGAGGGGTCTTAGTACAACACTTTTTATCATTTTGCCTCTAGGTACCTCTAATTCACATTCAAAGAATTTTATTTTTTCCTCTACAACTCAAAATTTTGAAATTTAAATGTAGAATATTATAGGGAATATTACTTAGATTGGCAAGAAAACTAGGGCATATAATCATGCACTTGAATTAGCATGACACAGTATTGCATTGACAAGGAGGGGAAAAAGGGGGCATGTTCTATTTGCATACCTAATTTATTTCTCCTTTGCATTTCATATTCCAAGTTCTATGCTTTGGGAGATGGATAGTAAAGAGGATGTAAGTTATTTTCCCATAAAAACTATTAGGTTTGATTCCCTTTGATTTTTTTGATGACAAACATGATAATGTTAGTTTGCTTGATGACATAACAACCCTTGGTGATGTGGCATCTTATGATGATGTAGCACTAGATGAAGTCACCTCTTTGCATACATGTGATGACATGGTAGGCCATACATGTTACTTGGAAATAGGTGCATGAATCCTAAGGGGACGTGATAGTCGATGTAGTGGTTTGTATAGCTAACTCGGTGACTAGTGCACAAATTCTAAGGTGACATGTAGCAGTCTATACAGATGATGTGGTAGTCCATACAAATGACATGGTAGTCCATGCAAGTGACATAGTATAACATGTGGTAATTGGTGTAGGTATTGAATCAACTGATGACATGGCATGAATATCAAGATAATAAATGGCAAATGATACAAGGGCTAATATAGATGTTGACATGGTAGTCTTTGATTGAGTCAACATGGTAGGTTGCATATCACTAGATGGGTATAAATATGGATTTCAGCAATCATATTTCAACATGTCATCAAGCTTGACAAACATATCACATAGTCAATAGTAAACTTGGCAATGCATAATTTTTGGAGTGAATTAGGATGCAAATGATGCGACAAGTGGCATAACATGGTTCATAGATCAAACAATAGAATAGATCATAATAATTAGTTTCATGCAATTTGTTGGTATGCTACATAGTTAATGCATGCTTGACACCCAATCACTCATTCAATGACATGTGGTGGCCTTCCATCATTGCAAATATATATTTTGATTTTATGTAAAGGTTTTGGAGGTATTTTTAATAATTTTAGCATAAGAATTTTGGGGCCATGACTTTTTCATACAAAAGCATTTTGAGCCCATTTTTCAAACCAATTTTTTTTGAGATCTCTATATTGGTGGTGGTTTTTTTGGTCATAAGTACATAATTTTTTGTATTTTGGTAGAATAGATATGGATCGCCATGTGCCCTTGTGGAGTGGTCCAAACTATGCTACCTGGAAGATCAATATTTTCTCTAAATATTGGGGATGTTTAAATATATGAATGAGTAACATCGTGAGAATAGGTCTAAAGAAGTAAAGCAAATTTATAGGAAAAAGAAAGATGAGGCTCATGGTATCATTACTCTTCATGTTGAAAAATGTTAGCAGCACCATGGATTCTAAAATGCTGCTTGAGAAATTTTTGGGGATGTGTGATCTTATTGATTCCATATAAATCAATAGATTGGAGGCTAAGCTTAGAACTGTTGAAATGCGTACTCTATTCTTATTTAGGCCATGGCCAAAAGTGTGAAGTTCTTATGATCACTATTAATTTATCCTACGGGCATGTGATTATATAAGCCTATGGACATTTATTATTTAAATTAATCCTACAGGTTTGTGCATGTAAGCCTAATATCCTCTTTCATATATCACCCTTACTAGTATTGTTAGCCCACCTTTATGGATAAATTTACTTAAAGGGTAATTTCTTACTATTTTACTGTAAAGTTAACCTCAAGGTCAAGGCAATATCAGTTTAAGGTTAACCTCTCATTAGGGTTTTGGTATCACTATAGATAACCCTTAATAAGGATCCATTTGCATCATAAGTATGAATAAAATATGATATATAGGGGTGCTTATAGGAACATACCTTCTACTTCCTCTTGTCTTCTCCCTACATTTATTTACTTCGTTTACTTTTGTTATCTTTTAATTTCTTTTACTTATTTTATACATATGATTGTGGTGAATGCATGTTCTACAATATTTTTCCTCCTCTTTTTAAGTAAATATTGCTGCTTGGTAACTATGTATGCAAGCCCATTTTTTAGCTATTAATGTTTGAATTTGAAACTTTAAACTTTGAACTTGAAGTTTAAACCCTAAACCCTAATCTAGGCCCTAGGGGTTTGGGTTTAGGTTTTTTTTCCTCCTATTTTTAAGTAAATATTGTTACTTGATAACTATGTATACAATACCATTTTTGAGCTATCAATGTTTCACTTTTAAACCCTAAAACCTAGCCTTTTGGTTTAAGGTTTAGGTTTTCTTTCCTTTTTTTTCAAGTGATTGTAACTTTGTTGTTACTTGTTTTCATGTGTAGGCATATAAAAAATGAAATATTTTTTTCTTTGTTGTTACTTGTAACTTTGTACCTTTTCATATTATAAGCAATACAAGACATGTTTTGTCACTTTCATGTGTACTTAAAGCTTGAGACTTGTATGATGTCTTGACATGAATTATTGCTTTTATTGCAATATTTGATTTTCATAATGCTAATTTATTGTAATATGCATGAAAAAAAAATTCAATGAAAAAGTTTGTTTTCTTAGGTTTTTTTGCCCATTTTTTGCCGATTCTTTTCTTTATTTTTTGCCGATTTTTGATTTTTGCTAATTTTAAAAAATATCGATTCTTTGTCAATTTTGATTTTCTTAACTATACATCAAACAATTATAAAAAAATCTAGTTGATCCACAAAGAAGAGAGGACTTAGTCCTTAGAAGAACCATCCCCAACTTACCATAATCCTAGCTTTGATGCCCGTAACGCTACCTAAATCCACTACATCATAGATTTAATCTATTTTACATAAGAAATAGTCTCGTTCAATGTGCCCCTTAGAGAAATTTGGTAATCCACCATTATATTAATAAATAAATTTGGCACTTTGGATGCAACCAATGGGTTAGATAATTTATTACTCTACATCCAGTAGATCCTATAGTGAATTTAGCTTTCTTCAGGTGACCTAGTCCTCTGAGTCCAAGTTCTCCATAAAAACTGGGTTCTTCTTTGACTTGACCTTTCTAACAAAAAAATGCTTAGATCACCTAGCTTTCTTCACTCCACCCCTGCTTCCCACAAGCGAATTCAATGATCCTCCCAACCTCAATAAAAAATCGTTCACTTTCTTTTCAAATATAAGGTTGCTTATCAGGTTCTATTAATCACCTTAGAGTTGCTAGAATTTGAGTGAGACAAAAATATGGATTCAATAGTTGCAGATATCTCCTTCTAAAGGATTACGAATTAGGAACCACCTCCTCTAAGACCCCTTTAAATTTTACCATGTGTTAAAAATTATCAACGTTAGGTCTTGATGGATGAATAAGTATTCTTCCCTTTACTCACATCCTGCATGGACTTCTCCATAGAAGTGAATATATAGGATGGAATATTCATTAATATTTTACAAAAAATCTAGTTCAAAAACATAACATGATATCTATGCAAGATATATTTGTTTGCATCCAATATAAAAAAATCTATAATAACCAACACAACCCTATCCCATAGAGCTAGAAGAGATTTCCTTTGATAGCCATTTTGAAGTTTATCTAGAACTTCATACTCCCCAAGGAAATATCCCAATTCTCTTACCAAGGAATGATTTTCCCTATTATGGCAGGCACCATAAATAGGTAGGCCTATCACATCAACAATTAGGGGGATGAAAATCTTGAATTCAATCCCACCCACTCTCACCATCCCATTCTTCCAAGAGTGGACCATTTGATTTGAAATGTCCCTATTATAACCATGGAATTTTAGAAAGCAATCCAAGAGACCCTAAGAATATTTCTTACATCTTCCTCAACTTCAAGATTTCTTGGCTCGAGAACAACTCCATCCATATCCCAACAGGATACCTTTAGAATATACTGTTGGAAAAACTAAGGACCAGAGAAACCAATAGATACACTCAGAGAAACACAAAACTTAGTATTGACTTCAAAACCTAGCATGTTAATTTTACTTTCAATTTTCATCGTTGTCTTTTCTAGTCATTTTTATAGGAACATCTTTGTTTATGTTATGGTAAAGGAAGTGCTGCAATGGTAGGGTCAATAATTTTTTGATTAAAGGCTATAGGATCAAATTCTTAGGAATCAATTATTGTAGGTGTATTTTATTGATCAATTCATATACATACATGCCAAGAGGATGCTTTTACAACTTAGTTTGACCTCTCATTTGCTTAGGCAAGGTCACTAGTTTGAATCTCAAAAATAATTTTTTGTAGGTTATCCAGAAAAGAAGGGCATTAAAAATCCATCCTTAAAAATCAACTCAGTCAGCATGACATGGTGGTTGGATTATATCCTTGTAGTGATCAAATCAATGATTTGATTTCTTGTAAGCAATTTTTTTAATAATTCGCTAGTTGCATCCTCCGATCCACCACTAGTAGTTTTTTAGCAACCTCCTGTACAGCTAGTTGCATCCTATGGTCCACCACTAGCAGTTTTTTAGCAACCTCCTATACTACTAGTTGCATCCTATGGTCCACCACTAGTTGTGTAGGTTGAGCCAACTCAAGATTAATCCTTAGGGAACTCATATCTTGATACCATTACTAGAATCCAACCTCCACCCCTACATAATCCACCCTTGAAATCACCAAAATAGGGTCATACTCATACGACTCCAAGAATTGTGTGACATCAGGATCACCACCTACACCTGGTGGATTCTTCATCACTCATTGAAATCAGAAATAACTCAACTTTGGTATCCCTTACACTAGCCCAAACTATCATTTTACCTGATGAAAATGGTACAACTCCACCTCTGTCTTGTTTGATCGTAGCCAATGAATCATTTCCACCTGAGCCAACTCTATGCTATTCTCATCCCAACCTAGGTGAATTCGCTAGGGCTTCCATGTGATTTTATGAGGATGCAACTCATCTATCACTCACCTAGCTACCTCTAGCTAACCGTCTCTATGTGCAACCCTTAAGGGAAGCCATCGATACACAACTAGCCATCCCTTATATATCTGCTATCGAGGCAACCCCTCATGCCTCCACACTATCACATTCTCCCAACACCATACTTGGAGCAAGGTGGTAAGGACAATGCATCGAGCTCATTTGTACATGATATTATATAATATCTTATACAAATGACATAATACAAAGGGACCCCATATAAAACACATTCTTATCTCTCTCATATTAGCCACCACTTTAGCTAAGACCCATGGTAGATGTTGCATGTACATATTATAGGCCAATAATCTGGTAACCACTCTGTTGAGCACAATGATCAATGTAGAAATACCCTATCTCCCTACCATCCCCTCCACGTTGATGCCAATATGATTGATAGAATAGTTTGGATCCTTGATCAGCTTCTCTAAGACCCTCTCCTGTACCAAATACTGGTACACCACCTATCCTCTGATAAAAATCTAGAGAATCCACCACACATTCTCTAACGTTATAGTCATCTCTCCTATAGGTAACTTGAATGTCGATGATTTTGGATACCATGTCTTCGCTAATATAGTCAACAGTGAGTAATATGTATCCACCCTAGGCATATCTAGTACAAGGAGAAGCCCCACCCACCCCATCACATCCCTCTCCGCAATAGTGATGTCCCTCACTCTATCCTCAAAGTATCTGCATCGCTACTCCCAACTCTTGAGAGTACCATATTGCAAACAAAGACATCAAAAAATAACATCATTAGTTCATCATCATTCTAAAATCATCAAAATTCTAGCACAATATAAAAAATAAAGTAGAAATAGCGAGTTTGATACAAATTTTCTAGGGTTTTGCAATTTCACAGAGAAAACACTTGGGTTTAGTGAATTCACTATAAATTCACTAGGGTTTTCACAAATTTTCTAAACCCTAGAAATTAGTAGATTTGCAGGGCACGAATTTATGACATGGCTACAAATTCGCAGTGACAGCCACATGACGTCAAACTGCCCTTAAAATACAAAAAAACTTGCAAGAAATCAACAAAAAAGCAAAATTTTCTACACAAAGAAATTTTACACTTACCAGTAACTGCCCAACTACTTTGTCATTGTCCTTGCATACCATTTTTACTCTATAAGTAGGAAGCACCATTTTTATTTAGAGCTCCAAACCAGAAAAGTGAACAACAAAAATAAATTAGGTTACTACCCCACCCTCCATTTTAATCCACCCACCCATTTTCCTTTTCACCATATTTTTTCCGTCATTCATTTTGAGTTCCATCAAGAATATCATATTCCTCATGAAACTCAAGGGGGTACCCTAACTAAAAAATCAACAATCCTTTTAATGCATCAATTTGCGTGTCAAAAAAAAATTTGACAAGCAATTTCACATGAACCATTCATCCTAAACCATCTAACCTTTTTATACCCACATCAATCATTTCCATCTCTGCTCAAGTGTCTACATCTTTCTTTGATGCATTTATTGCTCATAAATACACCAAAGAGGGGGTAAATGTAGACAAGGAATTTTAACCCTAAGTCATAAACCTTCCCCTACCTTAGCACATGTAACCCATGTACTCATCAAGCCCCACTTTTTTTTCACACTCGCAAACCTTCATTTCACTTTTACTTCTTTTCTCAAGAATTTGCGTCCCCCAATTTTAGGCCACAAATTCGCTAAAATAGGTAGCTGGTCTAAATCCAACAAACCATGCTTTTTTTGTGAATTGATGACCCCTAATTTTAGCCCATGAATTCACTAAATTAGGTGACCGTAAAAATGACCACATGATTTTATTTTGAATCTACCTATTTTCCTATATTTCATGAATTTGTAGGCCCTAATTTTAGACCGTGAATTCCCCCAGCTAGGAAATTTGCCCAAATTGACTAACCTCCTCGAACCACCAGCCCAAATATTGAAATTTTTTGGTCAACCCACATCGATCCAAGTTATGAAGGGTATTTTATTTTCTAGAGAGAGGTCAATGAAGAACTGAATCAACTAATGAACATTTGTGTAAAGAACCAAGCAAAGGAGCAATTGAAGAGAGATTAGAACTAATGAGTGAATGCAGGTACTATTGAAGGAATGAGCAATTGAAGAACAAGGGAGCAAATATTTGATTCACATGATCTGATTCACAACATACTTCATTTGATCAAGTTGTCTAGTATCTATTTTTGTATTGTTATTTTATTTCTACTTTGCAATTTCATATTTCTATATTTCTAGCGAATTCGTGCCCAGATCCTTGAATTTGCTTACAGACCACAAATTCCATTACAGGCCATGAATTCATAGATTTCAAGTCTTGGGGGTAAATATATATTTGTAAAAGCACTGTCTCACTTTGCATACAACATTTGGATCATTCTATTTCTGATAAGCATTTTGCATTGTTTACATTATTTTATTTTAGATCTCGCATATTTCCTAAAGGTCAATAATTTTTATTATTCATTGAACGGTTTGATAAAAGGACCAAAGGGACTTAAATACCACATTGCTAAGATCAGTCATGTAGTGGCCTAAGTAAGTCCTCAAACACTAATACAATTTTTTAGTGTTGTGTGCAACTGTTTGTAGATTTTTAGCAAATTCACATTCAGATCTACGAATTCGCTTACAGGCTGTGAATTCACTTATAGGCCATGAATTCGCTTGCAAGCCATGAATTTTCCATGCAAACCATGAAATCACTCTGAAAAATCATCTGAGTCAGGTACATATTCTATCCTGCTTGTTTCAGTTTCATACTTTTGCTTTTTATTGTTATATGCATCTTGTTTCTTAGATCTTTGTGAAAAATAAAAAAAATGCAAAAAATATTGAGAAAAAAATTTAAAAAGGTGCATTGTAGCTTAAATATTGTTTGTTTGTCTTCAAGGAAAACTAAAAGTGCATATAGCTTAGGTCCTAGCTACATTTTGATCCAAACTTAGGTGTTTACAAACTGAAAAGAACACATCTAAACAACATATTTTGGCTAGACTTAGAAGTAGTCTTTAAATACTTCTTGGTGAACCCAAAACTATTCAACCATCACCAAAGGAGGTACATCACCAGGTACCCCTCGCATTGAGGTGTAGGTTTCAAATTTCCATCCCCCTTCTAGGTACGTATCCATTTTCCTAGAGGAAAATAAGTTCAAATTTTATCGCCTATAGGAAATTATAAAACTAAAAGGTATAATGACTAACCTAGTTTGAGCCTTATAGGTGGAAGAAATGAAGTCCTAATGGGAAACCATTAAAGCTAAGGTGGTAAGTTCCAAATGGTACTGAATTTATAGCCTGTACAAAGACAATCCTCAATCAACTGGTAAGAATAAAACAACAAACAAAATGAAAATTGGCAATGAAGAAGAGGTACTAGTACATGCTTAAATAACCCAGGTGTTGTAGGTGAGTTGGAGAGGAGAGGGAAATTATCCAAGGGAGGTCCCAGGTTCAAATATCCACCCTACAAAAAATTTGAATTGGGTACCCAAAATCCAATTGATAATGTTGGTGCGGGCAGGGCCGGGCATGACTCTTGGGTGACTTTAATAGTGTAGAACCCCCTGGTCGTGGTCTTTCAGACCAAGGCAGCCCTACAAGGGGTTTTTTTCTTAAAACAAATATGTACTTAAATAGTTGGCCACATTGTCAAGGTCATAGGTATAGTTATCAAGGGTAAAAAAAAAGACATAGTATGGAATTTAAAGAAAATTGTTAGTGCCCAAAGAGACCTATAAACTTGCAAGAATACAATGGTCTCTTTGCAAATCCTAGTGCAAAGGTTGAAAAAGAATATCTAGGGGTTAGTTAATGCTAGACTACCATACATGTTGGATGATCAAGAGAGGCTCTTAGATGTTGACATTATCAACATGATTATTGAAGAGGAGAAGGCCAAATATGAGGTTGAAGCAACAAAAATACTTGAATAAATTGCTAGATAAGCTACATGGGATGCTAGAGAAGTAGGATGTATTATTAGAAAATCCATATGAGGACTAGGTAGAAGATGTTGAAGAACTTGCAAATCTAATATTGCTAGGAGATGAGGAGTTTTAGAATCTATTGAAGCTCTTGCCTTGAAGGAGATAAATATAATGTCTAATTTTGTATTTTTATAACAAATGGATCCCAATTGTGTAGACTCTATACCCAAAAATAATAGTAGGATCTAGGTTCTATCAATGATAAAGCTTAGAATCATATTAAGTAACCAAAAATATAGTAATAGGTTACTACCTTATGATTTCCCCATTTTTGAAGATGTACAAATCCCCTTTGATTGACCTATTTAGGCCTCTAAAAACTCAGTTTTGTAAGATTTTGAATAGAGGTATGATTTTCTCAAGGAGATAAAATTAACTCCTAAGGAACAAAGTGCTAGTGAGCATGAATAAATTTATCCCCAAGATCAAAATGCTATCATACAAGAGAGATTCACTCCTCTCCCAGATTGAATCAGTCATTAATAGGTAAAAGTGTAAAAGGAAGTACATGGATTCTAAGGAAGATATTTACAAAGTGATATTTGGGCATGTAGTGGTGCCACTACTCACTTTCGAAGCCTTCTAAGTAGTTTAGGGATGCATTTAAAGGTATGTAATATTTAGAGGTGCATCATTTTGCTAAACATACCCCCAGGTATTTACTATTACTAGATAGAATTTCTCACCCAAGGTAACTCAAGGGTTAATTATTTTTATAAATAGGATCTATGGGATCCATTGTAAATATATTTCCCTTGAGAAAATAAGAGATACACTTTGTGATGCCCACATAGTAATGATATTTTTCCTTGAGCTAATGAGAAATTGAAGAGACTTTTACTTTCCATCACTGACCCTACCCTACTAGATTATGGAATAGGAAATGATTGTGACACCCTACCCTTTTGTCCTCATATCATCCCTTGTTACTCCTATTTTATACACATAGAATCCATTATTTTAATTTGATTGGCTCATGAGTTGATTTATCACACAACCTCCTTTCTATAGTTACAACTATATTTACTTCTAATATATTGTACCTTAAATTTTAAAATTTATTTCAAACATTTTAATTTCTATATTTTACTTTCCATACTTTAATTTCTTGTATTTACTTTTATACAATTAGCTTATATTAATTATATTTGGCAAATATGGTGGAAGGTTGGCCTAAATACTGTAGACACCTAAAACGCGTCATGTCGAGGGCGACTACTCATATGGACATGCTACAAGACCATATGGAAGATCTTGGCCAGACTGCAAGATAGAGTAGTGGTTCTAACCACTCAATTTGGGCTCCTTGGCCTAATTAGTCTGAACCATAGCCCAGACCTACGATTTACAATTGAACCGTGGTTGAGACCTACTGTTTGTAGTCTAGACCACAACTATGACCTGTGGTCTTAATTGAAGTTCAGTTGGCCTTCAATCCGAACCAAATCGGTTGAAACAACCATTGGATCTAGAAGAAGGTGGTTAGAGGGCGGAAGCTTCCATTCCAATTGTCCTAACCACCCCTTCTTGATATTGGCTTCTCCAGGAAGCCTCCCCTAGCCCTTGGGTAGTCCTATAAGTACCCCTGCAAATGAGGGCAATGAGATAGATTATTTTTATAGCAAAGTGTTGATGAATTATTGAGTGAGTGTGAAGTGATCAAGTGAGCAATGAAGCCCTATCAAATTGCATACTAAATTTGTGCATTCAAAGACTACTTTGCTATTCATCCAATGATCAGTTTGCCATGGGAGCCCTAGGATCATAGGAGGATCAAGAAATGCAAATTCGAGTAAACAAAGACCCATCACAGTGATTTGACCACAAAACCTGTCAGAAGGACATTGAAGGCGACCCTTGAATATCAATTGGACAAGAAGGTTAAGCCCACTACCCTTGGAATTGAGGGTAAGCCTATCAGAGTGCTAACCATGGCTATAAGCCATGGTTTATAGTGTAGACCATGCATCAGAGTTGTGGTTTGCAGTAGAGGTATAACCACCTTACTAATTTCATTTATGTCTAGCTAATTAGGTTAGATTAGTTGTTTTCATGGTTAGAATACATTTTAGCAAACTTCTGACCATAGATTTAGGTTAGTTTAGCTTCTTTATGTTTATGCTTCAATTAGGATATTAATAGGTTCTTTATGTGCTTTCATGCCTTATTTCATATATCTGATCCATGCATAGAGTAGATGATGTCTTTCTTTACGCTATTGTATGAATCTTGATTTGATTTGTATAGTTTAGAAGCACCTTTTATATTTTCTTGATTATGCATGTTAATGGTGTCATTATGCATTTTACCTAAAAGGGCCTCATCATGAGAGGCTGCCTATCTTTTTGACATTCTTGTTGTTTCTTGACTGCAAGGAATAGTTTCAAAGGAGATAAAACCATCAAGTTCCTTCCCCATTGCGAAGAAGAGGGCACCTCCACCCTAGAGCAGTTCATGCCATTCTGAGAGGCATTTGGAAATCACACCTACCCTTAAGAGGGAAAATAATTGAGCACTCTTATTTTAATATTGTATCAAAATGAATATCCCTAAGAGGGACATACTTATAATTGGGTTTTGACTTGAAATATAATGGAATAAAGTGTTTTACTTCTTGTTTTATTTTTTGTCTATTTTGTTTACTTGTATGAATGTTATATCTTTACCATTTATCGTAATAGGAGCCGCAATCGGGTGTGACTCTCTCTAGTGGTTATAGAGGTGATCATGATGACACCTCGTATTTTTAGGATCTGACTATGTTTTATTGGCTTTTGTAGTTGTAGGTATAGACCGTAACTCTCAGCTGTGGCCCAAAAACTGAACCGCAGGTACAAGGCACAGTTCATAGTCAGAACTGCAGGTCAGACCTATGGTTTCCTGCTGACAGCACAGACAACCAATTCCAAAATTCCAGACAGTGCAGGACATGAGGTAGGTCCTTTTTCCAGACCTCTGTCACTTTTTTGTTTTTTGTGTTTTTACAGTAGGTCAATTTCGAATGCAAATTAGGAAAGCAACTAAAAGAAAATGGTAAATCAATTGTCATAGTTTGCTTTTCTTATTTTTGCTTTCACTAGAAAGGCATTTTTGGGAACAACAGACCTCTGATTGCAGTCCACCCTAGGCTACAACATGCTTGATAAATATGTGTTGATGGTTTGCATGTGTGAGGCCCGATTATTAGCCATTTAGCATCGTAATGTGCATAGTCCTAAAGAGCATCTAGAGTAGCTAGCCTTTTATGAATTTGAAACGTATTTCAACTACATAGCATTTAGAAAATGAGCATGTGTGCTATATGATGCATTTTTTTATGTACATTAAAAGGAACCACACACACCACATTTTAGTTAAACATCAGTGGTTTTGGGCTCTTACATCCAACCCATTTTATTGAGACCAATAGTGGATGTCATTACCACTTGGTTGGATCATTTGACATTGTATTATCGGGACCCAATCATGGCCAAGGCTGACCCAATACCTGTCATATCCATGCAAAATAGCACGCACTCATCTTCGGAAGAGTGTATTGCTATGCACGGTGTTCTGGGTGAGGGTTGGTAGTACCTATGCTACCTTGTTGAGTATGGACTTCACTACCATATTTGGATTGTGCGAGTATATAGGTGAAAACCTTTGAATAATTTGAGTATAACATCAACTTTTGCAAAACACGATAAGAGTTTCTACAACTGATACAACAAATATTGAAAACACATCAAATAGTTTAGGACTCACTTTTAAAACTTAAAATGAGATAATCATTTTTGTATACCTTATTTTATTAATAATAATACATTTAGACTCTAGGTACACAATGGTGGACACACAGGGTGGTTGACAACGGTCCAAGGCCAACGCCAATGACCAACCCCTAACTAGTTCACAACAATACGTATTGAATCCTCAACCACATGAGCGAACCGAATATCATTCGGATAGCATTCGAGGAGAAAACTCAACATGGGGGGAGCCAACAGAGTAAACCCCAAATAGAGGAGCTTCAGTACACTCCTCTAGGCATAGAGTAGAATGAGAAACCTTCCAACATGAGGGTGTTCCACTTGAGAGCCATTACTGAGACTACAATGCACGTGCATCCATGGGGTCGGTTGAAGAGTTTATTGTGCAGGGGACCAGGTTGGTGCCCCTACATACTAAGTCTACTAGAGGATCTATGGCTCCACATTATGAGTATAGAAGGACTAGAGACCTACCCATTCAGGGGCAGGCATATAGTCTCGCTACTAAGCATAGAACTAGCCATACTCCCATGCATGGTCTAACATGCAAAATCACCATTGACATATCAAAGGTGGGAGATAATGGTACACCACCGAATGAGTGATGGTGATCTAGGTAGTTAGAAGGTCTATGTAGTGTTCTAGAGTAGCTAGGCTGCAAGCCTTTCGCTCCACCCACTCAAGCCTTGAGTGAGCATAGTGGGAGTGTCATCCGCACTACTAGAGAACATGGGGAGGCTTCTAAGCGCCCGCATGTCACACACCCGCTATTTGCGCATGGTGGGTCACAATATAGGACACATAAGGAGGCCAATACCATCTTTACAGATAGAGGCAAAGGCACAACATATCAGTCTAAAGGATATAGAACCCATAAAGTCGCTCATACAAAGCAGGGGTATCAAAGGCCTCCCACGATCGACCAGATCGATAGGTCACATCGACTGGCATTAGAGCAAAATTGCCAACTCCTCCAAGACCAATTTGAAGATGCTTACCTAGAGAGGCAACATATCAAAGATGAAAATATTCTAGCGTAAAGGCTCATAAGACAAATATTATATGAGCAACGCATGTGCGAGGAGCGTATCCTTGCTCAAAAGGAACGCATAGAATAGGAGGATCGACTAGCTAGGGCTAGCCTATATCCTCAAGATGAGCATCATGAGCACACACATAGGAAGGCTTTCTCACAAGCCAATATGCATCAAGAGCATAGAGATGCTCGTACTCATGTTACTGCCGAATAAAGGGAGTGGCTACCACCACTCAATATTCAAAGGTAAAGACAACATGAAGCAGCAGCAAGAGGGATACAAACAAGAATATCCTAAAAGCTCTTGAGCTGAAGAGGAGGAAGAGCAAATAACTCCATCTCGCACAAGGAAGATAGTACCTCCTAAACCACCTACGCATCAACTTAGGGAGGAGGACTTTCTATATTCAGAGGCCTATAAGGTCTTGTCAAAGAAAATTAAAGCCATTGAGAGACAAGGCATGACTATTCAAAAGTTGACTCTAAGGAAAATCCATAACGAGCCTTTGGATCCTTCAGTGCCTACTCTAGCCTACCATGAGAATTTTGACATGCCCAAGTTAGATAAATTCAAGGGTGATGAAGATGCACAAGAACATGTAACGAGATTTCTGGACGCTTGCTTTCATATAACAAGAAACAATACCTTATTGTTGCGCACGTTCATCACAACACTTTCAGGGCCTACTCGAGAGTGGTTTAACTAGCTAAAGAATCATAGTATAACAATATTTGAGCAATTGGTTGATGCCTTTCTTGAACGCTATTCCTTTGGCATCAAGAAATAAACTAATATTTTCGATTTGGCTGTGCTAGCTCAGTGCGACGATGAGCCCATAGAACAATACGAAAAGAGGTGGAGAAGATTAATGGTGAAGTTACCATTTCCCATTCTTGCCATGGAATTAACTCGAATTTTCATGAAGAGTTGTTCCAAGAACATCTCATCACTGCTGTAGCTGCAAAAATATGCTACATTCGAAGAGGCTTTGGCGCAAGCCAAGGTGATTGAGGATATCAAGTTGCAAGAGGGCAACTTGAAGCTCAAAAATAGGAAAGAGGGATAGAAGAAGAGTACCATAAAGCATCATGGCAAGTAGGCCCATGTAAATCAAGTGTTATTAAATATCCAATGGGAGGACAAGGGGTAGCAGAAGCAGAACTACTAGGCCCAGCATTCTCCTGTGTAGTATGATAAGCGCAATAACTACAAGGGTAAAAACAAAGAGCAATGTCTGCCTCGCTAGTTAACACCGTTGACAGAATCATTGACGGTGATTTTTCATTAGTTATGCGAGGCGAAGACAATTAGATTTCCCAAAGTCAAGATGATAGACCCCAATAAACCCAAACCAAAGGGGTTTTAAGATGAATTATTTACATCTTTCATAGAATGAAAGGGCATGACATCGAGGTGTGTTTGTCTTTCAAACACCTAGTGCAAAATATGATCGAAAAGGGTGAGCTTGTAGTGCCTCACAATATATAGGCACCAGACAATAAAAATATGGGGATTTATAAGAACCCCTTACCAAATCATGAGGCACCTCGAAACAACGTTGGTAAAGTTAACCAGGTACGAGTCGAACCACCTACCCAAGGGTTCGTAGGTATGGTCAATGTTGTTACTAAGCATGGGAGATACGAACAACAAAATCAACCTCATGCTCCTATCCAAATACAAGCCACACCAAATCAGTGATCGACACAAAATATTTTAGGCCCACCAACAAGACCGGTGGTGATCCTAAGGAGCAGGTTGGTCCAAAACCTGTAGATAATTCTTGTGAAGTTGTCAATATATGAATTAATTCAGCAGTACCCGAGGCACATGGAGATTCTTATGGATATTTTAAGGTCCATTGAAGTACATGCCCAAGATGCGTAGGCATTCACAAATTTTGTGGGACATGTACAATAGTGTCAGGAACCGATGATCCAATTTTACGATCATGAGATAAGGACGGTTTCTACAACTACGGCTGACCCACCATTGCATATAATCATGTGTGTGAATCACATGCCATTCAAAAGGGTCTTGATTGATACTAGCTCATCGATCAAAATAATAATGACCAAGGCACTGAGTCATTTGAAGCTACCTAAATCACACATTGTGCCAACTACATTCACATTGAGAGCATTTAACAACGCACTATGTTCGACTGTCGACACAATTATCCTACCCGTACAGGTAGGTTTGAAGACCATTTCAGTAATGTGTCATGTGATAGAAGGGGCCATGTAGTAAAACATTTTACTTGATAGGCCTTGGATTCGTGAAATGCATTGTGTCCCCTTGATACTACATCAATGCATGAAATATATTCATGAGGGACTGGTTCACGTGGTGGCTTCGGATGAAGAGCCATTTAAGTTTGTGAACCTAGCAGATCTACCTGGGGGTTTCATACTCCCATAAAAACACCTAGATGTTCATCCGTCATCATAAATAAGGAAACCAGGAGGTAAACTGATAGTGCATGCTCAACCGATGTCATCTGTGTCACACAGATCGAAGCATACCATTGCCACTTCCTTGAAGCCGTTAGCATCAGTCATGCGTCAGGATGACAAGAAATTAAGTGCAAATATGGGAAAAAAAGAGAAAGAGCTTGAGCCTGAGCCAATAACTGAGGATATTCCCATTCCCATGGAAGTTGAGAAACCCAAGACAAAGTCAAGGAGGCACCTCAACCTGCTTTACCTGCATCTTTAGCAGGGTCATATGCATCATGGGTAACGGTACATATTGCTAATACCAGATTAGGTGAGTACCTTGTGCAAAATGTGACCTTTGGATCAATTATAAAGACTATGCAAGATATGGGCAGACCATCTGCCCATCAATATCTGGTTGGATTGGTGGTTCCACTGGGAGAACCGCCTAAATAGACTAACTTCATCTATGCGGGGCTGGAGTAGCTTCCAATACGAGAGCTCATGGATGAAGATGATGAGGAACCTTTTGTAGTAAATGTTCATTATTTGTCTAATCCAGAGTATGCCATGCATATTTTTGAGCTATATCACTGGCATGGATACGACCTTAGTCTCTTTGAACAAGGATGAAGGACTCTGCTAGAACTTTATTATCAGTTAGTCACTGATAGATTTGGTTTAGGGTTACAGATACGTCGGAAGGATGATTTGCTTGCAGTATCCCTAGATCGTTTGTACCTCAGCATGGTGGATGATGTGGATTTTAATCCATATCATCTGGATCCTTCCAAATTTTGGAGGAATCACCCTATGATATCTGCCATCACCATTGAGCCACTCAAAGATTATCGTGAAGGGCTCCTTGAGCAGACTGAGGTAGAAATGAACCCCAAATATCAACTGGGACACCAAACTTGTGATGTAGTCGATGACACAGACATGCAGGCGTGCAACCCCATTACTGCAAGTGATCTCGAGTTAGGAGAATATTATAATGAAGATGGAGTAAAGTCCACCTCCGATATGAGTGGACCAGGCTATGATGCAGACGAGGATTTCCCAAACGAGGATGGATCCGAGGATGAAGTCAAAGGCACTTATGTAAGGCCTTTGTATGCACATCATTTATTGCCTATGGAATCAATACAGGATACCAAAAATATCCTTCCCAATTTTGATCATCCAGGGGAAGGGATCGAGACAGTTTTCTTGATAACATCATACATGAGGTATAATTATCTGATATTTTTGGATAGCAATGACAATATACAAGAAGTGAGATTTATGGGGCCTCACTTAGAGGAGCACCCTCCAAGAGTTGGGGCAAATTAAGTATTCTATTATGAAAGTGATGAAGAAGACGAGTTAGAGAGGGCCTACCTTGGTCCTCATTATTTGCATCATCGCCATCAACCCATCGACATCGATGAGGTCTATATGTAGCTACATGTTAGTTCGTGTCTGAGAGCGAGATGATTAAACCTGTATCAAATCCATCGATTGGTTAATCCCCTTCCATCAACCTACATGTAGCTTCGTGAGCCAAACAATCCTATTTTGCATTCAGTGCATAAGGAGGATCCAGTTATTCATAGTCCTCACAGGGAAGACCCTTTTGTGCCTGTGCCATTAGAGCCAGATCATGGGTATGAGGACTATGTAGATTTTGTATAGGTCAGTTTGTGTGGTCCTGGAGATCAATTCCATTCCATAAACGTGGTATCCATTGATTTGACCACTCCACTTTGCAATCCAACAGATCCATATAAACCGTTGTATCTTAACAAAGATGCTATCGACTGGGATCGCACTGATTCACCCGTTGAGCCTAAGGATTTCTTCCCCAATGAATAAATGTTACAACCTTTCCATTTTGCACTAGGCTATGCATATGATATTTATCATGCCAAAAATGCTTCCAACACGAAACCACTCAACCTGACTGATGATATTCATTTGATTCCTATGCCTCACCAGCTTGAGGAGGGATCGCATATGTCAATAGAGGAAACCTTTGAGGTGGATATCAATGATGATCCCACAAGCACAAAGAAAGTAAAATTTGGAGAGAGTCTCACTCCAGATGAGTGGGCCACCCTCATACCTCTGCTGAAAGAGAGATCGAATTTGTTTGCTTGGTCATATAAGGATATGCCAAGTCTAGACCCAAAATTGGTTACTCATAATATTTTGCCATATTTGATGAAAAATCCGGTCAAGCAAAAGCTTAGGAAAATGCACCCAAAAGTAGCCTTAATGGTGAAATATGAGCTACAAAAGTTGTTGGATGTGGAATTTGTGATTTCCATTGATTATCCAAAATGGGTGTCCAATATGGTACCCATGGGAAAACCCGATGGAAGAATCCGTATTTGCATAGATTTCAGAGACCTAAATAAGGCAACACCCAAAGATTCATTTCTATTTTCCAATATTGATGCTCTCGTAGATGCCATTATAGGTCATGAAATGCTCTCCTTAATGGACGGTTTTTTGGTTACAATCAAATTTGGATTAAACCCGAAGACCAACATAAAATCGTGTTTATAACGCCATGGGGAATATTTTGCTATAAAGTTATACCATTCAGTCTAAAAAACACCGGTGCCACATACTAGCGGGCCATGACATACATTTTTCATGACTATATGCACACAATTCTTAAATATTATATCAATGATTTGCTAGCCAAGTCATTGCTATGAGAAGAGCATGCATAGGTCTTAAGGAAAGTCTTCGATCGCCTGATAGAGCACAACATCAGGCTGAATCCTAAGAAGTGCGTATTTGGTGTAACTTATAGAAAATTACTAGGGTTCATCGTCTCCAAGAGAGGCATCGAAGTAGACCCAGTTAAGGTCAAGGTCATTTTGGAAATGCGTCCTCCCATAAATATTAAGGAATTAAGAAGCCTTCAAGGCAAGGTAGCCTCAATAAAGTGATTTATCACCCAAATATCAGATAAATTTTGACCTATGAATCAACTACTACATAAGGGTGTCCCATTCAACTGGGACGAGGACTACAAGGTAGCCTTTATTGAGATAAAGCAATACCTGACGATGCCACCAATGCTAGCTCCACCAAGGCTAGAGGTGTCTTTTCTACTATATATATCGGCAACTAATTTTGCATTGGGAACCATGTTGGCCCAAAAGAACATGCAAGGTAAAGAGCAGGCCATATATTACATTAGTCAAACTTTGGTGAGTTATGAGCTCAGGTATGCATACATGGAAAACTTGTGTTTAGTAGTAGTGTTCGCTACCAAGAAATTGTGACACTATATGCTAAGTCATACGACGTATGTTATATCCAAACAAAATCCTTTGCAGTACATGATGAGTAAGACTTATCACAATACGTGTACTGCAAAGTGGATCATGCTTTTGATGAAATTCAATATGGAATTCATAAGCCAAAAGTCCATTAAGGGACAAGTCATAGTAGATCAATTAGTTGAGGTGCCACTATCAAATAGTAGACCTCTAACAATTGAGCTTTTGGATGATGTAGTCTTCGTCATATCTGAAGCTGCCAAAATCGAAGAACCAGAGAACAATGCTGATATGACTCTATTATTCAATGGTTTGAAGTGCGAACAAGGGGGTGGTGCTAGAATAATGTTCTTCATGCTACAAGGAGCTTCAATGCCCTTGTCGTTCAAGTTGGATTTTCTGTGCACCAACAACAATGCTGAGTACAAAGCCCTACTGCTGGGTCTCCACATATCTATCACCATGAATATTAAGAGATTGAACATCTTTGGTGATTCCTTGCTCATAGTAAATCAAGTCAAGGGGCTTTTTCAGTGTCAGTGTCCTATACTAAGATATAGTTGATCCATATTTGGCCAAACTGGAATGGTATGACATCGAGGTAATCCATCGATCGTCAAATAGGTTTGTAGATACCATGGCTTCTTTGGAATCCTTAATCCCTTAGAATCCATCTGCTAATTTCACTACCATCCATGTCAAGATGCTTTCTCATCTAGCAGTAGAGTGTGCAACCTATAATAATAGAGAATCAATCAACATGATCAGTGTAGAACCACAAGCTGAATGGTTCTGTAGAGCTGAATACTTTCTTAAGAAGACACTCTAGGGGTCATTAACCTCTCAGAGTCCCATGGGGAGTGGTACTACCATTCACCATAGGGTTGTTTTCGAGTCTGCATTTGCAAAAGTAAATACGTAGGGGGAGCAAGTCATCTTGGCAGTTGAAGCTGAGATTTATCAAAATTGGATGTCACAAATTAAAAACTTCCTAAAGCCTAGTATAATCCCAGAGGGATTATTGCATGCCATGAAGCACACATTTAAATAGAAAGCGGCCAAATATGTCTTAATAGGAGACATCTTGTACCGAAGAAGCTATGATGGAGTTCTCCTTCATTGCTTAGAGCCCCAAGAGGCATCATGGATAATTTTGCAAGCCCATGATGGTACGTGCGGTGGCCATTTCAACGACATGGCCATCATCAAGTGCATCCTTTGAATGGGTTACTATTGGCCCACTATGGAGAAGGAGTGCAATGTGTATGTCAAGAAATACGTTAAATGCCAACATCATGCTAATCTTACACACTTGCCATCGCAAGCCTTATAGCCCATCCAAGTGGCTTGGCCATTTGCTCAATGGGGATTGGATCTTATAGGCAAGATATCTCATTCATCATCAGGTCGAAATACATTCATAATCATGGCTACTGAATATTTTACAAAGTGGGTGGAAGCAATACCCTTAATAATGACAACTAGAGCTCATATAAAGATTTTATACTAGAGCATATCATAAGTCATTTTGGGATTCCATCAAAAATAATATCGAATAATGGAACGTCTTTCAAGAACAAAACTATGAGAGCTTTGACATCTAAATATAAAATCAAACACAATTTTGTGACTCCATACTATCCACAAGCAAACAAGAGCCTAAAGCTTAAAATAAGACAATGGTAGCCATATTGAAAAATATGATACAAGAAAACCATAAAGACTGGCACATCCAATTGCCCCTTACACTTTGGGCTTATAGGACTAGTATTCGGACGCCCATTGGGGCAATACCGTTCTCACTAGTATATGGCATTGAGGCCATTATGCTCTTGGAATTAGAAATTCCAATGCTACGCATTGCATTGAAGGAGTTCATCGATGATGACACTGCACGACAAGCTTGATTAGATCAATTGAAATTACTTTATGAATGTCACGTGAATACCCTGGAACATCTTTGCATTTATCAAGAGAAACTAAAATGAGCTTACAATGTCAAATACACCAAAGAGACTTTGAAGTTGGGGATCTTGTCTTGAAAGAAAACCAACAGAACTCTGATTTACTGCCAGATATGCGAGACAAATTCATGGCCAATTGGCTAGGACCCTACATCATATATGAAAATATTGGTCCAGGTACCTATCACCTAACGTCGCTAGGGGGTGTTGAAGAGCCTAAACCTCTCAACATCATCCATATTAAGGTGTTTTATGCTTAAAGAGCATAGTAAAAGGCTCCGAGAGTTGCTGGTAACTGCTTGGTCATCCTAAAAGGCTCCAAAAACTTTCATTCATGGTTTGGTCAAGTAAAAATATCCAAAGGTGTCTGTAAGCCCTTTGGTCAACCTCAAAAGCTTTGAGGATTTGCAAAATTGCTCGATCATCCCAAAAGGCTCCAAGGGTCCCTGAAACCACTTGTTCGTGTCAGTTAAAAGCCTCGAGAATTTGCTTGGAATCACTCGATTATCCTAAAAAGCTCCAAAGGCATCTGTAATCCTTTTGGTCAAACTCAAAAGGCACCAAGAGTTTCTAAAAAACTGCTTGGTCAACCCCAAAGGCTCTAAGGATTCTCAAAATTGCTTGGTCATCCCAAAATGCCCCAAAGGTACCCATAATCACTTTGGTCAATCCCAAAAGCTCCAAGGATTCCTAAAAAATTGCTTGGTCAATCTAAAGGCTCCAAAAGAATGTACTCATCGTTTGATCAATTATGAGGCTCAAAACCCATAAAAATTATAAAATCAATAAAATCCAAAAAAAATGGTAAAGCATAAAATCCAAAAATATTTGCAGTTGCATTTGAATTTTGCATTTACACATGCATTCACTACATCATTGCATTGCATATAGGCATTCGTCATCTGTTGCATTCTGTAATAGACGGTATTTGTGTTTGTCAGTCTTACAAATGATGTCATGTTTGTATTTAAATCATGCATCTCTGCATTTATCATGATCCATCATTCATGTGAGTAATTATATTTTTCAACACAACCTATAATGTTGCTATGGAGATATACTAGGGTTTTTCGATCACTCAGTCATACCTAGTAGTCTTATCAAGAGTTGGTAGAAAGCTTACTTTACTTTTGTAGCTAAGGTTTAGTTAGTATAGCCCTTAGCATATCAAAAGCCTATCACTAATCAAAAAATTTAAATAATCCTAATAAGGACTAGGGGAAGATGAAAGCCATGAAGCAGGACCGGGTATCCTGAAGCGAAAAGAGTTATTCTTGCTTATCCCTCTATGCGAACGGTATGGGAAATGTTAGCAACTAGTAAAAGGATAGGTTAGTTCCCTATTCAGAATCCCTTGCTCATGATAAAATGAGCATATCCTAAAGAGATATCCCATATTAATCCTCATTATTGATCCCCTAGATCCTATAATAGATCGACTCCCAAAAGTGATATCCCATATTGATATCATAAGATCGATATTCTCAATCGATATACCAGAAACAAATTTTCCAAGTAAATCTCCCCAAAGGAAAGTTTTTGAAGAATATTATCAAATGTAAATACCGAAAAGTAAAGATCAAGTAAAGATCAAAAAACAGGCTGAAATCAAAGTTCAAAGTGAAGATCAAATGAAGATCATAAATCAAAAGTTCGAACAGAGATCAAATGAAGATCAAAAATCCAGTTCGAAGAGAGATCAAATGAAGATCCAAAGATAGTTCAAAAAGAAGATGGAATCAACTCCCTTGCTTCACTACATATGAGCAAGTATCCCTAAAATTGAAGGATAGAAAGGAATGAGCCTAAATCCTTGGAATTGTTAGCACTACTATACCTTACACATGACGATATGTCTGACGCATTAGCATCTCGCTTATGAAAAAGACCAATGTTTGAATGTGGAAGAGCTAGCTTTAGGTGTCCTACATTGCCTAGTGGCTTAGTCCAACTAAAATCTAAATTTGATATTGGATAAGATATTTGTGGAACCCCTATCTTAGAAATGGGCTGAAAGAATCCTGCCTGAAATCAGGGAATGCTTGTGTCTTATCTTAAATAATCATGTGCACACATAGGGATAATGAACAGTTAGGGTCTATCC
This sequence comes from Wollemia nobilis, assembly GCA_028583015.1. Taxonomy (NCBI): domain Eukaryota; kingdom Viridiplantae; phylum Streptophyta; class Pinopsida; order Araucariales; family Araucariaceae; genus Wollemia; species Wollemia nobilis. The sequence goes on along the minus strand of JAQPPZ010017131.1, from coordinate 150,476 downwards.
TAGCAAAATCCTTTTATCTCAAAAGTCTAGTGTGGTTAGTATGCAACTTTTGATAAGTTTATTAGGGTGTTTGAGTTTCATGGAGAACCTCAAATTTTTTTCCATAGCAACAAAGTGTCAAAAATGACAACCATATAAATCATGAAGTTGCAAAGTATTAAACCCATGATGCATCATTATAAAAAGCACAATAAACATATAGGATAGATATCGAATGAATATTAGCAATAATATTTAGACGACCACTAAATATATCGTGCACATTTTTCAAATCTGCAAAAGAAAATTGAATGACACATTATATCATTCACATCATAAAAAATTGCATACCATTGCATTTCATATATGGGTGATTAATTGATTACATTATTATCTTAACGATTTTCAATTACATTCATGATTTTTATACATTCTATGGTGTCATCCATTAGAGTGATAAACATATTTGTATTCATTCCTTATGTTTTAAGTGATTAAATCATATAGGTTTATTTACATTAGATTTGCATCGTGTAAATAAATCATCACATACATTAATGCATGAAAAGAAAGCAATATCAAATATGCATTAAGAAAAAAACATTGTATCCATATGCATCCATCAAAAAACACATCTAAAAATCTAAGATCATTGCATATCATCATCATAAATCAAATAGCTATCTAGTGCATGTCATCCATACATCACATCATATAGCATCAACATAACATAAGCATTGCATCCATGTGCATCATATAAACATAAAATTAAAAATAAATGAGAGCACAATAAATGAGCCATAATAATGATCATATCATATAAATATGTGTGTCTCAAAGTACATGGGGAGTACAAAAATGCCCATAGGCTACAAACGTGTAGGTCCTTGACCTTACACCAGCAATGAGATACATCAAAAGAAGTACTCTACAATCTAGAGCTCTAGCTCTGATCTACTCACCCTGTACCAGAGCTCTCGCCTCCTCCCTCAATGCTGTGCTCAAGAGACTGCTCTACCTACTACCCTGCTGACTGTTGTGGATCCTGCTAAGCACCCTGAGTACCACATAACCTAAAGAGGGCACTCATCCAATTGACCCCTAAGTGATGGGCACCTCTATCCATCGAGACCTATGAATGGACGTTGTAGTATACTACCCTGCCTCCTTGGTCCTGGTATGACTACTGCTACCATGCGTACTAGAGGACCTGTGTGTCCTCTCACTCTGATGGGTGTGATAGCACGAGCTAGCAGTGGATTGTACTATAGTATGATACCTAGTCCATTGGGACTCTACAAAATATGGATCCTCAAGAACCTCTACACCCAACATCTGAATGTAGCCCATCAATTGGTCTACCTGAGCAACCCTGGATGTGTACCTCTCATTAGAACTCATAATTAAACCTTGTAGGCATTGTATCTCAGTCATAGGATCCCAAAAACCTGGTAGTACTATTGATGGTGCCACCAGAGGCCCCATAATCAACTGAGAGGATGGAGGAACCCCCATATGTACCCTAAGCAGATCCTACTCTGCTATGGCTGCATCCCTCTATGCATATACCGAGTCACAAGCATGGGTGAGCTCACCAACTTGGGTCTCTGCTGTAGTATCTTGGGTGGTCAGGATAGCAAGCTACTAGTCTACCTATGTCAACCGATGATCTCTCTTTGTCAGTTGCACCTGTAGAGTAGTTATAGTAGTGTCACGCTCCCTCTACTACGTTTGGAATCGATCGAGCTAATTTTACAAGTCAGTCACCTATGCTAGTAGTATCTCCTCTGAACTATTAGGAGGGACCTCACCCTCCTCTAGAGCCTCCTCCTTATGATAAATCTTGGAAGCCTCCTCAGTGGTAGCCTCTGTGCCCCAACCACCCTCTATCCGTTGGTACACCCTGCACTCGTTAGGATCCACCTTTGCTCCTGCCTGATCTACAACACGACTTAAAGGCCTTGTACCATACCAACAAAATAGAGACCACCATCCATCGTACTCTAGAGTGGTCATCGCTATGTCAACCCTAGTATTTTGGAAGTCATCTAGAGCATCACCTAGTGTTGGAGGTTGGATCCATGATAGATCCCTCTCCAAATCTAGGTGCTTGTAAGTATATGAGATCTCTGAGATGTCCTGCACCATGCCGAACTATCGTAGGATGCGAAAGAAGAACTAAAATTCTTAGATCTCAGCCTTTTGGTCGATCAACCATCTATCCCAGTGAGCCAGTTGAAGCCTCTCGTTGGTCTCAGGCCAGTCAAGACAATCTATGTAGGGCCACCACTGGATATCATATGATCCAAGTGCTACAAATCGGGTGATTTAATGTTGGGTCTCACCAGCATGAGTCCTGATCTGAAAGCCCTCGTCCTCTCTAGGCTAGAAGATAGCATATAACTGATGCTCATCATAAATGTCTATAATGAGTAAGGGTAGCTCCCCAGGATGCTCTACTCTAATATGCTACCACCCCCAGATCTACAGCAATAGACTACACCTGATGCCCTTACGACTATGCTTAGTAATTTGATATAGCTCTCGATAGAGCTAAGCTAATAGTATGCTCCTCTAGGCTAGGAGCAGTGGCCGATGAATAGAGCTTTGTACTACTCTGTGTATAGTAGCTAGAAGTTTCTAGGGAATCCTCATGCCCGAGGAGTCTGGAAGCACATATTGCACCACCAAGTGCATGAAGAATGCCTCGCACATGGAGAAGATGTTCTTCCCTTGCTAGTAGTCGATGTTGACCCCTCTATGGTCGATGGTGCCCTGAGCCTCCTCACTTCGAGCACTAAAGATAGCATCGAAGATGGACTCTTTAGCCCCAAAGGTGGAGTAGATGATGGCCTCGCCATCAATGGGGATCCTAAAGATCCTATAGACTTCCTCTAGTGTGACTATCATTTCACCTGTAGGTAGGTGAAATGTGTTGGTCTGCATATTCCAATGACGGGTCAATGTAGTCAAATAGGTTTGATCTACCCTAATGGTGGGTAGATCCAAATCGTAGCTGAAGCTGATAGCTTCGAACCACTCTCGCTCACCATCAGTGAGCTCTCCATAGATATTATTCAGAATGTCAGGCTCTCGTGCTCTAGAGGTCAATCTCTAGAATAAATAGCATAAAATAAGAAAAAAGCTAACTAAAACAAGCAAAAACATTTAAAAATTGATCTAAAAATCATCAAAAATAGTAAAAATTAATAAAAGTGCAAAAAAATGTCATCATGCAGGCCTAAAAATCAAATTTTTCAATCAAACAGGTCAAAAATGCATTAAATGATATTAATTGCCTCTAAAAATTCAAAAAAATTAAAAATTTTACAAAATTTTCCTAAAGTCGACGAATCACGGGTCAACCCTACGGTCCGCGTGTGGTCATTGGAAGTTTGAATTCTGACCACAGTTGGTAGCTACGATCTCCAATTGACTAATTGAGAACCACAACTCATACCTGCAGTCTCCGATTGAAGTCCGGTTGGGTGCGATACCATGGCCAAAAATGCAAAAAAATTAATAACCTAAGCTATCCTAGCCTAAAATGAGGTTCATTGCCAGCAGTTTAGTGAGATTGATTTTATGATTACTTAATTGGGTTCATTTTACTGGTAATGGATGCAAGGTCTTGGTTTTGATTTACCTTGCCTTTCCCTCATCCTTCGTGGCTAGAAGATGCTTACCCGCACCCTGCCATCGTGTTGTGAGTCGGTGTTCCAGTAAGGTGTGCTAGGTTGCAAGTCAGTTTAGTTAGATGTCATTGGCAGAGCTCTAGTTGCAGGTCATTATCAAGGAATAATGAGAGATTTAAAATTTGGAAATTTTATAGACTTCTCATATTCAGCGCAGACTGTAGGCCCTAGCCGCAGTTCCCAATTTTGCAAATAGGAACTGCAGACCCTAGCCGTGGTTTGTAACTAATAGACAATTTTAGAAAATCCCACCATGGTAAGGGCCAAAAAGATCAATTAATACCTCCCATTGGGTCAGAATGCAATAAAAGTAAGTTACTTTGAAAATTTGGTGATAATCAAGCACAAGGATCCAATAAAAAAATTAAAAATCTGGCTAGGATTATAAAGTACAACCAAGGTCGTCGATATGACAAATCCTTTCATGGAGCGACACACCTCCCAACCAAATAAATAATCTCAATGCATAATTCAAAACATTCAAAAAAATCAAATAATTAAAACACCAAATGCGCCTCGTATTTAGTAATTTACCCTATATACTCAACGGTTGCAGCGACTTGCGACCCATGTAATCCGGCAATATGAGTAAATTACCATAAGGACATTTGGGGCAAAAATTGTCATTGTTGATCTGATATGCTTCTTTTCAATCCCTAATAAGGCCTTCACAATCGGACTGCTCCACGGGAAAGAGGTGTTGCATGTCATTTCTTTTATGACCTCTTATTTAGAAAATCATCAACAATTTGATTCAACACAAATATGATTGGATTTGTATCAATTCGATTCCCTAAGACGACTATTGTAGCCTGACTACTCCATGGGATAGAAGCGTGCAAATACTATTAACAGTTGGAATCAAAAGCTAAACTAGGCCTAGCCAAGGCATTAATATGCTCAAATCTAAATTTGTTCATATTATCCATGGTGCTCAAGTGACATTGTCGCTTTATTCATTGTAATTAATCTCATCGACTCGTTGCTTGAGGGGGTATTCATAATATCAAAATCAACAAAAGATCCCGAAGATCGTAGATCCTTTGATCTTGTCAAAATTACGTTCATCCTTGCGAATCATTGTAAACAACTATCATAAGCTTACCCCTTTGCTTGGGGCAAATAGAAAATATGAATTTTCTTGTTGTTCTCTGCATTTCAGATATATGGGCCATAAGATACATATGGAATGCACTATTGGCAATTTTGGGTACTTTCGGTACATTGCCTTTGCTCAAGTGTATAAGTTGTCATTGATGTCAAGAAGCTCTTGAAGGAATTTGATTTGATGTCAAATAATTTGTTTTGATGAAGGTTCGACATGACAATTTCAAAAGGTCTTTTGTTAACCCCAAGTTGGCAGGTTTAAAGATTACAGGTGGATGCATTAGTTTAATGCAATTGGGTCCAAGAGGAAATATTTATTTAAATAATTAAAAACCTTTTTAAGGTCCCCTTTAATTATTTTTAAATAAATATTAATTTATGGTTTGCAATGGGTTCTCCTAATCCATGGCGAAAATGTCTAGGTGGGCGCTATGCTTTAAACTTTGTGGGCACTAGACAAGACCTCCGTCAACGTGGTAAACTCTTCGTCGATGTCAAAGAATTTATGGACATATGCATACAAATATACTTCTATGAAAACAAAGATGCACCCCATCCGAATTTCAAAATGTTTTGCTCGCTATGAATTCGACTATGTCTTCGCCATGTTTTTCATGGATCCGCTGTTCGTTTTGCTTGCACTCGTCGGTTGTCGAATCCGCTGTAAAGGTTTTCGTATGCAAGTTTGCGTCAGAAGGAAGGGAGGACTGTGATTTATTAAATACTTGGCATAGAATGTACAAGGATAATGACATGAGGTTTTAACCTCATCGGGTGCCTTTGGTGCACCGATAGCGGCTAGGTTGTTGGCGCGCTACCCGAACGAGAGGTTCCGTGTTCGAATCACACAGAAGGGTTTTTCATCATGGATGTAGCGGGTGGTGTTCGATTTTGTGCACAATTTCTCCATAGAAATTTTTTTGCTATGGGCCATGGTATTTTTTGAAATTATTTTTGCTAAGTGTATGTTGCGGATGGAGGGAGCTTGTTAGAAAGAAAAACAACTTAGGAGTTATAAGGAGTTTAAAGCTTGTTGTTATTTTGATAAAAGATTATTTTGAAAGTGTTGTTGAAATATCTTATTGCATTCTTATGAGAGATAAAGTTTATTTTTTGATAAGACTATAAGGGAGAAATAAGGTGTATAATGGATAAATTTTTCTTGTAATGTTGAGAGTGCTTTTGGTTGATTATGGAAATGAAAGCATGATGTGTTAAGGTTAATTGCTTCTTGTGTGAAAGTATGAAACCTTAAGTGGAAAACTTTGAGATTGACATTTGCTTTCATTAAATTGGTTGATAATCAAGCTATTATTTACTTGGTTAAAGTGTTGGGCTTACTCCTTTGTTGATGATTTGAAAAGTTGTGTGTGCTATTGTGAGTTGAGTTGGTGGATGCTTTTGTTCAAACAATATTGGAGAGAAAAAGAGTTCTACTTGTTTCCTTTTCTGATGTTGATTGTGAAATGCTTCAGGGTTGTGTTTTGAGCTGAATAGTGTTGATTGAACCTTGTTTGATGAGCATTGTTGTTGAAGCCCTTATTGATGGTGAAAAGAACATGAGTATCATTGTTATGTGATTCTTTGCATAGTTGGCAATTGTTGGGGTTTCATGTTCTTGAAAGAAAGCATTCTATCCTATCCATTTCAGATATTGAGTTGAGTTTTCAGATTTGAGATTGAGGTTGAGCTGAGTTGATTTGAGTTGAATTTTGAGATTGGGAGTTGAGTGTAGAACATATTGAGTCTCTAACAATTCTCTTTATGCTTCTATGAGTTTGAAAAATCATATTGAGTCTCTAACAATTCTCTGTATGCTTCTATGAGTTTGACAAATCACATTGGGTCTCTTAACAATTCACCTTGTGATTTCCTACTAAGAAAGTTTTTCTTGGTGAGCTTGCTGAGGTTTTGGATAGGTTTTGGTGAGGACTTGTGAGCAAATTTTGGACAGGTTTCGTTGGGGACTTGTGAGCAGATTTTGGACAGGTTTCGATGGGGGCGTGTGAGCAGGTTTTTGGATAGGTTTCGATGGGGACTTGTGAGCAGGTTTTGGATAGGTTTCGATGGGGACTTGTGAGCAGTTTTGGACAGGTCCTAGCAGAGGACTTGTGAGCTGAGTTTGATAGTTCTATCAGAGAACTTGAGGACAGAAGAGCACTGGTTCTTTGAGAAGAACCTAAGGATAGATTTGGAAAGTCTTTGAGAAGGCTTGTATGCAGAGGATTGATTTATTCAAGTGTTGGACAGATCTGACAGACAAAGGAAGACTTGTACTAGACTAACTGACTGTGTTTGGTACAGGTTGCTGAGTTGCTATGGACGTGATCATAGAAGGTAGAGGTCTCTTAGGCTAAGCATTGAGGACAGGAGGTCTTCGATGGAAAGGAGTTCCATGTGCTGGCAAGAGGTAGAGGCAGTTGATATTCTGAGGGATCATTTCTAGAGCAGAGGGGAAGGTATCTCCTTTGAGAAGAGGCTCATAAATTCAAACAGAGGGGAAGGTATCTCCTTTGAGCAGGGGCTCATAAATTCAGATAGAGGGGAAGGTATCTCCTTTGAGCAGAGGATCATAAATTTAGATTGGGGGAAGGTATCTCCTTTGGTCCGAGGCTCATAAACATTGTAATTGGGAAGGATTCCCAAATAACTTTGAGATAAATTTTAGAGAAAATTTTTGTGGACGTAGCCCAGCCATTATGGGTGAACCACATTAAAATTGGTGTCACTTTGTGGATGATATTATGCATTGATTTGATATTGCTTTGGGTATATTGCTTTGGGTATATTGCTTTACTATTTTGAAGTATAAAGGAAAAAATAAAAATAGGTCTTATACTGTTCACCCCCCCTCTCAGTATAAGTTTGTGTTCTTTAATTGGTATCAGAGCAAGTGCCTTCGAAAAGTTTAACAACTTGAAGGAAAAGCTAGTAAAGAACACAATGGATCATTCAAGTGGCAATGTAGCACCTATTCTTGATGGGTCAGATTTTAGTCTTTGGAGTGCAAGGATGAAGGTTCATTTAATGGCACTTGGTAATGAGGTATGGGAAGTGATTGAATATGAGTACACTATTCCTGTACATGGTCCTAATACTAAAGAAGAAAAGCTCCTACATCACAACAATTCAAAAGCAATGATTGCAATCCTGAAAGGCTTACAGAAAGAAAATCTCACCAAAGTGATTCACTGCAAGATAGCTAGTGAAATGTGGAAACAGTTGAAGGTGGTTCATATAGGTGATACAAATGTCAGAAAGGCCAAGTTGAGACACTTCAAAGTATTTGAACAACTCAAGATGAATGATGATAAAAATATTAGTGACTACATGCTTCATATGGATGAGGTTGTTAACTCCATGAAATACCTAGGTCTTGAGCTTACTAAAAATGATGTTTGTGATAAGATTTTAAGATCTCTTCCTAATAGATTTAGTGAAAATATTTATGCTATTGAGGAAGCTAAAGATTTGGATAAGTTGAAAAAGGATGAGCTCCATAGTATACTTGCAGCATTTGAGTTGAGAACTCAAGTGAAGGTTGATGTCAAGAAAGAGGTAGCTTTCAAGGCTACCAAGGAATCCAAGGGTAAATAGCTTCAAGATAGTGATGAGTCTTCTAGTGATGAAGAGGCATATTACAACAAGAAAGGCAAGTTCTCTAGAAAACACAAAAGTATGAAAACTATAAGATGTTTCAATTGTGGAAAGTTTGGTCATTATGCTACTAACTGTACTGTTCCCAAGAATGAAAGTGATGAAGATAAACAGGATTCTAAGAGCAAGGATTCTGAAAAGCACAAGCATCACAGAAAGATCAAAGATGAGCACAACAATCAAGGAAAGAGGTATTCTCACATGCACAAGAAGAGTTTCTACCTAGACAAAGCAAGTGTTCTAGTAGTGATAGTGAGAGTTCTTCAAGTGATAATGAAAATGAGATGTTGTTCATATCAGAAAAAGAGGAAGAACCGAAACATAGATTCATTATCATGAAATGTCTTAGATGTGGAAATTTTGGTCACCTTGAGGATGATTGCACAAATAATGATTTGGTTTCTAGTATGTATGAGGATGCTTGAGAAAACTATAAGGAAGATGCATGTATGGTTTTTGAAAAAGGTAGCACCTCTAGTGATAAGAAATCTAAAAAAGGCTTTGACGATTCAGAAAGCAAACAAATAAAGGACCTTGAAAGTGAACTTATTAGTGCTCTTAGTGCTTTGAAAAAGGAAAGAAAGAAGAGTGCTAGACTCAAGGATAAGTTAGATGAATGTTGTATGGAGAGAGATGATCTTATAGAAAGTATTGACTTCTCTATAGCTAAGACACAAGAACTCAAGGATGAGTTAGAGTCTAAGGTTCTTGAGTATAGTGAGCTAGAATAGAAAATGGCTTCTTTGAAAGAGAAAAATAAAGAGTACAAGGATAAGCTTTATAGGTTTCAAGATAGCTCCAAAAAGGTTAAGTCACTCATCAAAGGTCAAAGAAAGACAACAGATAAAACATGCCTTGGTTTTGTTAAGCCACACAAGGAACAAGTTGGAGAGTCTAGTAAGAGACTCCAAAAGGAAGAGAGTTCTTTTGAGGAAAGTATTTCAGATCATGAGTCCTTGAATGATAGATGCACAGAAACAGAAAATAGAATTCAGAATGAGAAGAAGAAGTTTTCAGGACCCAAGAGGTAAAATAAAGGAAAATTTCTAGGTAGATGTTTTGTTTGTCACTAGTTTGGTCACATGGCTTCACATTGCATGGCTCAAGTGAAGAAGGTAAATGACAATTTTAGAGGTGCTAGTTTCTTTCAAGGGTATTGCTACTCTTGTCAACAGTTTGGGCACAAGGCAGTCTATTGTAAGGTAAATAATAGGAACAGGTTTGATCAGAACAGGTTTGGTCAAAATAGGTTTGGTCAGAACAGGTTTGGTCAAAACTAGTGGATTCAAAGATCAGGTTTACCTCAGAGAAACAACATCGTCAAGTGTTTCAAGTGCAACAATGAAGGTCACATAATAAGATAATGTAGAGCTAAAATTATAGAATACAGGAATAGGAGCAGTGGCATGATCAGGTCCAAGGATCAAGGCATGGACAAGAACAGGGATGAGAACAAGAACAAGAACGATGACAAGAACAGGGAATATGGACAAAGAGTTCAAGAGAAGGCCCGACAATGAAGTTATAGACACCGATGATGATCGATGCCTAATGGGAGTTTTACTCCCACCCCAAAATTAATCACCTCATGAGGAGGTGGGGGAGGGACTAAGCTAAGAGGCTCATTCTTAGTCCCGAGCCCCAAAGGTGGCCCTTTGCCATTGATGACAAAGGGGGAGAACTTCAAAGTGAAGAGGAAAGCTTCAAGTCAGGGGGAGCAAAACTTCAAAGGAATATTCTCAGTTGTGGGCACAGTTGGTCAGTTGTTAGCATAGTTGGTTTCAGTTTTGGCTCTTGAGAAGTGTTTTCAGTAAAGGTTTGCCATCAATGACAAAGGGGGAGATTGTTGGCAATTTTGGGTACTTTGGGTACATTGCCTTTGCTCAAGTGTATAAGTTGTCATTGATGTCAAGAAGCTCTTTAAGGAATTTTATTTGATGTCAAATAATTTGTTTTGATGAAGGTTCAACATGACAATTTCAAAAGGTCTTTTGTTAACCCCAAGTTGGCAGGTTTAAAGATTATAGGTGGATGCATTAGTTTAATGCAATTGGGTCCAGGAGGAAATATTTATTTAAATAATTAAAAACCTTGTTAAGGTTCCATTTAATTATTTTTAAAAAAATATTAATTTATGGTTTGCAATGGGTTCTCCTAATCCATGGCGAAAATGTCTAGGTGGGTGCTATGCTTTAAAATTTGTGGGTGCTAGACAAGACCTCTGTCGACGTGGTAAACTCTTTACCGACGTCAAAGAATTTATGGACATATGCAAATAAATATAATTCGATGAAAACAAAGATGCATCCCATACGAATTTTGAAATGTATTGCTCGTTGTGAATTCGACTGTGTCTTTGCCATGTTTTTCGTGGATCCACTGTTCATTTTTCTTGGACTCGTCGGTTGTCGAATCCATCGTAAAGGTTTTCATATGCAAGTTTGTGTCAGAAGGAAGGGAGGACTGTGATTTATTAAATCCCTGGCATAAAAGGTACAAGGATAATGGCATGAGGTTTTAACCTCATCGGGTGCCTTTGGCGCACCGGTAGTAGCTAGGCTGTTGGCACACAACCTGAATGGGAGGTTCTGCGTTCGAATCACGCAGAAGGGTTTTTCATTGTGGACGCAGCGGGTGGTGTTCAATTTCATGCACAATTTCTCCATAGCAATTTTTTTGATGTTGGCCAAGGTATTTTTTGAAATTATTTTTGCTAAGTGTATGTTGCGGATGGAGGGAGCTTGTTAGAAAGAAAAACAACTTAGGAGTTATAAGGAGTTTAAAGCTTGTTATTTTGATAAAAAATTATTTTGAAAGTGTTGTTGAAATATCTTATTGCATTCTTATGAGAGATAAAGTTTATTTTTTGATAAGACTATAAGGGAGAAATAAGGTGTATAATGGATAAATTTTTCTTGTAATGTTGAGAGTGCTTTTGGTTGATTATGGAAATGAAAGCATGATGTGTTAAGGTTAATTGCTTCTTGTGTGAAAGTATGAAACCTTAAGTGGACAACTTTGAGATTGACATTTGCTTTCATTAAATTGGTTAATAATCAAGCTATTCTTTACTTGGTTAAAGTGTTGGGCTTACTCGTTTGTTGATGATTTGAAAAGTTGTGTGTGCTATTGTGAGTTGAGTTGGTGGATGCTTTTGTTCAAACAATATTGGAGAGAAAAGGAGTTCTACTTGTTTCCTTTTCTGATGTTGATTGTGAAATGCTTCAAGGTTGTGTTTTGAGCTGAATAGTGTTGATTGAACCTTGTTTGATGAGCATTATTGTTGAAGCCCTTATTGATGGTGAAAAGAACATGAGTATCATTGTTATATGATTCTTTGCATAGTTGGAAATTGTTGGGGTTTCATGTTCTTGAAAGAAAGCATTCTATCCTATCCATTTCAGATATTGAGTTGAGTTTTCAAATTTGAGATTGAGGTTGAGCTGAGTTGATTTGATTTGAATTTTGAGATTGGGAGTTGAGTATAGAACATATTGAGTCTCTAACAATTCTCTTTATGCTTCTATGAGTTTGACAAATCATATTGAGTCTCTAAAAATTCTCTGTATGCTTCTATGAGTTTGACAAATCACATTGGGTCTCTAACAATTCACCTTGTGATTTCCTACTAAGAAAGTTTTTCTTGGTGAGCTTGCTGAGGTTTTGGACAGGTTTTGGTGAGGACTTGTGAGCAAATTTTGGACAGGTTCCGTTGGGGACTTGTGAGCAGATTTTGGACAGGTTTCGGTGGGGACTTGTGAGCAGGTTTTTGGACAGGTTTCGATGGGGACTTGTGAGCAGGTTTTTGGACAGGTTTCGATGGGGACTTGTGAGCAGTTTTGGACAGGTCCTAGTAGAGGACTTGTGAGCTGAGTTTGATAGTTCTATTAGAGAACTTGAGGATAGAAGAGCACTAGTTCTTTAAGAAGAACCTAACGACAGATTTGGCAAGTCTTTGAGAAGGCTTGTATGCAGAGGATTGATTTGTTCAAGTGTTGGACAAATCTGATAGACAGAGGAAGACTTGTACTAGACCGACTGACTGTGTTTGATATAGGTTGCTGATCTGCTGTGGACATGATCATAGAAGGCAGAGGTCTCTTAGGCTAAGCATTGAGGATAGGAGGTCTTCAGTGGAAAGGATTTCCACGTGCTGGCAAGAGGTAGAAGCAGTTGATATTCTAAGGGATCATTTCCAAAGCAGAGGGGAAGGTATCTCCTTTGAGAAGAGGCTCATAAATTTAGACAAAGGGGAAGGTATCTCCTTTGAGCAGAGGCTCATAAATTTAGATAGACGGGAAGGTATCTCCTTTGAGTAGAGGCTCATAAATTTAGATTGGGGGAAGGTATCTCCTTTGGGTCGAGGCTCATAAATATTGTAATTGGGAAGGATTCCCAAAGAAATTTGAGATAAATTTTAGAGAAAATTTTTGTGGACGTAGCCCAGCCATTCTGGGTGAACCACGTTAAAATTGGTGTCACTTTGTGGATGATATTGTGCATTGTTTTGATATTGCTTTACTATTTTGAAGTATAAAGGAAAAAGTAAAAGAGGTCTTATACTGTTCATCCCACCCTCTCAGTATAAGCTTGTGTTCTTCATGCACATCCACACCCAATAAGATGATAAGGGCACAAGCTTTTCAAGTTTAAGCCTCCAAAGAGTTGGAAGCAATAATTCTAGAATTCACGTCCTTTTCCTGGACCTGGGGCATCTAATGTTGATATGACTAATGATCATCATAGAACCTTCAGCATCATTTTAGGAGGTTTATTTTTGCTCAACATTGTTTGATCTCACAATGCATCTCAAAAGGGGCATCTGTAGACACCTAAAATGTGTCATGTTGAGGGCGACTACTCATATGGACATGCTATAAGACCATATGGAAGATCTTGGATAGAATCCAAGATAGAGCAGTGGTTCTAATCACTCAATTTGGGCTTCTTGGCCTAATCAGTTTGAATTGCAGCTTAAACCTATGGTTTACAGCTAAACCACGAATGAGATCTACGGTTTGCATTCTAGATAGCAGTTGTGACCTGCAGTCTTATTTGAAGTTCAGTTGGACTTCAATCTGAGCCAAATCAGTTGAAACGACCATTGGATCTAGAAGAAGGTGGTTAGAGGGTGGAAGCTTCCATTCCAACTATTCTGACCACCCGTTATTGATGTTGGATTCTTTAGGAAGCCACCCTAGCCCTTGGGTCAATGTTATACATAGCGGCGAAACTTTGCCATTGGGGCGAAAAAACCCATTTTTGAAAATTCAAATTCGTGAAATTTTTGAGACCTGAACGTCGACCATGTAGCAATTTTTTTTGAGAATTTGTTTTTTTTCTGTGTCGGTTAGCCGTCCTTTGATGAGAGTATCATGAATATTTTAAAAAATTTATAAGTAATCTCACTTAAATAAAGTACCCTTTTATCCCTAAAATTTTAGAATTTCTAAATTATCTTGCCAAACTTGCCAAGTATACCTCTATATATAATTAAAACCCTAGGGAAAATACCTACATAATTCTTCACAACATTGAAACCTTTTCTGCCATCGACCATAACAAATTTAGCAACCGAACGGAACAATGTCCTGTTCTGCTGCCAGACGAAACTAATTTTGTACTCTATCGAAACAGTGTCTTGCTCTGCAGCTGGATGAAACTAATCCTAAAACTGACTGGAACTGTGTCCTTCTTTGTAGTTGGACAAAACTAATTCTGCAACCGATCAAAATAGTGTCCTTCTCTACAACCAAACGGGAATAATTCTGTGCAACTGAACGAAACCTATCGTGCAACCGATTAGACAGAACCTTCTATGCAGTTGAGCGAAACCTTCTATGTAGCCAGATGGAACCTTCTATGTAGGTGGACAAAACCTTCTGTGTAGTTAGATGAAACCTTTTGTGCACCCTACCAGACACTTTTGTATCTGTAACCTGCAATCAAATGAAACCATTTCTGAGTTCGGACACTTTCGTGCAATCAGATAGACCTATGTTTACCAGGATCATTTTTTGCCTCTGACCAAAACTAGTATCTCTGCATACGGACATACTATCTTTTAGCACCAAGTTCTTTGTCACTTCTCTACTTTTCTTTATATTGCCATGTTCTGCTTGTTATTTTTCCAGGTTTTGAATATCATTGCTCTGTTGAGTGTGTTTCATTTTTTTTCTCTATTTTGTTATTGCTCTGTTGAGTCTGTTCCCTTGTTTTCTCTGTTTTTCTTTGATTCTTAGTTTTAATTAAGATATTTTTTATTTCTAAGATTATACATAAGTAAATGCTTTGGTTCTCTATTGACATATTGATGCTTTTTTTTTTTTTTTTTTTCTGTTAGAGTGCTTTCACTAGAATAATAACTAGTGGCATAAACTAATAAATTCACAATAAAGAATGGCTGGAAAAAAGTATGTATAATTTACTACCCAACAAGTGTTTATTCTATTTACAATAATATCTAAAGGCCTCCAGAAAATACACCCTCTTTAACTTTATTTTATCACTAGTAAATTGTCACACAGTGATGGAAAGAAGGGCACCAAATCTTCTATTGAAAAGAGTATCCTCAAATATTTTAGCTAAACTTTGAAATGCGACGAGCCAACGACATCTGTGCAAATTCAAGGTACAAATGATTTTTTACTTCCCAGTATGTGCTTGATTAATGATTTGTATATATTTTTTTAAATTTTTTCATCCAATAGTGATAAAAATATTATGGTATCCTACTATGTAGAATACCCTGTCGATCCTGATATGCCTCCACTTGAAGATATTCCCCAAGAAGAGATGGATTTAATTGAAAATCCCCTTAGAAATGATATCCAACAAACACTTGATGGCAACACGCAAAATGACATCACAATTGAAAATTAAAGTAATAAATAAAAATCATTACAAGCATCAATTGAATCTTCAACCAAAAATTCCAAAAAAAGAAAAACATCTCTCTGGATAATTGGAAGGGGATTTAGGAAAGAATGGACAGAAATATTTTCTTGGCTTGAGCCTATCATGACTGAGGATAACCAAATTGATGAAAAATAATGTAGATGCAAAATTTGTAGTTGGAGACTTGGTAAGGATCATAGGTTTCAAAACAAGATTGATACAATTGAAAAACATGTTGACAAATGTTATGTTAAAGTTATAAAAAGTAATGGTGAAGCTAGTAAAGAAGTTAAATGGAAGGATGCATTAGAATGTATGCATTTAAGATATGCTATAGAATATGGCAATCACTTAAAGCAACAACAATCTCTTGTTGAGAAATGTGGAACAATTGGAGCCCAATTTGACAAATTACTTAAGACTATTTTTTCTTCAAAAAGTAAGCAGTTTGCCATTGTTTACAATATTCTCAAGAAAGGTAGACCAATATCCGATTTTATTGATTATAAACAACTATTATGCCTTTTTAATGTGCAAAACCTTCCTAGTTGTTATTGGTCAGACCGAAGTGGTTGGGAAATGATAAAATATTTATCTTTGGTTGAGAAAGAAGACCTAAGGCAACAAGTAAAACTTGCCAAATTCATTTCACTTTCTATTGATGAGGTAACAACTATGGATAACACTTCTTGGATTTGCATGCATGTGTACACATTTTAAAATCATGTTAGAAGGCCTATTTTGTTGGGAATACATAAGATGTTGAAAAGTTCAAATGCAAAAAATATTTATAATGTTGTTGTTAAAAGTTTAAAGAATATTGTGGGAATGAATGATATAGACATTGCAACAAAATTAATTTGTGTTGGAGCTGATGGAGTTGCTATTATGCAAGGTCACAGGTCTGGTCTGTGTGTTCGACTCCAAACCATAGTTGCACCATATATGATCCCCATTCACTGTATGGCTCATAGAGTAAATATTGCATATAAAATTGTGAGCACATTTTCAAATGTTGCTAAAGTTGAAAACCTTGTTCATGATATTCATTCTTATTTCTCATTAAGTCTGAAAAGATTTGCAAAGTTTCAGCAATTTGCACTAGGAGTTATAGAAGGGAAAAAATTGTTAAAAGATGTGGACACAAGATGGATTTCACTGTTTCAACCTACTCAGAGAGTTTTGGTAGAATATCAATCACTGAAAATGTTTATGCATGCAAATCATATAATAGTTGATAAGGAAAAATATATGTTGTTCTGTTTGACTAACTTGGAAACACTTTTGACATTATGTGGTATTCTTCTAATGTTAAAAGAAATGAACAGATTAATTAATCTTGCACAAGAGAGATCTATCTATATCGTTGATTTTATGAGGATGAGAAAAAAAATATGCATGCTTCTTGATTCATTATATGTGTCTAATGCAGATTTTACAGAACTCGTATCTAATAGTTGGAATACATTGATAAACGTGAACAATCCAAAAATCTTTTTGAAGTTTGACATCAATGATCATCTATGTATTAATGTTCATGAAAATATGATACCTGTTTATTATTTTGAAAGGTAATCAAGTATTGTTGTGGAAGATTTTGAAGAAGTTCCTATAACACATAATAGATTTCATGTTGTAATACATAAAACAAAGAGTAATTTGTCAAATATAGCAAAATTTTTGATAGGTGAGATAAGAGAATAGTTTTAGAGAGATGAGTTGCTTGAGTCCATGGGTGTGGTTAACCCCATGTTTTTGGGACCTTGTACTGAGTACAGTTCTGCGAATAAGTTGTTTATTAAATATATGGGTAATCTCATTGACCATTCCAGTAAGAGTGTAGAAGTCAATGGTTAGCAATTAATGGTCTGCTCAACAGTGAACTTTTAAAAGAATAGTCATCGTATTTTGGAAGAACAATGGTTTTGTAAACATCACTTATGACAAATATCCATGAGATTGGTTCCACTCCACGTTTATGGCAAAAATTATATCCAAGCATAGTATTAAAAGATACTATAAGTGAATACTTTCGTTTATATAAATTATGTGAAACAATAACTTTAGGGTTATTTAAATATGAAAGAGTTTTCAGTGCACTTGCTTTTGTTAAATCTAAAATCTGCAACAGACTTGACAAGAATTTAGAAAATTGTTTAAGAATTTATGTGTCCTCATATCAGTTGGATAGATTATCGTATGATAGGGCGTTGGAATACTGGAGTTCCTTGGTAGATAGAAGAGGAACGTTGAATACGATTGATAATGATGATGATGATGATGATGATGATGATGCTTTCAATGATCAGATGGTGGAGACAAAGATTTCTGGACAAGATGATATGTTTCAACTTCCATAGTGATAATTTTTCCATGATTTCATTGACAATAATAAACACGAAGTGATTTGATAGCAAATTTCTCAATATTGTTCCAGATTTATATGATTTTAATGAATTGTTGTTTTAAATCATATTATTGTTTTAAAATTACATGGCTAAAATTATTTTTTGTAGATTGTAAAATTTTATGTTTGGGTCTTAGTGTCTCAACTCTCATTTCATGGAATATGATAATAATGAATTGATTTGATAGCAGATTTCGGAATATTATTCCAGATTTATATTATTTCAATGAATTGTTTTTTTAAATCATGTTATTGCTTTAAAATTACATGGCTTAAACATTTTTGTAGATTGTAAAATTTTATGTTTGGGTCTTAGTTTCTGAACTCTCATTTCATTGACAATGATAAACACAAATTAGTTTGATAGCGAGGTTTACGTATATTGTTCCAGATTTATATTATTTAAATGAATTATTTTTTTCATAACTTTCATGTGCATCATAACTTTTTTAAACCGAAATAAGCTATTGCAGTCCTTTTAAAACATTTTCAAACAAAACTAGATATTGCATCATAACTAAAAATTAGATATTAGATATTGTAGTCTTTTTCAAACCCAAATTATGTGCATCATATCTTTTTCAAACCGACATTAGATATTGCAGTCTTTTTAAAACATTTTCAAACAAAAAATTTCAAATTAACTAGTTCAAAATATTTATATTACATCGCTCAAAATTAGATATTACAATATTTTTAAATCAAACATAAATTACATGACATTTTCAGACAAAATGTTTCATATCAACTAGTACAAAAAGAAACATAACATTTTCAAACATAAATTAATATATTGCAATTTTTTTTAAACATTTTTCAATTCATATCTCAAATTTTACATACCAATTACAAACATAAATTCCCAAATATTAGATAACATTTTCAAACTCAAATATTACATAACATTTTCAAATCCAAATTTTGTGCATCATAACTACAAATTAACTATTTCAAAAAGACATATATCACATATTTCAAACACTTCAAACCCAAATATTACATACCATTTTCTAACTCTACTACATAACATTTTCAAATCGAAAATAAATATTTCAGTCTTTTTAATACATTATCAAACATAAATTACATGACATTTTCAAACAGAATGTTTCATATCAACTAATTCAAAAAGAAACATATTACATCATTCAGACATTTGTAAACATAAATATAACATAACATTTTCAAACATAAATTAATATATTGCAATATTTTTTAAACATTTTCCAACTCATATCTCAAATTTTACATACCAATTTCAAACAAAAATTCCCAAATATTAGATAACATTTTCAAACTCAAATATTACATAACATTTTTAAACCCAAATTTTGTGCATCATAACTACAAATAAACTATTTCAAAAAGACATATATCACATCTTTCAAACACTTTAAACCCAAATATTACATACTAGTTTCTAACTCTACCTCATAACATTTTCAAACCGAAAATAAATATTCCAGTATTTTTAATACATTAGCAAACATAAATTACATGACATTTTCAAACAAAATGTTTCATATCAACTAGTTCAAAAAGAAACATATTACATCATTCAAACATTTGTAAACATAAATATAACATAACATTTTCAAATAGAAATTAATATATTGCACACATGCAACTTTTTCTTTGTTTGGATCTTCAAGTATTGTTGGAAGTGTTTCTTTCATTTTATCAAGCACCATTTCTGGATCTCCATGCAGCTTCTCTCTGATGAATTTTTTTAACTTATTGTTTTTTGCAATCTTTGACTACTTTTTCTTTTTCATTTCCATTGATTTCATCAAACATGATTTTGTTGTAAGAATATTGATATCCATGCTCTTAACCTGTATTTTCAAGTTTTCAAAGTTTGACTGCAAAACAAATTGAAAACTTTATTCAAAAGAGATACATTGAAATTATTAAAAATTTTCAAGAAATATAAAAATGTAAATGCAATAGAAAATTGGAATATATATAACTTTTTTACCTCAGCCAATTCTTTTGCAGCCTCAGCAACTGCAACCCTTTCCTTATTAGAAACCCATAAGTTGTAAAATTCTTGGGCTTCAGCATTAACATTCTCCAATCTACCAACAAAAACATTTAAGACAACATCCTCATAAATAAAATCATATTTAACTATTCCTAAAGTAGCCTATTTTAGCAAGCCATCAAGTTTTTCAGCTTCATATTTGACTAAAGAATAAATATAATCTATTTTTTCATAATTTTTATATCGGGCATTAATTTCCTTAATAAGGACCTTTGCCCGATATTCCCATTCTTTCAACTCTTGCAAATATTTCAAAACAAACTCTTGAATTGTTGACTCGATACTGGCTACCAATGAAATATTTTCATTAAAATTGACATCATCCTCAGTTTGAGGACCTTGAGGATGACGATTGTCTCCTTGGACGGGTGGTTCTAATGTCTGCTAAGCTATAGGGAATTCTTCTTGTGCTCTATTTTTAAGAACATCTATTGCCCTAAAGCCTTAAATCAGGCCCTGCATCATGTAATCATCATCAAGAGGAATATTGTCCAATCCCTGTCCAGAACATTCAGGTGCTTGTGAATTTGAAGAAAATATAAACTGAGAGAATCCAATTCCCGCCAAACTTGGTGCTGGTATTTGTGATGTTTGTGGTTGTGAAATCCCACGCCCAAAATTTTGTGAAGTGGCTTGCGAAAACAAACATTTTCCAACACCGACTTGCCCTCGCATAGGTTGAGGCTGTGACTGTCCCTATTGCTGATTGCGTGTAAAGGGTGACTGTCCCTGTTGCTTATTGCATGTAACCGGTGAGTGTGATGCTTGTGGAGGAGGTGGTGGTGGCATATGCCCTCTAACTTATGATATTACTACTTGATCACGAGAATCAACTAAAAATAGTCAAAAAAAATTTGTTATAATTCTGCTTAAAATAAAAAGAAATCTAAATTTTAATTAACTACACATAGAATCATAGATTTACCAGATGAAATGTGATGCAATTGTTCTACATTAGGGGAAGGTTTGGCCACACTAGATTTGGCTTGCACATTTTGTGCAAACCTAGGTGTACGAGACACCCCATGAGTAGCTGCTTGCCTGGCACGTTTGTGTGACCTCTACATAGTAACAGGTGTTGCTTCAGAGCTCGTATCTTCAGAATCACTTGTTTACTCCGGCCTGTGACCCTTATTGGCAGTAATTTGTTTAGTCCTTGAAATTTATGCCTTCGCCTACATATAAATGAAAACAATTAAAAAAAGAAATATTGTAAACTATAAAATAGTATGTCAAAGACAATGATGTAGTTATTACCCTCAATTCCTCTGGTGTCATGGCAATAGACAATAGTTTTGAATGCATAATAGTTGGTACAGGAGTAGTTGACAAATTATGAAAAGACTCAAAATATAAAGCTAAAATATAATTTACAATGGGTTGAGTCTTGGGGGGTTGAGTCTTGGTGGTTGCAAGTTTGACCGCGTACAACTTAGTCCTGACTCGATCATAAATATATGTACACCAATCGAACTTTTCATTTTTTTTTTCAGACTGAACAATATAATATAGTTCCCAAAACAAAATTTTCGGTCTTCCCAACAGAATAAGCCTGACCTGGAAAACCTCGATAATGGCCTTCAGAGTTTGATGGTTAACATTGTTGATCGTTAAACCTCTTTTTGTTTTGGCGTTAGAAGTTGCATGAAAAAATTAGATATCTATTTTGAAATTTAAAACATTGAAAATTAATAAAATACATTTAACAAGATTTATACCTACCAAATTTTTTGATGAAAGACCGTAATTGTTATCGAGGTGTTCTTTGTCATCTGGAGAAAGCTGTGACCTCGACTACACTTGATTAAAACCAATAAATGGAAGACCTATCAATTTGTGAATATCTCCAAGGGTGATGCTGAAAACAATATTTTAAGATCGTAAATTAATGCTTACAGTACCCTTATCGTGGTCATAACCAGAGATAATATGTTGTAGGAGCACTTTGTCTGTTTTGAAATGTGGCATGGAAATGAGGGTTGATAAACCTACGTTGTTATGAGATTTGAAATCAAAGTGCATGCAAAATTCTTGAATTTTGGTTGGATTGTGGAAGGGGTATCCATTGGAAGTAGAAGAAAAAGGATTGGGAATGGAAACTGAAAGGTCGATCAGAAAGGTTAGCTCTGGTTGTAGCTGTCGCAAAAAAAAAATGGGAAAATGACTTGTTGATGCCCTTTTATAGACTTGAAACATATTTGACATGTGGCAACATCATATTAGACATGCAAGACGGGACATGCAGTATTAGACACGTGGTAGTACGGTGGCGGTCAGACTAAACTATGCTATCGATTCATAATATGCATTCGGTTTAATGACGAAGTATAGTATGCATCTCGAGCACCAGACAGTTGCATATTATGTAATCGATTTAATGTCGGAGCATGGTTTGCATCAGCCTGGCACCCGAACACATAAAATACACCCATCTGGAACCCGAACCCGAATGCATAATATGCTCTGGTTTTAAATTGGTTGCATAATTGCAACAGTTTGGTACCTGGATGCATAAATGCATCCGCCCAATGTCTAGATACATTTATGCATCCACCCGGTGCCCGGATGCATAAATGCATCCGCCCGGTGTTCGGATGCATAAATGCATCCGCCCGGTGTTCGGATGCATTTATGCATCCGCTCGGGGCCCGGATGCATAAATGCACTCGCCCGGTGTCTAAGACCATTGTATTGTCGTGACATTAAACACATCTGTCCGTTGCATTCGGTCCGTGGTCGTAAAAGGCCAAGATTGATACAGGAGCCTATCTTTAGAGGGTTTTTTTAAAAGAAGTTTTAAAGTAATTTTTTTATTACTAAAAATGGAATTATTTGACACAAAATATAATTTTCCGAAAATGGTAATTACTAAAAAAAACAATTTTTTATGAAAAAATAATTTGCCAAAATAGTAATTACTTAAAAAGGCTTTTTTTAATGAAAAAATCAATTTGCCAAAAATAGTAATTTTTCTTATTTTTAGGGTTTTAAGCTTTAGGGTTTCTTTTAGGGCTTCAAGTTTTAGGGTTTCTTTGGGGATATATATTCCCTTGGTATTGCATTGTAAAGGAGGAAGTGAATCCACGAATGAGAAAAAAAATTATTTATTGATTTATTTCCATGTATTATAGTTTTTATATGAATAGAGAGTTTTACTGATTATTTTCATTTATTGCAGTTTTTATGTAAATGGAGGGTTTTACATATTATTTTCATTTACCGTAGTTTTTATATAATGGGAGGTATTTTATTTTGACCTCTTGTAGCTGGATTTACATTATTTGGTATCAGAGCAAGTTGGATCTTGTTGAGAGGAGAAAAGAGAAGAGAAGAAAAGAGAAAAGGAGAGGAGAGCAAAGAGGCTCAAAAAAAAAATTGGCACTCTGTGTAGTGCTTGCAGAAGGTTTGTAAAACCTTGGAGACAAATTGACACTCTGTGTAAGTGATTGTGAGAGTTTTTTTATGTAAAAACCTCATAGAAAGAGATTGGCACTTTGTGTAGTGCTTGCAAAAGGTTTGTAAAACCTTGGAGAAAGAAATTGGCACTTTGTGTAGTGCTTGTAGAAGGTTTGTAAAATCTTGGATAAAAAAATTGACACTTTGTGTAGTACTTGCAGAAGGTTTGTAAAACCTTAAAGAAATAAATTGGCACTCTGTGTAGTGCTTGTAGGAGGTTTTTTTCATTAAAAACCTTAGAGGGAAGAATTGACACTTTGTGTAGTGCTTGCAGGAGGTTTGCTATTTTAAAACCTCGAAGGAATAAATTGGCACTATGTGTAGTGCTTGTAGGAGGTTTGAGATATAAAACCTCAGAAGGAGATGGGTACTTTGAGGAGTACTTGCAAATGTGTGGCACTCTATGGAGAGAGATTATAAGTTTGATCAGAGGAACTCGCAGGAGCGAAGTTCTTTTCAACCAAAGGAGAATGATACAGGAGCCTATATTTAGAGGGTTTTTTTAAAAGAAGTTTTAAAGTAATTTTTTTTATTTCTAAAAATGAAATTATTTGACGCAAAATATAATTTGTCGAAAATGGTAATTACTAAAAAAAATAATTTTTTATGAAAAAATAATTTGCCGAAAATAGTAATTACTTAAAAAGACTTTTTTTGGTAGAAAAATCAATTTGCCAAAAATAGTATTTTTTCTTATTTTTAGGGTTTTAAGCTTTAGGGTTTTCTTTTAGGGCTACAAGTTGTAGGGTTTTCTTTTAGGGTTTCTTTGGGGATATATATTCCATTGGTATTGCATTGTAAAGGAGGAAGTGAATCAATGAATGAAAAAAAAAATTATTTATTGGTTTATTTCCATGTACTGTAGTTTTTATGTGAATGGAGGGTTTTATTGATTATTTTTATTTATTACAGTTTTTATGTAAATGGAAGGTTTTACATATTATTTTCATTTACCGTAGTTTTTATGTAATGAGAGATATTTTATTTTGACCTCTTGCAACTGGATTTACATCGAAGATCCACGACAAGACACGTTGGTCTTCTTCCTAACGGGTGTAATTGATTTCTTGCCTACTACACCCATCAAAAAGAGGCCTTCTTATATTGAATTTTTGCTTATTTTACTATGAAGGAAGTTTCTTATTTAAACTTTGAAATTAGAGTACACTAAATCATGTGGGATAAATAGTTATGTGGGATAGATAGTTATGTGGGATCAACTTTGCCAATAGTGCATGTGTTTTCCCCCTAACAAAGTCAATAGCGATAAGCTATGTCGTGCTACAATCCTTATGTTTACTAGATGCCATATCATATCTCTTACTCGAATATTCGATACTTATTATGCACCTGACTCTTCGAAACCGGATCATATTATGCATCCATTCCATGATCAGACTGCAATTCGTGTCCAAGCTTTTGCCAAGATTTTAAACGTAGCCAGTATATTTTTGTCCTGGTCTAGCAAAAATTTAAAATTCGCCATTTTTTGCCAATTTTTTGAGAAAAATTAAAATCATTCGCCATGCCAGCATACACGTTCGATAGATTTCACCGTTGTTTTGAAATAGTTTTGCCATTTTTTTATAAGTACCTTTCGGGTCCTACCTCTTATGCATAACCCTGCCTTGGGTAGTCCTATAAGTACCCCTACAAATGAGGGCAATGATATAGATGATTTGTATAGCGAAGCGCTGATGAATTATCGAGTGAGTGTGAAGTGATCAAGCGAGTAGCGAAGCCCTATCGGATTGCATACTGAATTTGTGCATTCAAAGACTACTTTGCTATTCATCCAAAGATCAGTTTGCCATGGGAGCCCAAGGAGCCTAGGAGGATCAAGAAACGTAAATTCGAGCAAACAAAGGCCCATCATAGTGATTTGATCGCCAAACATGTCAGAATGACATTGAAGGCAACCCTTGAACATCTATTGGACAAGGAGGTTAAGCCCACTGTCCTTGGAATTGAGGCTAAGCCTATAAGAGTGCTAACCACAGTTGTCAGCCACAAATTATAGTGTAGATCGTAAACCAAAGCTGTAGTTTGCAGTAGAGGTATAACCGCATTCCTAATTTCATTTCTGTCCAACTAATTAGGTTAGATTAGTTGTTTTCATGGTTAAAATGCATTTTAGCAGACTTCTGATCGTAGATTTAGGTTAGTTTAGCTTCTTTATGTTTATGCTTCAAATAAGATATTAATAGGTTCTTTATGCACTTTCATACCTTATTTCATTTATTTGATCCATGCATAGAGTAGCTACTATCTTTCTTTACGCTATTGTATGAATATTGATTCGATTTACATAGTTTAGAAGCACCTTTTATATTTTCTTGAATGTGCATGTTAATGGTGTCATTATGCATTTCACCTAAAAGAGCCTCATCATGAGAGGCTGCCTATATTTTTGACATTCTTGTTGTTTCTTGACCGTAGGAAATAGTTTCATAGAAGAGAAAACCATCAAGTTCCTTCCCCATTGCGAAGAAGAGGGCACTCCATCCTAGAGCAGTTCGTGCCATTCTGAGAGGCATTTAGAAATCACACCTACCCTTAAGAGGGAAAACAATTGAGCACTCCTATTGTAATATTGTATCAAAATGAATATCCCTAAGAGGGATGTACTTGTAATTGGGTTTTGACTTCAAATATAATGGAATAAAGTATTTTCCTTCTTGTTTCATTTGTTGTCAATTTCGTTTACTTGTATGCATGTTATATCTTTACCATTTATCACAATAGGAGCTGCAATCAGGTGTGACCCTTTTTGGTGGTTACAAATACAAATGCTGAGAGAGGAACTCTTCCTTTCTTCCAATTTTTTGAGGTAGAATTGTGGGTGCATAAGAAATTAGACTTTCAATAATTCAATAGGAACATGGTTATCTAAATAAGAGGAGAAAAAGCAAAAATAAAATATAGAAATATGTTGTAAATTTAATATATTTATATTACAAAGGATTAGAAATAGAGGCATCTAAAATTATTGCATAAAAAAGATAATCATTTACAAGGTAAACTATATAGAGGATATTATAAATATTTCAACATGTCCATGTACTAGTATCACATCACAATAATTAAAAGTTGAATAGTTGGTAATTACGATTGAACCTAGTTATATTTGTTTTTTAAACATTTGTGTAGATACACTCTTTGAAGATAAGATCAAATAGAATTTCAACTATGGTACACTTCTATACGTTCATAGGACTCATACATTTATCTTCACTAGAAGCAAGATCTTATCATTATTTAAGAAGGTACATCACTATCGATGTAGATCATCCTCTATATTTCACGAACTAAGATAGCACAATCACATAGGGATCGCTATAAAATAATATTTCTTTATGAAATGCATGTGCTTCATCTTATTTTTCATTCTTTTGTTGTAGTATCTCCTAATAGGAATTTACACATTTAACTCACCAATGAAGTTATATCATGCTTATACCTCTCAAGATATTTCTTTCTTAGAAATATATAATGCAAATGTGTATCATTGTATTCGGTCTCATTTAATCATAATATAGTTGTGAACAACTCATTAGAAGATGAACCATCCTAAAATCTCATAATTAACAAATGAGAAATCAATTCACCTACATTTTCACATGCATTTACATTGACTTACATAAAAAAATAATGTTTGAGTGCATTTGTGGGACATAGTACAACATATAGAAACATAATAGATAACCTAGAAGTATTTGTATCTACCCCAACCTATCAAATATGATCATTTTTGGAGGCCCATACCATACTACATTCCTCCTCAAGAATTTGGCTAGTGACATCCATGTCTCTTCTCAAAGAAGATTTGCACCTCTTATGTCTCTTTACAAAGATACATTGTGTAATAATCTTATTAGACCAAGGCCAATAGTGGTGAAGTACCTATGGGTGCTCTTGATGTAAGCCTATGGACATCTTCATATAACCATATGGGGAAGTGTTATGTTAGCCTTTATGCATATTGGTGTAAGTCTGTAGGCATCTTCCTATGTAAGACGATGAATATTCTTCTATGTAAGCCTACGAGCATCTTCATGTAAGCCTATAAAAAATATTATGTATTCACCCTTAGTGGTATTGGTTAATCCACCTTTGTGAATAATATTGCTTAAAGGTAAATTTATTATTATTTTATTGTAAGGTTAACCTCAAGGTTAAGTTAATGTCAACCTAAGTTTAATCTCTCATTAAGGTTTTTGTATCACTATAAATACCCCTCAATGAGCAATCATTTACAATGCATTATAATATATAAAAATATTTTGGGGTTCCCACAAGCACTGACCCCTTATTCCTTTCTCTTATATCATGTCGATTATCTCTTTTTCTCTTTTTCATATATACACTCTTATTTTTTGCTCATTTTTTTTTTTTTGCGTATGATTATGGTGTATGGATGTTTTAGGGTATTTTTAGAAAATATTAAAAATTCCAATAGAATATTAGAGCCAATCATAGCAACTTCACTGAATCACACAAAGAGGATATATAAGAAAAATCATAGTAGATATAAATGAACCACCAGTTCCATTGGGTTCCTTGCAAAATTTAGTAGGTCCCTAGTTTATCACTTTTGGAGATTGTGCCCTTTGATACCTATTTTTGCATGCAAATAATATTCCATTTACCTCCAAAAATTTCAAAATTTAAATTTTAAAAATAAAATATTTCATCATGTGATGGAAGGAGGTAGAGTGGCACATATGACTATTCCAGTGGTGAATATTTTGGTGTGAAATTTTTTGACATTCTCTTTTTTGGTATACCTTTTTCCAACATTAATATGCAAGTGGGAACTAGACTTCTTGGAACACTTAAGGTGATCATAAATTTTATCTCTTAGATGGAGCTTTGAGATTAGGTTAAATGACTAGTGCCTAGGTTGATGCCATGATTGGTGTTTACAATATGGCTTTAATTCCTTTTAAATAAAAATAAACAACACTTGTATATATTTGTATAGTAATATATATTTAAGCTTGATGGTTAAGGTGCTTCTACTCACAACTAGTAGGTATGAGGTTTCATTCCTATTGGATGCATAAGATAACATATATCCATTAAGTAGATCATTGTTCCACTCTACCATAAAATGGGTTGATTAGCCTATTGACTATATTTTATTGAAGCTTCACTTAGCCATATTTAAATCATTTATCTATGTTAGTTGACCCCATCCACATATTAAGTCCTTTTTTTAGCTTGAAGAAGCTTCACTCTGTCCTTTGCTAAATATATAATAGATGTAATTGAACTTTTAATCCCCCAATCCTATATCATTATGGCATCATCATTGGATGGAGCTCCACTTTGCTCTAAATTATCAAGGTTGATATCTATATTTGATTAGATTTACTCTCATTGTAGGACCTTGATGTTACACTTATAACTAATTAAATATTAACTGTAATCAAGCATGAAGACTTGTATTCATTGGTGGATAAGCCTCCACTCAGGTCAAACTTACAACCTCATAGATATTGTAAGATGGAATTTTGATTTGGTCAAACTTACAACCTTCCAAACTTTATTTAACATTCATTGGATCTCCACTTTCACATTAGCCTCTGTTATCATGTCATCTCTTTGCTTTGATTAGGATTCTTACTTTATTTAGTACATGATCAATGACTTAGAGCATTAGAAAATAACATAAATCAATACTATATAAAGCTTAATAGTAGCCTCCTTACTAAACGCTATAGAATGAATCTACAATAATATGGCATAGATACACCTTGTTAGTTATCTATATCTTGTTATATTTGTATTATTCTGGAAAATATAAAAAATCACTTCCCTAGAGATGAAACAAGATTATATACTGGACAATTATAACATTTATCCGTAAATTACAATTTTAACCTATGAAATTTAGAAAAATTTGGTTATATAAAATGGAACTTTTAAATAATGTACATGAGATGCTAAGTAGGGACTCAATAATTCATGGAAAATATAGATTTTTTTTTAGTATAACCTTAACCTAAATTTTTGATATGGTAGTATAATAAAATACAAATTGAGAAATTTTTGATAATTAAAGTATAATTTCTTATTGCTTTTTTGGATCAAATGTTCTTCACCATCTCATTCACTATAGCATTCAAAACTCTTTTATCAATCACAAATTTTTCTTTCTTATTTATAAAAATATTTAAGAATTAAAATTTCTCCCATGTCTTACTTGCATGTGTAAGGTAAGGACCAATATAGATAAGATTCTTTTGTTGATGACACTTAATGGTGAAAGCCATAGAAGCAAAAGTTCTATCATCATTATCCATGCGCAAGAATGCAATGAGGATCTCCATTTTATACTTTGTCTCCACCTTTCTCAAAAGTTTATGATTTTAAATCCTTTGGTTTGGGACCTCATTGAACTAAATATACAAGGACCATGCCATACCTTTTATATATATATATATATATATATATATATATATATATATGAACACTTCATAAAATGTTGCACCCTAGATGAAGTTGCTTTATTCCTTGGTGGATGTTCTTAATTAAAAAAATTAAAAGATGATGCACCCTAAAAAAAATTAGATGCTTTGTTCCTTGGTGGATGTTATTATGTAAGAAAATTAAATATCATCTTCTGTACTTGAAATATGTTGATATATACTATGCATTATTGCTTAAAATTATTATTATTATAACATCTGAATTTTTACATCAATAACATAGTCCACATTATATGCCATCTATGTTTGGTGTATTTTTCACAAATGTTTTTGCATTGAGAAGTTTTTCACAAATGATTTTGCATTGAGAAGTTTTTTTGACCACTTTAAAAATAATTGCCTTCCTCTCTCACAAACAACTTTTTCTTTTATTTAGAAACCAGATTATCTTTTATATTCTTTGTGTTCTTTAAGATATAATAATATAAATCTTGATTATTTTAGTATTTAAATTATTAATTTGTAACCAATTCATCTGTAACCAAAAAAAATATATTTAAATTATTAATATTTT
This sequence comes from Wollemia nobilis, assembly GCA_028583015.1. Classification (NCBI taxonomy): domain Eukaryota; kingdom Viridiplantae; phylum Streptophyta; class Pinopsida; order Araucariales; family Araucariaceae; genus Wollemia; species Wollemia nobilis. The sequence continues at coordinate 120,226 of JAQPPZ010017131.1, read as the reverse complement.
TTTTATCTTGGTTAGTACGAGAAACCCTTATGACCGGTGTTCATGGCAGAGCATCCTCATTCCTACAATGACCTCTCATAAGGGTGAGAGCTAAACAAATCAATAAATGCTAAACATACAACCATCACAAATAAAAAAATGATTTAAAAAAAATATTATATCTTTATTTTTATTTTTATTTTTTGATATATAGAAGCAATGGTTACAATCACGATTTTTAGTAACTACCAGCACAGCTGGTAGGGTTCATTACAAATAAACATTTATAGTCTTGGGGACAACTGAATTGTTTGGGTTTTGTTTTGTTTTGCTTTTTTTGAACGTTTAAGGTTCAAACAAGTGTGGGGAGTGTGTGAGGGCGTGGGTGTATGTATAGGTGTTTGGCCCCTATTGATAAGCTTAGCTCTCACCCTTATCAGAGGTGAGGGGGTGGGTGTATGTATGGGTGTTTGGCCCCTATTGATAAGCTTAGCTCCCCTTATCAGAGGTGTTTCTCACACGGACAATTGAATTGTTTGGGTTTTGGTTTTTTTTTTTTAATGTTTAAGGTTCAAACAAGTGTGGGGAGTGTGTGAGGGGCTGGTTGTATGTATGGGTGTTTGGCCCCTATTGATAAGCTTAGCTCTCACCCTTATCAGATGTGTTTCTCACACCAACTTCAATAAAAAACAAATTATATTTTTTATTATTTAAAATTACTATTAATTTACACAAACACATATCTAATTATTCTTTATATTTTAATACTATAATTTAATTTAAAGTTATTAACAAACATGTTTTTTTTTATTTGTAACCTCTTGTACATAGCATATTCGCAACATGTGAGAGGAGAGATTTGAACCTGGGGCCTCTCGATTTCAAATGGAGAGTTTTAACTACCCATTTGCTTTCCAACTCCTCTACATGAGCAGATTTTAACAGTTATTAATATATAATATATATGTTCACATGATTTTTTTTAACATTATTTTCGAACGGTCTAAGAAAGTAAAAAGAAGGCATAAGCAAGTTCAAGTTCAAGTTTTGATTACTTCTATTTCTTCTTTGAAGACTTGAAAAAATCACGTAAGACACTTTCTTCTAAAAATAAATGCTTATTTGTATTTCAACAAAATATAGCTATAATCTTTTTTGTTGCTATTAGTTTCTATTCTTTTATATATATATATCTTTACTTATTATCTACCTCATTTTATTTTTTAATTAGTAAACAATATTAATTCCATAATATTATAATATTCCAGTTAATAAATTAATATAATCTAACTTTTTCTAAATAAAAAAAATTAAAAAAAAATTCAAAATTGGCTTTTTTTTCTTTTAAATATAACCTTTAACCTTTGTGTATTTGCACCCATGATTTTTCAATGATTCTTTGAGAAACAAGAAACACCATTTAATGACATAGAAAGCAAACCCATTAGAAAATAAATCGAATTTTAAAGATAATATTAATTAAATAATATTTAATTTTATTATTATAACAATTTTATAAGCATATATGTATTTGTCCTATTCTTTAACGTTTAGAATAAAAAATTAATACGGTGTTTTCAGTAAAATATTAGTTGATGGTTAGTTGATCAATGATGCCCCATGTATACTTCAACCATCCGAGTGCACTATAATACACAATTGGAATACAAAATTCTGATATAAATTCTATGTGTTGTTGCACCGAATAAACTTTTATTTATTTATTTTTTTTATAATTTTATATTTAATATGTTTTCAAATTATTTATATTATATTATTATTTATTTATTAAAATTTTAAAATAATAAAATTAAGACTACTTTTACTATATTAAAATTTAAAAATGTTATTATATATATATATATATATATATATATATATATATATATATATATATATATATATATATATAAAAAGTATCTTTGAGTCTATTCTCTATAGTAGTTATAAATTAAAATTTAACACTCTTTTACTATAATATTAACTAAAATTTATCACTCTTTTACTATAATATTGTTTCATGGGATGTTGACAAGTGACACTTATGTATGTTCCAACAATAGGAGTGCAATATACTTTATATGGGAATTCATAAAATATAAGTTTGTGTTTTTTTTTTATTATTTAACTTAATTTATTTTTGTTGGAGTTTGTGGTGGTTAAATTGTTTTTAAGATTACAATTAATTTTTGTATTTATATTGATCGCATTTATGATGGCATTTATTTTCTGGGTTTATGTAAACCTTGAAAATTATTCTTTTAACTTTTTCAGTTCAAGGGTAGTGTTTGATTGCTTTTTTGTTGCTGGGTTCTTTCATTGGGGGTATTCTATTCTTCTGCATACTAGTAGGATTAGAACCCATAATAGTGGGAGGTTTTTTCTTGCCGGTTGTCTGTGGAGTTTGAACCTACAGATCCCAAGGTTTCGGGTCCTTTCCAAAACCTTGGTCCATGACCCCTATTTTTGTTTGAGATGGAGGTTTGGTATGAGTTGTTTTCTAGAGTTTGAAGGTTTGTTGAAATCCAACAGGATCTGTGGGGTTTTAGTCTTCACAAATTTTTGAGATGGAGGGTTTTACTATTGCTAGGGTAATATGTTGCAGATCTCCATTTTCGACGATTGGTTTCTATTGAGTTTTTTTTTTTTTTTTATTTGTGGAAAACATCCCAAAAGGGATGCCACTTTCGGGTAAGACCCAAGGAGGCAGGGGTATCCATTCCGCCAAAAATGCCCGGGACTCGGACCTGGCCTACCACCTTTGACATACTCAAGGAGCAAACAAACACACAAAACCAAATTAAAAAAAGAAAATAACAACAAAAATAATAAAATAAAATAAAAAACAAACTCCTTGAGTGTGTCAAAACCAAAAGCACAACCAAACACGCACAATAAGATAAAAGAAACCACAACACAAACCACATAGAAAAACACAAGAACCACATAACAAAACACAAACAAGACAAAAACAACAGAACACTACAAAGACATAACCCAAAAAAACATGAAAAATAAACACAACCAAAACCTAAAAAATAAAAAAAATAAAAATAAAAACAACCAACAACAGACAATAAACAAAAACAAAAAACATAGAAAACACTCACACATAAAAAAATGAAATAACACAAACAAAGAGAAACCCAAGAACAAGAACAAAAAAAACACAAGAACAATAACAATAAACATAAAAAAAAAAAAAAAAAACAACAAAAACACAAGAACAACAAAAAACAACACAAAGAACACAAAAACAAAACAAAACAAAAGAACCCACCCACCTTAAAAAACTAAACAAAAAAACAAAGAAGACAAAAGAGAAAAAAAATGAACAAAACAATGACCTATCTAGACGAGAAGACTATTAATGCAAGAATCAACAGAGGAAACAAAATAAAGAATAGAATGAGCTAGGGAACTAAAAAAACTGAATGAACCAAAGAGAAACAAAAAAAAAAAAAACAAGAAGAAACTAGGTACCTTCGAAACTGGAGCCATCCAAAGAAATGATAGAAAGAAGAGCTTCCCTAATTTGAGAAGCCCACCATATAGGAGGGTGGCCATAACAAGTAAGATCACCTTTGTCCAAAGCCCAATTAGCTAAAGCATCAACACTCTTGTTTTGATCTCCGACCACATGATTGTAATCAACTTTCAAAAATCCCATCTGGATTAACTGAATCTTCTCAATAATTCTTTTTATTCTCCAATCCACCTTATGATTCTTAGAAGGAGTCTTCAAGAGATTAATCATAAGTTGAGAGTCAAGACTCAACTAACACCTTTTCCCATCCAACCTTAGTAGCCTCCTGAAGGCCTCTAAGGATACCATACCCCTCAGCAAGGTTATTGGAAAGAATACCCAAATTCTCAGCAAAAGTAAAAACCAGGGAGCCATCCGAAAGTCTACCAATTCCTCCCACACTGGCTTTTCCAGGGTTCCCTCTAGAGGCTCCATCAGTATTGACTTTTCCAAAATCCTTAGGAGGAGGTTGCCAATTTCTAGTCCTATCCATCTTACTAATACTCACATTCCCTTTAAGTTGGTTGCCCTTAGAAGGTTTAATATTCAATATTTGCATCACTTGATCCCATATTTGGTGGGAGTTTTGGGGGTGATTAAGGAGATGATGGACTGATTCAACTAAGTTGGCTATGGTCTTTTGCCAAATATAGTGAATATCCTTCCTATCTTGATTAAAAATTTGGTTGTTCCTTTCATTCCAAATATTCCAAAGAAGAATGGTAGAACCCATCCAAACTAAGCGCCTAATAAAATGATCAACACCCTCTTGATTAGGCCAATCCCTCCAAAGTTGTTCAAAAGTGAAAAAATTGGACCACTTGTAAGCCAAGTAAAGTTGCCATTCTCCTCCATAGCTCGGAGGCTAAAGTACACTCAATAAAAATATGGTTGATATTTTCTACATTCTCTTCACACATTTCACATCTAAAAGGGCCATGAAAACCATGCTTCATAAGTTGCTCACCGGTAAGCACCCTACGATGCAATAAAAGCCAATTAAAGAACCTCACCTTAGGCCGAGCTTTTGAGCCCACAATTGAGAAAATATGTCAGAAGAATGGTTGGGATTATTATGGCATAAGGTCAAATAACCTTGAGCAACTGAATACTCACCCTTAGTAGTGTTGTTCCATCCAAAACAATCTTTTTCATGGGACCAAGAGAGGGATCTCATATGAAGGATGCCTTGGATATCTTGTCTTTGCCTTTACGGGATTTGAATAGGCCGAGTCCTCAATAGGGATCCAATATCTACCAACCTTTGAATTACCAGTATGGTACCGATAGTAATTAGCCACCTTTATCCAATTAGCTCGGTGAAGCTCCTCCATCCAAGGCCTCCAATCGGGAAGCTGAGTTATCAAAGGCTTGTGACCATCCCAAGAATCTGTCCAAAAATTTGCATGTTGACCATTATGAATGATCCAAAATAATTTTTTCTTTATCAAATCCTCACCAGTCTTAAGAAGTGCTAAAATGGGAGAACCTTTGGTAGGAAGTTGATAGCGAACAAGGTCTTCAGGACTTTTGTTCTCAGCATATTTAGCACGGAGATTATTGGCCCAAAGAGCATTGGGGTTATGCAACATCCTCCAATATAATTTAGCAGCTAAAGCTTTGTTGTTATTAATTGAAGACCGGAATCCTAACCCCCCTTCACTCTTAGGAAGACATAAAGTATCCCATTTCACCAAGGCCCATTTTCTTTTCTCCTTAGTACCACTCCAAAGGAAACGATGACTGATTTGATCCAATTCTCGAAGAACAACCTTTGGGATATTCAAAATGGAAGAAACATAAATAGGAATAGCTTGAAGGACTGATTTTACCAAGGTGATTCTACCCCCGGAAGAAAGCCACTTGTTGGTCCACTTTCCAATTTTCTTCTTGACTTTGTCCAACAACCAATTCCAATCTTTATTTTTTTGCCTTTGAATATTTATGGGAATACCTAAATAAGTGATTGGAAGAGAGGTCTTCTTATATCTTAATTTATCCAAGACCATGGCTTCCTGTCTAGCGAGGCAGTGAAAGAAAATAACTTTAGATTTGTCTTCATTGATCAAGCGCCTGATAGCCTTAGAAAAATAGCTAATGATTTGCTTAAAATTAGAAGCTTCCTTAAGCGTAGCTTTACCTAAAAGGGTAGAGTCATCCACAAATTGAAGATGAGAGATAGGTCTAGCTCCATGAGCAATGGTAACTCCCTCAAGGGTTTTGTTTTCCCTCTTTTTGGTTATAGTCCTACCCAAGCATTCAACAAGAATGATGAATAAATAAGGGGATAACGGGTCACCTTGCCTGATACCTCTGGAAGTCTGGGAAAGAGCGAGAAGGCCTGCCATTGATAAGAACTAAGTAGGAAACTGAAGAGATACATCCCATAATCCAATCCATCCAATCCTTAGAGAAACCAAATTGCCTCAAAACTTTGATAAGGAAGTGCCAATCCACTCTGTCATAAGCTTTGGATAAGTCTAACCGGATGAACATAGAAGGAGAATTTTGCATATCCATGGAATGGATGGCTTCTTGAGCAAGAACTATCTCATCTACTATTTGACGTCCTTCCACATATCCCCCTTGCTCTGGGGAAATAATCTTATGCAAAAGAGGCTTCAACCTTTTTGCCATGATTTTAGTAATAATTTTGAGAAGAACATTACATAAAGCAATAGGTCTAAAAGCTGAGATATGATCAACCTCTTGAGCTTTTGGAACAAGAGTAATATAAGTTTTATTGATAACCTTCAAAATTTCTTTGGATTTCTTGGCTTCTTCCACCACCTCTAATAAATCAACATGAAGGATATCCCAGAACTCTTGGTAGAACTCAATAGGAAAACCATCGGGACCCGGGGTTTTCCCTTTTTGCATTTTAAAAACTACTTGTTGAAGCTCATTGATAGTAACGAGAGCGAGTCAAAATAGAGTTCTCCTCGAAAGTGATAAGAGAAGGGATTGCTTGAAGAACATTTTGTTGAGAAGGCTGAGTCAAGAGGAGTAGCAGCAAAAATATTGGAAAAGTAATCAACAACAATAGAGTTCATGCCATCCCAAGTATAAACAACATCTCCAGAATCTGATTTTAAGGAAGAAATAAAGTTGTGAGATCTTCGAGCTAGAAGAGATTTGTGGAAGAAATTTGTGTTTCGATCTCCTTCTTTGAGCCATTGAATTCTAGATTTTTGCTTCCATAAGATTTCTTCTCTTTTTTCCCATTCCTCAAGCTGAGTTGTGAGTTTAATTTCATCTGCACTTCTCTTCTCTGTGAGGCCATCTAAACGGATTTTCTTATTCAAATTTTCAAGATGAGCAATAACTTCATGTTTTTTTTTATGAACATCCCCAAACTCTTTCCAGTTCCAAGTCTTGATTTTGGATTTAATGTATTGCAGTCTTTTGGCAAAATAGAACATCTTAGTCCCATGCCTAGGTTTACCTTCCTTCCACCATTGTTGCACATGAGGTCTGAAGGAAATGTCTCTAAGCCACATTAATTGAAAACGAAAAGGAGAGAAACTCACATTGGTTTTCCACATTTCCACCATGGCTGGCCAATGATCCGAACCAGCATTATTAAGAGTCTTCACTTTAGGAATGTGACCATGGATTAAGAAATTTTCAGAGAGCAAAAACCTATCCAATCTCTCCATTATACAAGCTAAGCCTTGCCTTCTGTTAGACCAAGTCATAAGGCCATTATCAGGTTGGATATCCACAAGATGGAGGTTTGCAATATATTCGCTCATGAGGTGAGTACTTTTGTCCAAATTTCTATTTCCCCCCTTTTCTCATCCAGAGAGGATGGTATTGAAATCTCCTCTGATCAAGATCCAAGCTTTAGGAAAATGAGAGATAATATGAGTAATATCCTTCCACTTGTCTTCTTTTTTCCTCCAAAGAAGTCGGGGCATAAACGGTAATGCAGAGCATAATCTGGTTGGAATGTCTACTTTGAATAGCTATAGCCAACAAACCCCAACTGCCAACCATATGGTGAATAACTACCTCTTTTGGGTCCCAAAGACAAGCAATGCCACCCGAAGTCCCTTGGGAGCCGAGGGAAACCACTTTTCCAGCTGGCCAAATTTTACTTGGCAATTAAGTCCATATCCTCCATTGACATTTTTGTTTCTTGAAGGAAAACAAGATGTGGATGATTTATCTCGAATCATTCTTCTAATTTCATTTTGTTTTGAAAGACTCCCTTTGAGTCCTCTAATATTCCAAGTGATGATCTTCATTAATACCAGGGCTAAAAATGTTGGGAAGGGCATTAATCTTACCTTCCTCTACAAGCTTTTCACCTTCTTTTACCATATGATATTGATTGGTCTTGCGACCTACTTTTTGATTAGAATCCATCTTCAATTTTTTTTTCCCTGTTTCTTGACTTATTCCAATTGAATCTGAGATGGCTTCTAACCTTGAAGAATGCTCATACACAGCCAAAATTTTACTAGATGGTTCAATGGAGTCTATATTGGGACTTGCATTATTTGAAGTTTTGACATTTGAAATATTGTTTTTCTTGTGTAAATTTTCTCCTTTTTTTTTCTATTGAAAACCTTTGATTTGTTGGTTTGTCTCTGAGTTCTTTCCTTCATATTTAAATTGTGTTTCTAAGATTTCAGTTTCCATTATTTCCTCTTCCTCACTTGGGACATCATTTGTGGAAAGGATTTCAAACATATTAGCAAATGACTTTGATTGATCCTTCATTACTTGGTTTTTTTGAGTGTTCTTCTTCTTAGGTATTTGGAAACCTGTTGAGTTTATATCTTCTTTCTTTTGATCGGGAATTTTATTTGGGCAAGCACTGGCCAAATGACCATATTCATGGCAAATTCTACAATGAAAAGGAATGTTCTCATAGTCCACTACTTGCTCCCAAGTGTCTTCCCCAAATTGTAATGTGATCTTTTTAGGTAGGGGTTTGTCAAAATCCATTAAAACACAAATTCGAGCATAAATAATATGTTCAAAATTTTGAGTACAATCAACGAGTCATCATAAAAGTTCCTAAAGAGTTTCCAATTGAAGAAAAAATAGTAGGATTCCAAAATTCAATAGGGAGGCCAAAGAGTCTAACCCACACGGGAGCTATAGAAGGCATCTCTTCTTCGGCTTTAAATTTAGTATGCCGGGGCTTCATGAAAAGCCCTGCCCTTCCAAAAAACCAAGGACCCCCTTGAAAATTTTTCTCTCTATCTTCATTATTAGCAAATAAAACAAGAAAATAACCATTTGGATAAATAGAGATTTGTAACTCACCTTTAGTTTTCCAGCTTTTTGCAGCCCAGACTTTGAAAGGAGATAGACTCGGACGAAAACCCACGAACCGACAAATTAGTCCTCTTTTTTCCAAATCTTCAATGCCAGTCTGAATGTTACCCATATCAAGCTTAACAATAGGAGTTCCATCAGCTGCTTTAAGACATCCTGACTCCGTTTTCTTGGGATCAATCTTAGGCATTCTTAGAGGTTTATGAGAAGCCCTAGTATTGATATTAGCATTGGGCTGAGGTTGTCCACCATGAAGGGCATCCCTAAAATTCATTTTTGGGACTGAGTCTTCAAAATTCTTACCCTTGACAGGGGTTTTCATAGTAGAATTATTTTGTGGGTGCACCTTAGCACCAGATTCACTTGAGATATGAGCCATTTTTTGATCAACTGCTTGAAACTTATTTCGTGGTCTCTTTAATCCTTGCCCTAGACGTCGTGGAAAGGTATGGTTTTCACTTTTCTTTTGTGCAGCAAATTGGAAGCCGTTGTCACTCAAGTTCACGGTATGATCTGTTGAAAGACAAATTTCTAACCCATATTGTATCCCCTGCAACATTTCTTGCTAAAATATTGAGCATAAACCACAAAAATATTGGCCGCTAGGGCCCGAAGGCCCTAAAAACCAACCTCTGGAGCTGCTTGCACTCAACCCAGATGAAACCCTCGCATAGCCGCTTGCCAAATATATCGTTCACACATAGGGATGCGCTAGGATCTGTGTTGCTCCAAATGATATGAAAATTGGTGGAGATGTTCTAGGGTTTTTCAGGCATCTACCCTCAAAATTTCAGCTCAATCCGAGTTCGGATGAGTGAGATATGGCCGAAACGAGTTCGGTAGTTTGGGCAGTCCTGCGAAAAACGTCTCTACCATTTAGCTCCTTCCAGATCCTATCATGCAAATTTTTAGGAATCCATATGCTGATCGGTTTCTATAGAGTTGGTTGAGCAGGTGATCCAAAATTCAAATCCTTCTTCTGTACACAGGTACCAGTGATGTTCTCAGGGAAAAACATTTTTTTGTTTCTATGGAAGTGTAGGGGCTCTTAGTTTTTTATGCCTCGAAGATGAATCATTCATATCCTAAGTCCTGATTGTTAGGATTTGATGTAACTGTTGGTCAATTTTTTGGTCCCTCGCTAGGCGGGATGCGGATAATTTTGATTTTGTGTTCAAATTGCTGTGCTGCCATTGGACGAGAATGTAAGTTTGATTATTTTTTCTTTCGACAACTTTTCTGTTGAGCCTGCCTTTGTGCTAGATTGAAGATTGTAAGTTTTGGTGATTGGTTGACTCCTTTTGGAGCTCTATGTACAAGGTTGTCGGATCCTTTCAAAACCCTCACCTTTTACCTACCAAAAAAAAAGAAATAAGATTCTTTTATCTTTTTATAATATTTTATTTTTAATGATTATTTACTGTCTAAATGGAAGGAGGAGTGCCATGAGAGGGAGAGGCAGGGTTATGCATAGTGGCGAATATTTGCAAATTAGATGAATATTAGGATTTCCAAAATTAGAAATTGGTGAATATGAGGACCCTCGACGTCGGCCCATTCGCCTAAAACTTTTAGGACCAATATTTTCTTAGGGTCAATTCACCACAATATATACAAACATAGGCATATTTGTACTCGTTGAAAAGCTCTTTTCAAGTCTAATATAATGGTGGTGTTTTTATGAAGTTATAAGATGATTTAATAGGTCAAAAGTGGTCCCAAATATGACTATATTTTAGGGCTTTAAATACCCCACATTTTGGTATGAAGATGCTCGATTTAATTTTCTTAGGATTATCCATGATTCACCTTGATTTTTATTAGGATTCACTATTTTTTTACAAGTACATTTTGAGTCCAACCCCTTATGCATAACCCCGAGGAGAGAGAGGCTGAGAAAGTGTGGAAGGCTGAGTTTTTCTAGTAGGAGAGGCTCTCCCCTACTATGGAGCGATGGTCTCCGTGTTGGTTTCGATGTGCTAGTGGGTTTGGAGCCTACAAGGATTAGGGTAGATTCAAATCTCCTTGATTTTGTGGTTTCTAGAGAGTCTCTTTTGGAATTTTTGCTCATGGAGCCCATCCTAGGTGGGAATTTATTATTTTTGTTGGTGTTGGACAAGATTTTGGTTATTGGCAAGAAATATATTATTTGAAGGAGCGTCCCTCAGTCTTCAAATTTTGTTATAAGCAGGATCTCAATTGATTATGGTTCAAATGTCGATCTTGGAGTTGACTTGTCTGAGAATATGAATCTTGATTTCATGGATCCTAAGAGGTTCTCGCAGGTATTTCTTTTTGCAAAATTTGTGCTGGGTAGGAAAATGTTTCAATTTTTATTTATCAATGTGAGTAATATTTTGGTTAGTTTTGCTGTTGGTCCTAGAGATGTTTGACCTAAGAATGTGTATCTTGTGTTTGTGGGTCTTGATATGTTCTTTTAGGTAATCCCTTTCACAGCTTTTGTGCTAGGCAGAAAGAAGGTTCAAATTTCAAATGTTTCTATGAGCGGGATCCTGACTGTTTGTGATATATCTATTGGTCCTAGAGCTAATATGACTTTTGTGCTAGGTAGAAAGAAGATTCAAATTTCAAAAGTTTCTAAGAGCAAGACACCGATTGTTAGTGATATAACTATTGGTTCTAGAGCTAATCTGCCTGAGAACGTGGATTCTATGTTTGTGGGTCTTGAGAAGTTCTTACGGATATTCCCTTCCACAACCACTATGCTGTGAGAAAAAAGTTCTAAAAATCAAATGTTGATGTGAGTGGGAATCCAATTGTTAGTGGTCTAGTTGCTGATCCTAGAGAAATTCTATCTAAGAATGTGGATTTAAGATTCATGGGTCCTAAGATGTTCTTGTAGGTAAATTATTTTGTGGCCTTTGTGTTAGGCAGGATAAAATTTCAAATTTAAAAAATAAAAGTGAGATGGTTTCTGGATTTTTGTGGTCCTCTTTTAGTCTAGGACTTGGGCATGAAATATAATCTTATTTTAAATTCAAATGCGAGCAGGTTTCTTGAGAGACCCTAGTAGGAAAATCTTGGAAGTGTTCTATTTGTTGGTTTTGTGCCTTTTGGCTATGGTGTGCTTTCATATTCCTCTCTTCAAACCCTATGGGCACTTACTTCCTCAAGTCCTAGTTTCCTAGGAGAAATACTAGGGGCTATGAAGGCTCATTGTCTCTAGTTGAATAAGTAAACCCACCCTTGGGCCCACAAGAGTTTCAGTTATCCTTTGGTCTGGGCAGAATTTTCTTGTTAGCAATTGTGGATTCAAATTTCTCTAAACTTAAAAACTTCAAGATATATTTACCTTTCGATTATGTTGTGGCTCCGTATCCCCTTCTTGGAAGAAAGGAAAAATTTGGGTTTGTGGATATGAGAAAGATCTGATAGGGATACACTAGGTTTATGGATATAGGGTTCATGGAGATCTCACAAAGCTACCCTACTTTCATGGTTCTAAAGAAGTTCTTGTAGTTTTTCCTTGAAAGCTTGAATCTAGGGAGGACCTTGTAGGAAAATTTTAATATTTTTAATTTAATTTATGTGCAAAAATTTGCAAGGCTGTTAAGAAATCTCTACCCCCTAGGAATATTTCTTAGATTGGGAGGAAAAATTTAAAATTTAAAATTTAAAATTTTGATTTCAATGACATCGGGTTTTTGGTTGTATTTGAGTATCCTGAGTTTCTCCTCATAATTCCTATCTTGGCTTGGTCTTCAACTGTAGTAGTTTAGTTCGGATCTAAGGGCATCCAAATTTCTCTTTAATGCTTCTATTATGTTCTCTGGATTTCTAGGATCCTACCATTGTCGGATCCTATATTATTTTTCTCTATTGCTCTTTTGTGTTTCTTTTACAGCCTCCTATTTAAAGCTTTGTTTATCTATAAAAGGTTTGAAGACCCTTGAAAAACCCCTTATTTGGTTTGTAAAAGGTTTGGGGAACCTTTCAAAACCCCTTATTTCACCTAATAAAAAAATAATTTATTTTTAAATGTTAGTCTCATAGTCTTGACCTAAAGGTAGCTTGTATTTGGGTATAAATATCCCTTCATACCAATCATTTTGATCATTTATTGGAGTTTAATTTCATTTCTATTTAGGAGATTATATGGTGTCTATGGACAACCCCAATATACTTGGTGTTCTTTATTTTTTGTTTTATACATTTCTTTTCAAGTAATATTGGGTAATACTTGATGTCATTTGTTTCTAGAAACTTTTATGAATTGATACTCTATCATAGTAGGTGTAACTCTCCATTACTTGATTGCTTCTACTGGCATTTTTTTCTTAATATTCTTGTAAGGGTAACTATGATTGGAGTAAGCTAAGAATAAATACTTATTGAAGGCTAATATATGGATTAAAAGAAGGTAAACCCTAAGGTGGATTCAAATTAAGAGGATCTCATTGACATTAGTAAATTTGCTTTAGGAGAAACATTCACTAATAGGTTCCTTTTTTCCCTTATTTTTAAAATTGGTTATATGGGATTTAAATGGGCTCCACTCGTATTGCATCATCATCACGTAGTGATATTTCAATAACTTGAGTATTATCCATATATTTCTTAACAAGATTTGAATCTAGAAATCCTCCTTGAATGTTGAGGAATCTAACCACTAACCAGTTAAGATAATACCATTTAATTACTTTTCCCCCTTATTAACACTCAATATTGTTTAATTTCTAACCAAGTGGTTAACCTAGTTTCAAGATTGAGTTTTTTGATGATTCTTTTAAATATCATTTGTCTAACCAGTTAAGATAATACCATTTAATTCCTTTTCACCCTTATTGATACTCAATATTGTTTATTTTCTAACCAAATGATTGTCCGAGTTTCAAGATTGTGTTTTTTGAGGTTCTTTTAAATCTCATTTTTCTTTTATAGATTTTTCCAAAAAAAATATTTTTCTTTTCTCATTTAGTTTCTTTGTCCAATAACAGTACATATGAGAGGGTAAACTGCTTGGCCATCATGAAAGAAGAAAATAAGAGGTTAATTTTTTTTAGATAGACCCCTAGTGCTATAGAAGCCATGGGTAGGATTTTGTGCTTAGTAAAGATCTCCAAGCCACTTGAAAAATTTGTAAAAATGGTTTTTTTCAAAACTTTTGTTCATTTTCCTCTAGGTACCCCAAATTTGCATCCAAAAACTTTTGTTCTTTTTCTTCAAAATTTGAATTTTTGAATTTCAAAATTGAATATTCTAGAGAATGTTCTTTAGAATGGTGGCAACGTATGGGTATGTAGGTACATGTTTGCATTAACATGGAGGGTTAAATGGGGATAATTGATATTTTATTACACTTATTTTTATTCTTATATTTATTTCCCAAGCATGATGCTTGGGGATATGGCTAGCCAAAAGATGGTAATAAACTTCCACGTAGGAGATCTTAGTTTATTTTAGATAGTTATCACATTATTTAGTCATGAGAAATTTGGAGAGACAAGAATAAAACCTAAGTGACATGCTAAGCTCCACTAAAATGGGAAGCACCAAGAGTATCTTCATACAACCAAGAAATGTATCATTATATATGTATAGCTATGATGTTTTCAATTTGAAGAATCTCCTTTCCTTGCTTAACCCACTAGGTTCGATTTCTTCTAGCTTCCAAATTTTTTGGATGATCTTGATAATATCAACATGGTTTATGACATGGAAATTTTTGATGACATGGCAACTTCTAATGATATGGTACCCTATGATAACATGGTAATGGATAATACCACCTATTTGAATGACTATGATTACATGGAAGAGTTGTATGCATGACATGTGGTAGTTTGCATGATTGACATGGTGGTATGCATGGGTGACATGGTGTCTAGTATGTGAATACCAAGGAAACACATGGAAATCCATACAACTAACATGGAGGGTCATATAGGTGAATTGGTAGGAGGTACATGAATATAAAGGTGATAATAGTAGCTAAAATAGTAGTTTGTACAATTGGCTTGGTGATCAAATTCATAAATTTTGAGGTGATACAGGAAGCTCGTATAGGTAATGTAGTATGATAGATGGTGGTTGGCATAAACACTAACTCAGTTGATGATATGGCATAAATATTGAGGTAAACATGGTAGGTGATGTAGGGTTTGGCATAGGCACTAATGTGGTAGTCTCCAATTGGAATGACATGGAAGACTATACAATCATGGACATGGTAGGCTATATACCACTAGACATAAATAAGGATTTGGCCAAACATATTTTTCCATCTCACCAAACTTGAGAAATACTTCATACAGTTAGTAGTAGATCTAACAATGCATAAATTTTAGAGTGAATTAGGATGCAAGTGGAGCAGTGTGGTTTATAGATCAAGTAGTAATTTAGATAATGACAAGTGGTATCATGCAATTCATCGATGTGCTACATAATTAGTGCATATTTGGAATCCCCAACCACTCACGTAGTGAAAAGTGGTGGCCTCCCATTCACTATAGGTACTAATTTTATTTTGGATTTTTTCAAACATTTTGAAGGTATTTTTACAATTATAGGGTAAATATTTTGGGGACCATAACTTTTGCATACAAAAGCTTTTTGAGCCCATTTTTTTTCAAATTGTATATTTTCAATATCTCTAAACCAGTGGTATTTTTTTTGTCATAATTGCATTTCAACTTATATTTTGATAAAAAAGTTATGGATCATCATGCACCCTTGTTGAGTGGTCCTAACTACGCTACTTGCAAGATTATGATTAAAGCTTTGCTCCAAAGTAAGGGGTTACTCAAAAATGTGAATGAGGAGATTAAAGATACTAATACTAAAGAGATAAAGTAGCTCTATAAGGACAAGAAGGATGAGGTTAATTGTGTCATTGCTCTTTATATTGATAATGTGTATGCCACTCATGCTAGTAGAACCATATATTATAAAGTGTTGGTTAAGAAATTTCAAGGGTTGTGTGATCGAATTGATTGCACACAAGTTAGTAGATTTGAGGATATAACCTTATCCATGGAATTATTTTATACTATTTCTAAGAATATTAGTTAGTTAAAGAAACTACACAAAGACATATAAACTATAAGAGAACTACCCAAGGAGAGAAGAGAAGAATAAGAATTATTGGAGAAGGCAAAGAACACTAAACTACTCAATATTATCTTCAACAATGTGTCAAAAAAATAGGTACAGTTGGTATTATTTGTGTACTATCCAAATTATCCTACACTATCCATTTATGAGGTATTTAAATATTTTTTGCACCATCAAGCTACAAGAAATAGGCATAAGGGAAGTTCTATTTATAATAAAAAACACTCGAAGGAAGTTTCAAATGCCTAAAATCACAAGAAGCCATAATAGAAAGAGAAGACCAAGATGTCTTTCAAGAAGCCTAATCACGAGTTTTACAAAAAGGAAGGGTACACAATAGAGTTTGTAGGATTCAAATTAAGAAACTTAAGGAAACAAAAAGAAGGGGCATGTGGATGCTGCTTTATTATATGTACATGATGAGTATATTTTTGATGGAGAAATATCAAAAGCACACATAGTGGTTCATTTTATAAATTATATATCCAACTCTTCAGATGAGTGGATTGTAAGATTAGGGGTAACTAGGCACATGATGAAGCACAAACATCTCCTACAACAAAGCACATTCTATGGAACATATTGTCATTGGATATGATTCTTAATTATAGGCTATGGGGTGTGGAGACATCATAATTACATATTTATCTTTTGATGAGGTATTTTATGTTTGTAATATTGGCCCAAAGTTTTTATCTATTTATTAAATTACTCCTATAAATAAGAAGGTAGGTTTTTGGCCTGATTGATGGGTAATTAAGGATATAGACAATGGGTTGAAAACTATTGTGTTTGGATATTGTGATGAGACTAACCACATGTATAAGTTAGGAGAAAGAATTATCTCTTTTACCCCCTTATCTAGGAATAAAATATTCATTGCTATGATTTCTTATATAGATAATGAAATTTGAATATGGAATTATAGGCTTGGGCATTACAACTATGGATCTTTAAGATACACAAGTTAGTATTATATGACCATTGGAATTCTACACATATCCCATCCAAGTGATGCATGTGAGGTATGCATTATAAAGAAGATTCATTGTGAGACATTTTCAAAAGGGGTTGCATAGTGAGACTCATCCCTTGGAGATTATACATAGAAATATTGTGGACCGATGGGCACACCATCTATCTCAGGAAATAGGTTCTTCCTTTATTTCATTGATGATTTCTCTAGGTATGTATAGTTGTATACTATTCATACTAAAGATAAGGTATTTGAGAGGTTTAAGACCTTCAAGGCCCTTATTAAAAATTATCTAGATAGGAGAATCAAATCTCTAAGGACAAATGAGTGAGGTGAATATATTAGCTATATTTTTAATATTTTTTTAGGCTTCTCATGGGTGTTGGAGGACTATTAACTATACTCCTAAATATAATGGTATTGCTAAGGGAAAAACTAGGTGATTGTGAAGATGGTACAATGCATGATTCATGCCAAGGGGATAGATGATAAATGCTAGGGCAAGGTCATCACTTGTGCAACATTCATAATCAATAGAGTTCTTACTAGGGTAGTCCAAGGTATAACACCTCTTGAGATATTGATAAACAATAAACTTAATGTATCCCAATTTTGTATCTTCGAGTCTTTAGCATGGGTTCGCATGCTAAAGGATATTTGAAAGGAGGTATGAAAGATTCATAAGTGTATGCTTGTGGGGTATTCATATAACTTACGCGCATATCATATTTATGATCCTCAAAGGTATGAAGTTTTAATCTAGAGAGATGTCATCTTTGATGAGGTTCTTAGGTACTTCCATCCCACCACCTGAGCTTTTGAAAAATGATCCTTCTAACCCTTTGATCACCTTATATTCACCTACTTCTTATGATATGTTGGTTGGTTCTATTCTTACTAGAGCATCTTCTTCATATTCATCTTCAAGTGGAGGTCCATTGCTTATTGATTTGATATCTTCATGGGCTACACCACATGTAGCACTTAATTTTGTAGGTTTAGGACATGATGAGTAGGACACATCAATTCAAAATGTTTTAGCCTTATATAATGAGGTGAGTGGTTATTTTGAGGTGTATTATTTACTGTTATTGTTTGATGTTGAGTTTTAAAACATATATGATTCTTCCTCAAATTTTCCAATAACCAAGTGGGTTAAGACACTTCTAAAGGATGCTTAGCCTATTATATATCTTGAGTAACATTAAAAGGCTTCTTCTTGAGAATTTATTTCAAAGGTAACACATTCTTAGGATCATATCATATATTATTAGTCTAGAATGGAAAGATAATATGTTGGTAGAGTATGAAACTCTAATGAAGATAAGGACTTGGAAGTTGGTTTCTCTTTTAAAAGAAAAGAATATTGTTGGCTATAAATGGGACTATAGGAACAAATATAATTTGAATGATCAAGTAGAAAAGCATAAGGCGTGCCTTGTTGTTAAGGTATTTTCTCAATAGAAGGGAGTGGACTATTCTAATATATTTACACCAATGGATGAGGTTGATTTAGTTAGAATGATTATGTATATTGCTGCCTCATATGGATGGAAGATAATATGGATGTGAAGAGTACCTTTATGTGAGGATATTCAAGAGGAAGTTTACATGCAGTAGCCATACACTTTTGAGTTTAAAGGACCCATTCTATTGGTTTATCATTTATCTACATCCTTATATGGACTTAAGTAGGTTCCTCATGCATTGTGTGAGAAGATCCATTCATTTTTTCTTAATTGTGGTTTTTAATGATGTGAGGCTAAATATAATATTTACATTAAACATAAACATGATAAAAATTTTGTGATTGCATTTTATGTTAACAATCTTCTCATAACTAATATATTTTTCAGTCTAAACTAGGACATGAAATCATAACTTTGTTCCATTTTTGAGATGATAGATTTAAGTATTTTTCATTATTTTTAGGGATTCAAATTGACTAGAAATATTTTGGAATCATAATTTATGATCCCAAGTATACTTTAGATCTTCTTAAACACTTTAGAATGGAGGATTGCAAGTCTTTTTAAACTCCTTGTGCCATAGGCCTAAAAATTTAGGTTGATGTACCACTCCATTGGTAGATTCTACATTATATTGGTATCTTGTGGGAGGACATATCTATCTTGCTCATAGTACACCTGATATAGCTTTAGCTATTAGTTATTATTATATATATATATATATATAGGCATATTAGAAGAGTCACTAAATAACAACTAAGAAGATTTCAAGATACACTCATGGAACCTATCAAATGGGTATTTATTGTTGGAAATTTGAGTTATTTTATGTTGTCATTGATGTCACATGGATCATTGATGTCATATGGATCACATTTGAGTTTTGGTGGCAAAAGCACTTCATAAAATATCATTTATGATATTTTGGAGAGCATGGATATATACATGGTTTTTGTGAAAACCAAGGTAGGAAAAATAAAAGGTTTTATTTAAAACCATGGATGGCATATTTGAAATGGGTTTTTCTTAAAACCTAGGTTGGATTTTCGTTTCATCGAAAAAGGTGCCCCGATGATGGAGATATTTAATTTTAAATATTTAGTTTAAATTTTAAATTATTTAAAATTTAAATTTAAATTTTAAAATTAAAAATAAAATTATAGCGCCGACGTCTAAAGAAAGGAGGAAAGGCATATATTAAAAATAATAGCATCGACGTCTAAATAAAGGAGGAAAGGCATATATATATGCCACCAAAAGTTTCGATAAATTCTTGTCCTCGATTTTTGAATGCATTCGAATTGATAACGTAATGCGAGAAGAGCCTGTGTGTTGAAGCGTGTGTAAAGAGGCGTGTGAAGGGTTTACGAAATTTGGGTCCATTGAAGAATCATTCGTGGAGGATAACCAAATGCATAGGCACCTTTGGCCTAGTGGTTCGTGCATTGTGTAAGAAGCAGGAGGTCCTGCGATCGAGTCTCGCTGGGGATGCTTGTTGTGTTGAAACGCTCGAAGCATTTTTGAGTTTTTGAAGGGCGCAAAATATTGAGGTATTTGTTTTGGTTCGTGCCCCTTTGAACACGTGAGGGCATGTGGCCCAACGACGGCTTGGCCGCGGTTAAGGCGCTGAGCGAGGAGGCGTCAAGGGATCGAATCCCGTCAGGGACAGAGGCAAGTTAATATTTTTTTAATATTTTATTTTTCTAAAGTTGCCCTAGGAGAAATAAGGGTTATGATGCACCTTAAGAAAAAGAGATATTTCTGGTGATTTTATTTTTGGAAGTATATCATATTATATATCGTTGGAAATCTTATTTCGAGGGCTATTTGATTAACTTGCTTAGAGGGAGAAATAAGGTGTGTGTAAAGAGATATTTCTGATTTTGTAAAGAGGTTCAAAAGTGAAGGTTGCTTTGTTCTTTTTCAAAGAGGATTAATTCTTTCATGAGGGGACATGATGTATTTTATTGAGTAGGAGTAATAAGGTGTTATTTGGATATTATTGTTGTGTTATTAATCATGATCCCTAACCCTTATTGAAAGTTGAAAAAGAAAGTTTGTTGAGTGTGGCAGATTTAGTGGACAACTAATAAGGCATCAAAAAGGTATGAGCAATATTCTCCATTGACTTTGTTTATGGTGGTTGATTTCTGAAATATCATTGGAGAGAAAAGGATTGATTGTGGTTTCCTTTTCGAAAGTGGTTGGTTGAATGCTTCAAGGTTTTCTGGTTTGAGAGTTGTGTTTAAACCTTGTTTTATAAGCATTGTTGTTGAAGCCATTAGTTGTGTGAAAAACCTGAGATAGGGTTTGAGAAGAACATGAGTATCATTGTTATGTGAAGAATGTTTTATAAGCATTGTTGTTGAAGCCCATTGATTGTACAAAGAACTTGAACTTGAGTTAGAGAACAACATGAGTATCATTGTTATGTGAGATTTGTGGTTGAGCATTGTTGGAAACATTTTGAGTTGGTTGATACTTGCTTGGACTAGGGTTTGTGAGAAAGAGTTGTTCCTTGTGGTGATTGGTTGAGTAGAGTTGTTTGAGCCTAGTCAAGTGATTGTGTGAAGTGGTTGTTCAAGTTCCATGAAACAAACTATTCTATATTCTGATTTGAGTTGAGATCATTGTGGATCATTGTTGTCATCCATTGTAGAGTGCATTGCCATTCATTGTTGAGTTCATCATTGAGCCTTGCCTTCATAGATTTGTGGATGAGATTTGAGTGCTACTTGAGCATGATTGATTGAGCCTTTGAGAAGGCTTTTGGGATAGATTTTTGGATAGATTTGTGGTAGCTTTTGTGCATGATTTATTGAGCCTTTGAGAAGGCTTTTGGATATATTTTTGGATAGATTTGTGGTAGCTTTTGTGCATGATTTATTGAGCCTTTGAGAAGGCTTTTGGATAGATTTGTGGATAGATTTGTGAGTAGATTTGAGCAAGTTCTTGGTGAGCTTGCTAGAGCATATTTGAGCAAGTTCTTGGTGAGATTGCTAGAGCATATTTGAGTAAGTTCTTGGTGAGCTTGCTAGAGCATATTTGAGCAAGTTCTTGGTGAGCTTGCTAGAGAATATTTGAGTAAGTTCTTGGTGAGCTTTGAAGTAGATCAGTGGATTGCCTAGAGTATCGAGTTATTGCCTATGAGATCAATGGATTGCCTAGCTAAGTAGATCAAGAATTACCTTACTGAGCAGATCAGTGGATTGCCTACTGAGTAGATCAATGGATTGCCTACTAAGCAATAGGATTGCCTACTAGAATAGGAATTGCCTAGAGAGATCAGTGAATTGCCTTCTTGAGCAGGATCAGTGGATAGCCTAGCTTTGAGCAGATCAAAGTAATCATTTGTATTGGGATAAGGATCCCTATTTATTTGTGAAATATTATAAGGATATTATCTTGTGGAGTACCCCACATTGGGGGAACCACGTTAAATCTTGTGTCTCAATTGTGTGTGGTGATTTGTGCTCTTGCTTACTATTGCTATCTATGTCATTAATGCACATTGCTATATTTGGATATTGCAATTAAGGACACTAATTGATATTGGTTTGGAAAGAAAGTAAAAAGTGGGTGCTATATTGTTCACCCCCCTCTCAATATAAGCTTGTGTTCTTCAATTGGTATCAGAGCGGGTTCCTTCAGAAAGGCTAACAGCTTGAGGGCAGATTCTACAAGAACATAGATGGCTTCACAGAATGGATCATCTACAAATAAGGCTCCACTATTTGACGATAACAATTATGCTTTCTGGAGCATGAGAATGAAGAACTACTTGATATCACAAGGATATGAGGTATGGCAGATGGTTGAAAAAGAGTATAAGGTTGAAGGTGATCCCGAGGTAGATAAGACTATCAAAAAATTGGTTGAGATCAATGCAAGGGCAATGAATTGTATTTTGAGTGGGCTATGTGAGATAAATTTTGCAAAGGTAATGGTATGTAATTCAGCTAATGAAATGTGGACCAAGTTGCGGAATACCTATGAAGGAGATTCCAAGGTAAAGTTGGCAAAACTACAAACTCATAGAAAAATATTTGAGGAATTGAAAATGGAAGATTCTGAAGATATAGCAAAGTTTTTACTTCGAGTTGATGAGATTACTAACACCATGAGAGGTCTAGGATTTGAGATGAAAGAATCAGAAGTTACTCAAAAGGTTTTGAGATCACTTCCCATGAAGTATGATGCAAAGGTTTCAACAATAGAAGAAACAATGGATATCAACAAGCTAACAATGGAAGAACTACAAGGAACTCTCACAACTTATGAGATGAGGATAAGTAAGCATCAGGTTCCAATAAAAGAAATTGCATTCAAGGCTTCAGAGAAAAAGAAAGGGAAAATTCTAGAGATAGATAGAGATTCAGATAATGATGAGGAAGCTAACTTCATCAAAAGGAAAAAGGACTCAAGGAATTACAGAGATATGAAGAAAGTCAAATGCTACAAGTGTGGTGATTTTGGTCACTATGCAAACAAGTGTCCACATGAAGAAAATAGTGATGATGAAAAATAGGGTCATAGAAGAAAAGAAGATGGAAAGCATAAGCATGACAAAGATGACAGATACAAGCAAAGCAGGTATGAGAAGAAGAAAAGTTTTTGTAGGACAAAGAAAACTTTCTACATTGTAGAAGCAAGTGATAGCTCAGATCACAATGATAGAGACAAGTCAGATGATGAAAAGGAAGAACATCTATTCCTAGGAATAGAAGGTGAAAGAGAACAATGCTTTGTGTGTGGTCAAAGAGATCACAGATCAGGATATTGCAATGGCTTCAATGATAGTGAAGATGAGATGACACATCAAGGAAACATGCATGGTCAAAGAAATCATGAGAGTTTGTTTGCTATAGAATATTATAATGATTTTAGTGATAGTGAATATGAGATGACACATCAAGGAAACAGGCATGGTCAAAGAAATCATGAAAGTTTGTTTGCTATAGAAGATTATAATAATCTCAGTGATAGTGAAGATGAAGAAGTCTCACTTTTGGTAATAGAAAAAGAAGAGGATGAGCCAAGAAAACAAAAATCAGAAGTCAAAAGGCTAAAAGAAGAATACAGGAATCTTGAAAACAAGATTCGAACAGATGTCAAAATCAGAGAAGAACTACTTCAGACAATCAGTAATCTAAGAGATGAGCTTCAAAATGCAAAAAGGATAGAGGATAGGATGAATGAAGAACTAAGGGTAATAACGGCAAGACATGACACATTAGATGAAAAGGTTCAAAAAGGAGTGGAAACATATTTTAAGGTTGTATCTTATGTCCAAGAAAAATCACACTCAAAAGGAAAGGAAGTTCTAAAATATGAAAGCAAGGAAGCACCTAAGTTTTATGAAGAAAGTTCCAAAGTTCCTATGACTCCAAACATTCAGTTTGGATCTTGTTTTGAGATAGGTGAATCAAGTTCAAAAGGAAAAGAAATTCTTGAAAAGGAAAGCAAGGAAGAAATTAAGGAAGAGGATTTAGATACTACAAAGAAGGTTCAAGGATACAATGCACAAGTCAAAAATGATCACAAGGATAATGGTCAAGAAAGGTATGAGGAACCAAGGCATGAACAAAGGGCTTTTCAAGGACATTGTTTTTCTTGTAATGGATTTGGACACAGGGCTATACACTACAGGGTCTATGGATCAAAGAAGTTTGATTTTTCTAGAAGGAACTTCAAAGGAAGAAGGTATGGTTTTCAGGGACATTGCTTCTCATGCAATAGGATTGGTCATAGAGCTTCTCAGTGCAAAGAAAATGAGCAACATGGTTTTGGATTTAGAGCTACACAATTTAGAAGTCATGGTCATAATGATTATGAAAACATAACTTCACAATACAGGGTTCAGGAAAGGAATGGATATGGAAATTATTTCAAGAAAGAATTCAGGATATGGGCACCATCCAAAGGCTACAATATCAAGTGTTTTAATTGCAATAACTTTGGACATATTGCAAAATGGTGTAGGACTCAATTCCAAACAAGTTTAAGACAAGAAGGTCAAGCAGTTTCAAGGCAAGAAGGTCAAACAGGTTCAAGACAAGAAGATCAAGTAATTCATCAAGAGAAGGATATCAAAAAAATATGGAAGGAAGTTGACAGAGGAAAGAAACAATGTAATATGGGAGTAAAAGTACTCCCACCCCAAAATTAATCACCTCAAGAGAGAAGGTGGTGAGGGGGCTATGCTTAAGAGTCATATCTTTTAGCCCCATAGGTGTCCCTTTTGCCATTGATGTCAAAGGGGGAGAGATTTGAGTTAGGGGAGCAGCCTCCAAAGAGAGCATTGAGTTA
Source organism: Wollemia nobilis (assembly GCA_028583015.1). Lineage (NCBI taxonomy): Eukaryota > Viridiplantae > Streptophyta > Pinopsida > Araucariales > Araucariaceae > Wollemia > Wollemia nobilis. The sequence goes on along the minus strand of JAQPPZ010017131.1, from coordinate 95,601 downwards.
GGGGGAGCAGCCTCCAAAGAGAGTATTGAGTTAGGGGAGCAGCCTCCATAGAGAGTATTGAGTCAGGGGGAGCAACTTTGATTCTCAGAGATGGTTTTTGCAGTGATTGTGATGATTTGCATTAGAGGTGTTGCCATCAATGACAAAGGGGGAGATTGTTGGAAATTTGAGTTATTTTATGTTGTCATTGATGTCACATGGATCATTGATGTCATATGGATCACATTTGAGTTTTGGTGGCAACAGCACTTCATAAAATATCATTTATGATATTTTGGAGAGCATGGATATATACAAGGTTTTTGTGAAAACCAAGGCAGGCAAAATAAAAGGTTTTATTTAAAACCATGGATGGCAGATTTGAAATGGGTTTTTCTTAAAACCTAGGTTGGATTTTTGTTTCATCGAAAAATGTGCCCCGGTGATGGAGATATTTAATTTTAAATATTTAGTTTAAATTTTAAATTATTTAAAATTTAAATTTTAAAATTAAAAATAAAATTATAGCGCCGACGTCTAAAGAAAGGAGGAAAGGCATATATTAAAAATAATAGCATCGATATCTAAAGAAATGAGGAAAGGCATATATATATATGCCACCAAAAGTTTTGATAAATTCTTGTCCTCGATTTTCGAATGCATTCGAATTGATAATGTAATGCGAGAAGAGCTTGTGTGTTGAAGCGTGTGTAAAGAGGCGTGTGAAGGGTTTACGAAATTTGGGTCCATTGAAGAATCATTCATGGAGGATAACCAAATGCATAGGCACCTTTGGCCTAGTGGTTCGTGCGTTGTGTAAGAAGCAGGAGGTCCTGCGATCGAGTCTCGTCGGGGATGCTTGCTGTGTTGAAACGCTCAAAGCATTTTTTGAGTTTTTGAAGGGCGCATAATATTGAGGTATTTGTTTTGGTTCGTGCCCCTTTGAACACGTGAGGGCGTGTGGCCCAACGATGGCTTGGCCATGGTTAAGGCATTGAGCGAGGAGGCATCAAGGGATCGAATCCCGTCAAGGACAGAGGCAAGTTAATATTTTTTAATATTTTATTTTTCTAAAGTTGCCCTAGGAGAAATAAGGGTTATGATGCACCTTAAGAAAAAGAGAGATTTCTGGTGATTTTATTTTTGGAAGTATATCATATTATATATCGTTGGAAAGCTTATTTCGAGGGCTATTTGATTAACTTGCTTAGAGGGAGAAATAAGGTGTGTGTAAAGAGATATTTCTGATTTTGTAAAGAGGTTCAAAAGTGAAGGTTGCTTTGTTCTTTTTCAAAGAGGATTAATTCTTTCATGAGGGGACATGATGTATTTTATTGAGTAGGAGTAATAAGGTGTTATTTGGATATTATTGTTGTGTTATTAATCATGATCCCTAACCCTTATTGAAAGTTGAAAAAGAAATTTTGTTGAGTGTGGCAGATTTAGTGGACAACTAATAAGGCATCAAAAAGGTATGAGCAATATTCTCCATTGACTTTGTTTATGGTGGTTGATTTCTGAAATATCATTGGAGAGAAAAGGATTGATTGTGGTTTCCTTTTCGAAAGTGGTTGGTTGAATGCTTCAAGGTTTTTTGGTTTGAGAGTTGTGTTTAAACCTTGTTTTATAAGCATTGTTGTTGAAGCCATTAGTTGTGTGAAAAACTTGAGATAGGGTTTGAGAAGAACATGAGTATCATTGTTATGTGAAGAATGTTTTATAAGCATTGTTGTTGAAGCCCATTGATTGTACAAAGAACTTGAACTTGAGTTAGAGAACAACATGAGTATCATTGTTATGTGAGATTTGTGGTTGAGCATTGTTGGAAACATTTTGAGTTGGTTGATACTTGCTTGGACTAGGGTTTGTGAGAAAGAGTTGTTCCTTGTGGTGATTGGTTGAGTAGAGTTGTTTGAGCCTAGTCAAGTGATTGAGTGAAGTGGTTGTTCAAGTTCCATGAAACAAACTATTCTATATTCTGATTTGAGTTGAGATCATTGTGGATCATTGTTGTCATCCATTGTAGAGTGCATTGCCATTCATTGTTGAGTTCATCATTGAGCCTTGCCTTCATAGATTTGTGGATGAGATTTGAGTGCTACTTGAGCATGATTGATTGAGCCTTTGAGAAGGCTTTTGGGATAGATTTCTAGATAGATTTGTGGCAGCTTTTGTGCATGATTGATTGAGCCTTTGAGAAGGCTTTTGGATAGATTTTTGGATATATTTGTGGCAGATTTTGTGCATGATTGATTGAGCCTTTGAGAAGGCTTTTGGATAGATTTGTGGATATATTTTTGAGTAGATTTGAGAAAGTTCTTGGTGAGCTTGCTAGAGCATATTTGAGCAAGTTCTTGGTGAGATTGCTAGAGCATATTTTGAGCAAGTTCTTGGTGAGCTTGCTGGAGAATATTTGAGCAAGTTCTTGGTGAGCTTGCTAGAGCATATTTGAGCAAGTTCTTGGTGAGCTTGCTAGAGCAGATTTTGAGTAAGTTCTTGGTGAGCTTGCTGAAGCAGATCAGTGGATTGCCTACCTAAGTAGATCAGGATTGCCTTACTAAGCAGATTAGTGGATTGCCTAGCTGAGTAGATCAATGGATTGCCTAGTTGAGCTGATCAGGATTGCATTGCTAAGCAGATCGTGGATTGCCTACCTGAGCAGATCAGTGGATTGCCTACCTGAGTAGATCAATGGATTGCCTACCTGAGCAGATAAGTGGATTGCCTAGCTGAGAAGATCAGTGAATTGCCTTGCTGAGCAGATCAGTGGATAGCCTAGCTTTGAGTAGATCAAAGTAATCATTTGTATTGGGATAAGGATCCCTATTTCTTTGTGAAATATTATAAGGAGATTATCTTGTGGAGTACCCCACATTGGGGGAACCACGTTAAATCTTGTGTCTCAATTGTGTGTGGTGATTTGTGCTCTTGCTTACTATTGCTATCTATGTCATTAATGCACATTGCTATATTTGGATATTGCAATTAAGGACACTAATTGATATTGGTTTGGAAAGAAAGTAAAAAGTGGGCGCTATACTGTTCACCCCCCTCTCAGTATAAGCTTGTGTTCTTCATTTATTACTCCATTGGCTCCCCTCTAATTTTAACAAGATTTTTAGATGTTGATTAGGTTGGTGACTTGTATGAGCAGTGGTCCACCATAGGGTTTCTATTCTATTTGGAATCTATCTTGATTTCTTGGTGTTTCAGATGCCAATCCACTATTTTTTAGTCCTCTATAAAGACTTAATAATGTGCTATCAATGATATAGCTAAGCATCTTAGGTGGATGCTCATGATTTTGGAGGAGACTAAAATTTCTTAGAGTTTTCTTATCACTATTTTATGTGACAATCAAAGCACCATTAACTTATCTGTAATCTAGTGTTCCATTAGTGGATACAACACATAGAGATATGAATGCCAACGAATATTTTGATCAAATTCATACCCAAGATCACCTTTTGGTGCATAAGAAAGCTTTTTGGAGTTGAAGAGTGTTCCTTAAGAGGGAATGATAATTAGGGGTCTCTCTCCATGTTCCCCATTTAGCTTAAGATGGAATATTGGAATATATGGTGGTTAAGCTTCTCTTAAGGCCATGACTAACTTTTGTACTTGTATTGATTGTATTTACCCTTTGGGCCCATGTAAACTTTAAAAATATGTTTTTATAATTTTTTATAATATTTTGATCCTAAAGGATGGTGTCACAACATTAAGTTAAAAGTAACTTGTATTTGGGTATAAATACCCCTTCATACTAACCATTTTGATCATCAGTTGGAGTGTAATTTCATTTCCATTTAGTGAGATTATTTGAAGTCCATAGGCACCCCCAATATACTACAATGTTATTCATTCTTTGTTATGTGTATTTATTTTCAAGCAATATAAGAAAATATTTTATTCCATGCATTTCTAGATACTACTATTAAGTCTGACACTTTTAGCTCATGGTCAAGGGTCAAAAAGATATTTGGCATTTTAAATTAATGCAAAAAAGGTACTATTTTTTGTTATTTATTTTTGAAAGTGTTGTGAAAAATTAAAGCATAGGGTAAACTTCATAATTATTTGTTGTTTAAGGGCTATTATATATTTTTGGGATTTAAATTGTTTAGCTAGGTAAACTACTAGAGGATTTATCTATGTTTAATTGTTCTTAAATTTATTGATTTTTTTAATATGTGAAAGTGTATATCATAATTTATTACACTCAATTATGGAAATAAAAGAAATTATGGGTGTAAAAATTATGATATTTAGTCATGCTTTATAATTCATGAGTATTTGACTTACATGTTTCTATCATATAAAAATAAATTCATCACCATTTCTTATATTTAGTTATAAAATAAAAAAAACATAAGTAAACTATGTAATGCTTATATAATATTAAATATAGAATTTATAATATATGTAATTAAGTCTAATGGCAATATTTTCAGTGTTTAAATATTCTAAAAAAACACAATTTATTTTATTTGTATTTTATTTCTTTATGAATTGTATTGACTAAAAATCATAAATTAAAAAATAAAATAAAAATATATATTATTTAATTATTTTATGTTTTACCTCTTATAATTAAATATATATTACATAAAAATATTTTTATAAAAATTAACCCTAAAATTTAGTTGTAATATAAGATGAAAACATGACTCTAAATTTGGTGTTTGTGTAAGTATCTTTAGTGAAAGGGGTGTAAACCCTACGTGTAGTCAAGCGATGGAACAAAGCAACAAATTTGACTATTATGTTTGTGAAAGGGATGAAAATCCTAGGAACATTCAAGGGTTGTTTCAAGACTCTCTTTAGTCTGTGAGAAAGCCTCTTTAGTCAGAATAAATATCTCTCAAGGATATTTGGGTTCACGGGTGGATGAACCTCTGCCCTCTATTAGGATTTCAAAGGATGAATTTGGGTTGGATCTGATTGATCATGAAGCTCAAATAATTATCTAAAAAATCAAGGGTAAAAGACCAAGCCTGGAGGAGCTCAAAGGATACATTAAAGACTGGTGGACCAGTACAAAATTCCAAATAACTCTCCTAAAAAAAAAATTCTTTTTTGTTTCCTTTTATAATTTAGTAGATAGAGATAGGGTAATGGATTAGAAATATAATTGGATTTTCAGACAAAGGGGTGTCTATATAAGACCTTGGACTCCTAGTATCAACCCATTTACATAAGAATTTAATGGCTTCCCAGTATGGGTAAATATTTATGCTCTCTCTGTGGAGTTTTTGGAAGAGAATATATTCACCAAAATCAGTAAAGCCATTGGTGCATTCGAGTATATGGATGCCAAAACAAAGGAAAATTTATCTAGTAAAATTAATGAATAAAGCAATATTGGATACAGGGTTATGCATAGTGATAACTCATCGTAAGTTCAAAAATATTAGGATTTCCAAAATTTGAAATTGGAAAAAAATGGACCCCTTGGCATTGACCCATTTACCCAATTTTTTTGGAAGTAAAATTTTTTTAGGGTTAGTTTGCACTTGCTTTGATAATAATTTCATCGTTTTTATTTTAAATCACCAACCATTCCTGCCTAAATCATGGATAATTTTACCTTAAAATTATAAATAATTTTATTTATCCTACCAAATTCACCTCTTATACCACTAGTATATATACCTGATGTGATAATGATACTCATACTCATTTAAAATCCTCAAAAAATGACCTATAGCACAAAAAACCCTACAATAATAAAAATGATAGATAAAAAGTGATCGAAACCAAGGAACAAATCAACACAGAGGAAAGAAAATCGACAAAAGATTTCAAACAACACTACAAGAAGACCAACAACAGATTTGGACTAGTACCAAGAAAGAAGACCATCTCTAGGGGAAGCAAACTGGTGATAGAATCTGATCAACACTAGGAAATAAGGCTAGCACTAATTTTGAATGATACTAGGGAAGTAGATCGATAGTAGAAAACAACTAGTACTAGGGTGAAGAAGACGGATAGTAGAAAACTACCAGTAGTAGAAGGAAGAAGATCGACCAAAAAAAATGACTAGTAGTGGAGGAAAAAAGATCGACTGTAGAAAATGATTGACACCAGGGTGAAGAAGGCTGATAGCAAAAAACTACTAGCAACAAAAGGGAGAAGACCGACTATAAATTATGATTGGTCAAAGAACGAAGAAGATCGACCACATAAAATGACTAGTACAGGGTGAAGAAGGCCAATAGTAGAAGGAAGAAGATCAACCATAGATTATGACTGATCGAAGAAGGAAGAAGACCATTCATATAAAACAATAGATATAAGGTGAAGAAGATTGACAATATAAAACTACCGGTAGCAGAAGGAAGAAGACCGACCACAAAAATGATTAGTACAGGGACGAATAAAACTGGCTATAGAAAATGATAGCAACATGTTCTTAACCTCCCTCTTCCTTATAGCACTTTTAGAATTATGATAATTTTCTTCAATATCATGTTTATTTTATGACATGAAATACATTTTACTATATAGGTTCAATGGCACCTACTCCCAATGGAAGCAAGGGAGGCAATTTTTTTGAAAATAAAAGTATTCTAAAATATTTTAGCCAAATATCAAAATCTAAGGAGCTATCGACATCTACAAATTCAAGGTACATACTTATTTTAACTACTATTTAGTAACTTTGTAAGTAATATCAAACAATGATATAAAATACCTTTTTATGCAGAATACACAATTGACCTTGACATGCCTTGACTTGAAGATATTATCGAGCATGATCAAACAAGTGATGTTTATAATTCATCCTATTTTGGATCAATAATGGTGGATCAAATTTACCATTTGAATAATATGAATGAACTGGGTTCTATAACAATTTTGTGGAAATAATTCTATCCAAGTAGTGTTTTACAGTATGCGATGAGTGAATATTTTTGCTTATATGAATTATGTCAAACAATGATTTTGGGATCAGTAGAAGATGAAAGGGTTTTTAGTGCTTTGTCTTTTGTGAAATCTAAAGTTCCTAACAGATTGGATAAAAATCTAGAAAACTATCTTAGGGTATATGTGTCATCTTTTGAACTGGACAAATATCAGTATGAAAGAGCTTTGGCATAGTGGAAATCCCTAACATAAATAACAGGTATCACAAATATTCAGGATAAGGAAGATCAAGATACTTGCATTTATTAACAATTAGAAACACAAGGCTCAGCTATGCAAATAGTTGATTTGGGACAAACTGACAAGTGTTTATTTTATCTTCCTCCATTGTAATTTTGGATAAATTGATAATTGATTGTTTCAGCTTTGTCCACTATAATCACTCTAATTTTGGATAAAATTAATTTTGCAATGTTGATTTTATACACAAAATATATTTATATTTATTATATTTCATATTATTAATTGTGTGTTAAATTTTATAAATGATATCATTTTTTTTTTAATAAAATTTTATGTTATATTTGGTAGATTTGATTTTTGTTGTAAACATATGATTTTTAAATATTGTAACAATATTGACAGATTTTTGAATTTGAAATAGATATAAAAAAAAAAAAAAAACCTAAAATTGTATGACATATTTGAAAAATATTTTTTCATTAATTGTATGAATTTTTTGCCAAATAGTTAACTTTTCACCAAAACTGTGTGCTCTTGGTGAAATGTTTCATAAATCTTACTAAAAATATCCAAAATTGTATAGCTCATTTGCAAAATATTTTTTCATTAATTCAAAAAATATTACATTACAACGAATTTTCAAAATATTGCTTTTAAGAATGTTTCAAAATACTACACAACGTTTCTTGAAGTAGATCCTATATCCAAAGGAGTATTAGATGCAGTGTCTTTTTCTAGATGAGGTTCACTTTACAAATGAATCTAATCAGCTTTATGTAGTGCACCAACTCTAGTTAGGCTCTCCTCCACTGTCTTCAAACTTAATATCAATACCCTTTCCTCATTGGCAGGATCTTCTTTGGATGTTGAAGATATTTTTTTCTTTTCCTTTAGAAATATGTCCGGATCTAAGTTGTGCAAAATGATAATATTTTTGAATGCATTGTTGTCTCTAATGGTGCAAGCTAAGCATTCCTTAAATTGTATCACTTTATAAAGATTTTCCTTGGCTATATTTAAATGAACATTGAGGCTCTCAACCTTTTTCTTCATATTTTCAAAATTTGATTGTAAAATAGATAAATTGTAATATATTAGTTACAAATTGGTATAAAAATAAATAAATTAATAAACATAAAATTGGAAGAACTTACATTAGAAACTACTTTTCCCGCATCTGCAACTTTAACCTTCTTATCAATAACCCATTAATTATAATATGCCTGGGCTTCGACATTTATATTCTCTATTCTATTTAAAAGAAGATTTAATATTTCATCATTATGTACACTAGTGCTCATTACACTTCTAGATTGAGCTTGATCTAACAAAACACCAAGCTTTTTTGGTTCTTGTTCAACCAAAGAAAAATAATAGTCTCTTTTAAAAAAATTATTATAACGGGCATTTAACTCTTGAATTAAAAATTTCACTCGATACTTCCAATCTCTTAAACCAGAGATGTTAGCCAATAGAATGTCTTTTATGTTGACCTCACAATTATTGGCCAATAGAATATTTTGTGGAAATTTCAAATTTTGATCATTAGTAAGAGGACCAGCACCGCCAATTTCTTGCAGAGGAAAAAAACTACCACCAGTTACCGCTAGATCAGGTTCCTGTGGTTTTGTCTGTTGTTGTTGATCATGAAAAACTTAGGAGCGTTGCCTTGAAAAATATAATTCTATTGAATATTAGGATTATCCAATATTGATAAACCACACAAAGTAGATGTTTCAATCAAAATATTTGGAAGCTTTGATAAATTTTGTGTGTGTTACTCCCCAACTCCTTGCAAAAAAAAACTGCTTCCCACGCATACATTGCTAACCCCTCATCAATTGTGGCCATGGTGGAGGTGGTGGTAGCATCATTAAATGTATATGAGTAGGTGATAAAACTGGTGCTCCTACAAAAAATAAAAAAAATATTACAAAATTTTCTTAAAAATGAACTGAAATCAATTTTCCATATAGCAACCTGATTATACCAGATGAATATTCTAAAGGGTGTGCATAATATTGTCTTGAAAACATAAAAAAAATATAGTAAATGAAGCTATCAATAAAATTAATCTAATGAAATAAACTACACTAAAACATCTATGTCACATTACCTCTCGAGGGTTGGCTAACTTCTTCGACATCAATGTGTACTTTAGGTGCAACTAATGAAGTGACAAGATGAGAAAGAGGGTATGTAGAAGACCTAAGGCATTTATAAGACCTTAGGAGTGGTTGTACTTGCTTTGAATGACTATCAAAATATCCTATAGCCTCTTTTAGAATTCCCCTCATTGTAGCCTCTCTTTTAGAGGAAGAGTTGGTTGCACTTTTCTGCATTGAAGTAAAATTTAAAGAAGTATCAAATAAAAAATTCTAAAATAGAAAGATTTTTGTTAATAAAAATTTACAATTTATGGAAAATGGGAGCGGGAACAGGAGCGGGAACGGGAACGGGAGCGGGACCAGGTGCGTCTGTGGACGATGGCGATGGCGATGGCGGGAATGGAGGGTCGATGGAGAATGCTGGTCTGGCAGCTTTGTCCTCGGGCCCTGCAGTTGGTGTTGGGCCTACTGCAGGCCCACTCAGCAATTGTCACGGTGAAGACCCAAACGGTGCGGTGAAGCCGACGTCTGTTAACGGTAGGGTTTCACCTTCCTCTCCTTCCAAAGCGCGACCTTGGTCTTTGTCCTTTGCGGATAAAGTCAGGACCTCGACTGGAGCGTTCTCTTTTCAAACTCCTTTGCCCTTCTCTGTTTTGGGCACTGAAGTTTCGTTTCCAAGCGAGGCTATGGAGCCACTAATCTTTCAAGAGTCCCTCTCTCTGGTTGGGAAATTTGTCGGTGCCCGACCTGATATGGAAACTATCCGTGAATGGGCCCTTTCCAAATGGCGGATGTCTGGAAGCATGGAGCTCGTGGCCTTTCCTAGGGGGTTCTTTATGATAAGGCTAAACAATGCCCTCGACACCCAACGCATTCTCATTGGTGGACCTTGGTTTTTTGGTCGTCGAAGCCTGTTTCTGCGGAGATGGGGGGAAGATTTCGACCTTGAAACTCAGTCTATCAACATCGCTCCGATTTGGATCAAACTCCATGGGCTTCCCCCATAGTTCTTCTATAATGATGCTCTCAAAGGCATCACTCAACCGATTGGAGATTTAGTTGCCATCGACCCTGCTACCAGAGCAAGAACCAGAATGACCTATGCTCGTGTCTGTGTCATGGCTAATCTGGATTCGGCTCTGCCGACCTGCATTGGCATCAACGTCGGGAGCTTCAGAAGACGTCAAGGAGTTGAGTACGAGAATAAGCCCGCTTTTTGTTTGGAGTGCAACACTCAGGGCCACTTGGCTTCTCAATGCCCTTCCCAAAAAAAAGATATCCCTAGCGATTCAGGTAGGAAGAAGGATTCCCAGATCCCCAACGTTCAGAAAAAGGCTCCTGGCAGGGGCCGTGGCCGTTCTGTAGGCCCCCCTAAAACATCTGCTCCTAACAATGTAAGTGCTCCGCCTTCTCGTTCCAATCATTTCGCTCCTTTAAATAATCTTCAAACTAGTGAGGACATCTCCGATGACCTTCCCATAGATCCAAACATCTCATCCACACCCTCTACGATTCAGTCTCCCTTGTCCAAGGGTAAGGCTGCAATGACCTCCCCAAACTCACCCTCAGATTTTGGTCCCTCTCACCTTCCTCTTCCCTTCCCACCCCTTCCCCCGACTCAGAACCGTCCTCTTACCCTCTCCCCTGAGTCTGTTGCCCTGTGCCAGTCTCCCCGCTCTCCATCCCCCCATAGGCCTATTCCTGGGACCAACACCACCGACATTCTTTAGTCATCCAGCCCTCTGAAATCTCCCATTCCCGCCCCCAAAGCTGATGTCAACAAAGAGCAGAGAAGGGGAAGACCGTCCAATGCAGAAAAGCTTGCCAAAGCAGCTGAGATTGAAGCGGTCGATGGATCTGTGCCTACCTCCTTGGGCCCTACTTCCGAACAACCCACCCATCAAGATTTGGATGAGGTTAGACCTAAATTTACTCCATCTCAAGGGAGAGGCAGAGGTCGCAAAGCAAATCCCAAGTCAAATCGATGAAGTTTGTCTCCTGGAATGTCAGAGGCCTCAACGGAACTGCCAAACAGAGGATTGTCAAGTCGGTGAGAAAAAACCTAAAACCAAATATCATGTTTCTTCAAGAATCTAAAGCTGGATGAGAATAGCAGCAATCAAGTTTGCAAGCTAATCTGGGAAAATAGCAATTTCGCCTTTTGCCCCTCCTCAGGGGCATCCGGGGGTCTCCTTTGTTTGTGGGATCCGTCAACTATCGAGGGGAGAGTTCTTTCAGTCTCTGACAGAACCATCAACATTTTGTTCACTAATAAAGTCACCAACCTTCAATGGATTGCCACCAATGTTTATGGACCAAACAGTCCTGTCAACAGAAGATTGTTGTGGGATAACATTACCGCAATGCGCAATAACTTTCCTGACTTTCCTTGGATGCTTTGTGGCGACTTCAATACTCCCCTTCACCTGCTTGACAAGCAAGGAGGCAATCCGATCACTAGCCGCTGCATTGAAGATTTCAGCGAATTTGTCAACCTCAACGAGCTTATGGACTTACCGCTCCAAGGATCCAACTATACATGGAGCAACAGACGGGCGGGCATTCATCACATCCAAATTTGGCTTGACAGATTTCTCTTGTCCAAAGAACTCATTCCTATTTTTGGCGATGCCAGGCTTCATAGCCACCCAAAAATTGGATCCGATCACAACCCTATAATTATGGATTGTTCTCGACCCCAAGAAAACCTTTAAAACCCCTTTCGGTTTGAAAAGTATGTGGCTCACTCATCCAGATTTAGGTCGGTGCATTCGACAATGGTGGCAGCAAAACCTTTGTCCAAACCCTCTCTCGAATCTGTTCCTCAAACTCAAAGCAGTCAAACTCAAGCTGAAATGCTGGAACAGGGAGGTTTTCGGCAACCTCTTTAGTGAAAAAAAGCTTCTGTTGGATGAGCTCAAAAGGGTGGAAAATCTGATTCAGGGAGGGGATCAGAGGGTTGAAACTTTCATGGAAGAAAAATGCCTCCTTTCAAACCTTCACAATGTTTTGGCTAAGGAAGAGTCCTATTGGAGGCAAAAATCCAGAAGCCTCTGGCTCAAAGAAGGAGACACCAACACGAAGTTTTTCCATGCTTCCACCTTGCACCACAGAGGTTCAAATAAAATCTCCGAGTTGACCAAGGCTGATGGTACCATTGTCTCTGATATCCATGCCATCAGACAGGAAGCTGTGCACCACTTCTAGGAAATCTTAGGTCCAAGTGTTGGTCGCCACCCCCGCACAACAAGTTCTCTGCTTCAGAACATTCCAATGATGGTGTCTAACGATGATAATGAGAAATTGCTCCAATCCTACACTGAAGAGGAGATCAAAGATGCCCTGTTTGCAATGGAACCTGACAAGGCCCCTGGACCTGATGGCTTTCCACCCCGGTTTTTTCAACACTTTTGGGATATTGTGGGCCCTGATGTTGTTGCTACGGTTAAATTCTTCCAGAGAGCCAAAAATATGTCGAGAGAAGCCAATTCCACCTTCATTGTTTTAATTCCCAAGTCTAATGATCGTGCTTCCCTCTCCGACTTCAGACCTATAAGTCTCTGTAGTGTCATCTACAAACTTATCACCAAAGTTATGGCAAACAGGTTGAAAGACATCCTTCCCTCCATCATCGACCAGTGCCAAGGCAGCTCGGTCAAAGGCAGATTCATTGCTGATGGAGTGATAACCGTCCACGAGTTGGCTCATTCGGCATCTAAAAACAAAAAACCCAGTATGTTCCTTAAGCTTGACATGAACAAGGCTTTTGATCGGGTTTCATGGAAATTCCTGTTCGAGGTCCTTGAGAAGTTTGGGTTTCACAAAGAATGGGTTAAGATGGTTCGAGAATGTATCTCTACTGCTTGGTTCTCTGTTCTTATCAATGGTTCACCTGCTGGCTTTTTTCCAAGTTTTAAAGGCATTCGCCAAGGGGACCCTCTGTCACCCTTCCTCTTCATCATTTTGGCCGAAACCCTTGGAAGGACCCTTACTGCTGCCTGCATCAGTGGACTCGTCTCTGGGATCAAACCAGCCTCAACAACCAATGCCATTTCCCATCAACAGTTTGTGGATGATACTATTCTTTCCTCTCATGCTTCTGTCCCCGAAGCAAAAATCATTAAGAGCATCCTTGACTCTTATGAAGAGGCGGCTGGCCAGAAAGTCAATTACCGCAAAAGCAAGCTATACTTCCTCAATACTCCCATCCACAGGCAAAACAGGATTGCTGAGATCCTTGGGTGTATCATTGGGAGCCTTCCAACTACTTATCTCGGATTACCGCTTTTCCATGGCAAATCGGTCTCGGCTATGTGGAACCCTGTTCTAGATCGTCTCAACAAGAAGCTTGCAGGCTGGAAAAGTTCATTGCTCAGTCAGGCAGCCAAAGCCACTCTGGTCCAGGCTTGCTTGCAAAGTATTCCTATTTTTTTCTTATCTATCTTCAAAGCTCCTACTTCCATCTGCCAAAGAATTGAGCAAATTCAACGCAGATTCCTTTGGGCGGGAAACGAAAACAAGAACAAATTTCCCCTTGTTGCCTGGGACAAGGTTTGTTCCAAGAAAAAGGATGGAGGTCTCGGCTTTAGGGACATCAAGCGGATGAACATGGCTCTCATTGCCAAGCAGTCCTGGAGACTTACCATCAACGAAAAAGCCACCTGGATTGACATCATCAAAGCTAAGTACCTTCATCAGGTTCCCTTTCTTGGAGAGCACAACCTTCCTAGCGGATCTCATTTCTGGAATGGTGTCACTAAAACAAGGAAGATCATCATGGAAGGCTTAAGGTGGTGTCTTGGAAATGGATTGACCATTCATTTTCGGGATGACCCTTGGATCCGTGACAAACCTCTCAGCCAAGATCCTCATCTTGTTGTGCTCAAGACGGTGACCGAAGCCACCTTTGGAGATAAGGTGTGTCATTTCATTAACCCAGGTATTACAAGACCCGAATGGAAACACCTGGATCTGAATGGGCCTAGACATATCACCGAGGTGCTTAGGCGGTTACAAAACTTACTGAGGAGCTGCATAATCCCCAGCTCTCACAAAGATGACTCCATGGTTTGGAACCTTGAAGATTCAGGGCATTTTACTGTTAAATCTGCCTACTACAGCCAAGAAGCTCCCAGTGATGGCCGTGACTTATCTAATCTGGTCTGGGTTCCCAAGATCATTCCCAAGGTCAAATTCTTCTGCTTGGTTGGCCATCCAAAATAGAATCCTCACCACTGACAATTTGATAACCGAGAGGGCTTCTCATCCCCAATTGGTGCATCCTGTGTAAAAATGCTCCGTGAGTCTACTGCGCATGTTTTTCTGGAATGTCCCTTCTCCCTTGCGAGTGCTCAATCAGGTTTTCAACACTTTCGCCATCTCCGTAGCCCTCCCTCATTCCATTCCCCTCCTTTTTCAACAATGGCCCAGGCCTTTCAAGAGCAGTCAACTCAAATTCATGTGGCAAGCTTGCCTTCACATTTTCCTGTGGCAGATTTGGCTTGAGAGAAATGCCAAAATTTTCAAAAACCTTGCCACGGATGAGAAGATTGTTGTTGCCAAAATCTTGGCCCTTGCTGCGGAGAATGCCTCTCTTGTCTCATCGTCCAAACCCCCCCTCCTGGCCTTGAATTGGATTTAACAAATCATTTCAATCTTTTCAATTTTTTTGCAACACCTCGTACTTCTGTTGACAGGTCTGTAATCAAGTGGGCCTTACCTCCTTCTGGGTGGCACAAGCTTAACTTCGATGGCGCGGCCAAAGGCAACCCTGGAGCGGCTGGCGGAGGTGGAATTCTCAGAAATCACAGAGGAGAAATAATTTTGGCCTTTGCTCAGAACTTAGGAATTCAGTCTAACAATATGGCCGAGGCTCGGGCCTTGCTCCAAAGCTTGATTCTCTTGGAAGGCTTGACTATCAATAAACTCATCATAGAAGGAGACTCATTGCATTGCATCAACTGGCTCAAAGGAACCTCTGTGCCTCCCTGGGCCCTTGTTTCCATCTTCGAAGAATGCAAGACACTAATTGGCTTTTACCCAGAATTAATCATTCAACATCAATACCGGGAAGGAAACAAAGCTACGGACTGGCTTGCTAACAAGGGAGTTGACGCAACAGACATTCAGGTTTGGAGAGATTCCTTCCCAATCGGCCTAAGGGACGCTTCTTCAAGTTCCAATGTTTGCACAATGTGAGTGGGTTTCTGGGCTCCGGGTTTTTCCCCTGTGGCTGCGTCTTGGCATCTTGGAGCGTTTTCGCGTCACTTTTCACAGTTGGTTGCAAAATCTCAGCTTGTCGCGTTATCGAGACTTTTTTCTCTCTTCAACGGCGGTCTTCCATTCTGTCGCGATATCGCGACCTTTTTTTCTCCCCCTCGCGACTTTTTCTCTCCAACGGCGGTCTTCCATTTTGTCGCGATATCGCGACATTTTTCTCTCTCCAACGGCGGTCTTCCATTTTGTCGTGATATCGCGACACTTTTTCTCTCCAACGATGGTCTTCCTTTTAAACTTGTCGCGATATCGCGACACTTTTTGTCTCTCGAACGGCTTCCTTCCATTCATGTCGCGATATCGCGACATTTTTTCTCTCCAACGGCGGTCTTCCATTTTTGTCGCGATATCGCGACATTTTTCTCTCTCCAATGGCGGTCTTCCATTCTGTCGCGATATCGCGACCTTTTTTCTCTCCAATGGTGGTCTTCCATTTTTGTCGCGATATCGCGACATTTTTTCTCTCTCCAATGGCGGTCTTCCATTCTGTCGCGATATCGCGACCTTTTTTCTCTCCAATGGCGGTCTTCCATTTTTGTCGCGATATCGCGACATTTTTTCTCTCCAATGGTGGTCTTCCATTCTGTCGCGATATCGCGACCTTTTTTCCCTCCAACGGCGGTCTTCCATTTTTGTCGCGATATCGCGACATTTTTTCTCTCCAACGGCGGTCTTCCTTTTTGTCGCGATATCGCGACATTTTTTCTCTCCAACGGCGGTCTTCCTTTTTGTCACGATATCGCGACATTTTTTCTCTCCAACGGCGGTCTTCCTTCTTGTCGCGATTTCGCGACACTTTTCCTCCTCGGCTGCGGATTTCCAGATTGTCGCGATTTCGCGGCACTTTTTGTCCTCGGCTGCGGTCCTCCAGATTGTCGCGATTTCGTGACACTTTTTCGTCTTGGCAGCGGTCTCCCAATTTGTCGCGATATCGCGACAATTTTCCTCTTCGGCAGTGGTCTTCATTCTTGTCGCGATTTCGCGACACTTTCTCTTCTCGGCAGCAGGCTTCCACTTTCGTCGCGATTTCGTGACTCATTTTCTATTTCGGCTGCGGTCTTCATTCTTGTCACGATTTCGCGACTCTTCTTCTCGTCCGGCTCCAACCTAGCAACTTGTCGCGATATCGCGACACTTTTCAACATGTCGCGATATCGCGACTTCTTCCCTTCTTCGGTTTCGATGGCTTTTCTTGTCGCGATTTCGCGACTTCCTTTCTTCTATTGGCATCAACGGCGCAACTTGTCACGATTTCGCGACATCACCATTTTGGTCGCGATTTCGCGACACCTTCCCTAGTGTGGAGGTTTGCCAGCTCTCTATTCCTTTCTTCTTGGACCACCTCGGTCGTTATGGATTTCTTGTAATCTCTCTTGTACAAGGTTCAGGGACCTTTCAACACCCTTTCTACCAATCAAAAAAAAAAATTTACAATTTACTTGCACCTCTTCATATTTCAATCCAATTATCCTCAGTTTTATGTGGAGCAAGGTGAACACTAAGGTATTATTTATATTGTAGTATGATTCATAAAAAAAACAAGAAGAAAATTGGATGTGGAAACAACTACCCTACTATTTGAGTGGATGTTGTTGAGATCATATTTAATTTTATTTGAAATGTATGTAGACCAATCAAAACTTTTATGTACTAAACAACGCACCAAATACACAAACCCTCACATTGGAATGTTAGTTGACCTCCCCTGTAGAATAATACGTGCTTAGAAAAACTCAATCACCATACAAAGAAACTGGTTGGTGACATGTGAAAACTGGAGGTCCCTCCTAGAAGGATTTGAATGAATTGAAATAATATAACATAATATTAATAAATTATAGAAAAGTATTGAAGACAAGACAAAATATTTGGGAATGAAAAATTATCTAACAACAAGTTTGATGAGAGATTGAAGCTTATCTTCAGGTGCATTTTGTCATCATAAATTAAAGCAAACTTTGATGTCATGGATGTAAAACCTTTGTGGGGGAGCCTTATCAACCTTTCAACATTTGTAGGATTTATAGTGAAGGAAGAAATCCTATTTTTGATGTCCATGTTGAAAATCGAGTTGTCATGGTTGTAACATATAACAATTTTCAATAGCAAATTATTGTTAGTGTTGAATTGAGGCATTGATACTAACCCCAGAAGGCCTACATTTGTTACCCATGTAGTGTTGTAATCTAGCATTATGAGAACCTCAAATATTAATGGGTAAACAAAATTTTTTGAATGCAAGTTTAGATGTAGAAATGGAGAGCGAGGTGGCCATTGTTACCATATATGTAACGGTTTCGAACGGTTTCTATAAGTTTCGAAGTCTCTGGTAGGATTTGGAATGTTGTGGAAGGATTTCTAAGGCTTTGGAAGGATTTGTATAAAATTGAAATGGTGAGGGTTATTGCCATTTTATAGACCTTTCTTTACCTAAAATGCTGACACATGTCCTTGAATAGATGTAGTGCTAACATGTGGCGGTGCAGATCGGTAGGATGCATGTGTGATGGTACCAGTAGTAAGCAGACACTAGTTGTACTGGTAGTAAGTAGATGCTAGTGGTTCTGGTAGCATGTAGCTAATGGTATTATGTAGGATCTAGTGGTATCAGTAGTTTACAAACATCGGTAGTATAGGTAGTTTGTAGATATCAATAGTATGAAGACACTGGTGGTGGCAGTAGTTGCAGATCCTAGTGGTGCTAGTAGTTTGTAGCTACAAGTAGTATGAAGACACCAGTTGTACTGGTAGTTTTCAAATACTGGTGAATTAGCTACCAATAGTATTTAGCTACCAATAGTTTGCAACGGCTGGTAATATTCAGCTGCCAGTAGTTTCCAATGATCGATAGTTTTCAAATATCGATAGTTTTTAGCTGTCGATAATTTTCACTTGTTTGTAGTATGCACATATCGATAGTTTTTAGTTCCTGATAGAATTTTATTATTTATTTTAAATATTTATAATTTTTTTCAAATATTAAGATATATTCATCGCTTTGTTATATTTTTTTATTAATAAAATGTGCAATTTTCCATGTCTTCTACATGAATTTGAACACCATTTTCCTCACCTTCAAAATTGATTTACCTCATTATAAATAGATTTTGACATCGACCCATTATGCATAACCCTGATTGGATATTTGGATAGATGTTTTAGTTCTTGGACCTCAATCCATTACTATCTCCTCAAGAAAAGGGGAATGGATCCAAAATATTGAATATGAAAACTTCTCCCTAAGATGTTATGGCTATCAACAATATGGCCACCTGAAGAAGAGATGCTTGATCATCCGATCATGCTCTAATTCCTCCTTGGTGGAGGATAAGGCCTTGCATGTGAATGATTCAAAACCTTCAAATGTCCTAGTTCAAAAGAAATAAGCTCATCCTCCAGATGCACCAATTATCCAATAGGAATAATACGAGCAACAAAAGACTCAACCCCAAAAGAAGAATTCAAATCATACCATTGATAAAAACCAAAATTTTACTAAAGACCATCCAAACGGTTCCATGGAAAATATTAGCACCTAAGATGGTATTCTTTAAGCTAATTATGAAACAATCGGTGATGATCAGTTTTATGAAAATGAAGATCTTACAAAATGTGTTACAACTAGATATTACCTCAAGAGCTTGAAGTGCAAAAATGCATTCTCAAATCTTGCTACTCTAAAGGAGGAAGAACCTCTGCTATAGAAGAAAAATAATCAAACTATTTTTCTCTTTGATGGGTGATTGTTATGTTTTTTTTCCTTCTATTTGTTGGATTTGTGTCATGTAAGGGTTGTTATTGTTAGTTCCTTCAAAAATGAAAAAGAGTTTATTATGGAAACTTAGCAGTTTGAGAAATATGGAGAATATATTTGATAGAAAGGAAAATATGGGTATGATTTAATAAAATTGTTAGAAATGTAATGAGAGTAATGTGATGTTTTATTTTTTTAATGGGAGGGGCCCCAATAGAAGCCACACATAACCTATTAAAAAAAAATGTTGTTTGTATACTATACCACATAATTAACAATAATAATATTTTACTCCTCCTATTGGGTAGAAAAATTGTTTTAAATATTATTATTTATATATTTTCCTATTGGATATTTGATATTAGATGATATTTACAATTTAGTTGTTTAAGGATTATTAACAATAACAAATGTTTATGGTAATAAGTGGCAAGTGAATCAAGAATCATGTGCATTAGAGGAAATGAATACCAAAAATAATTGTATAGCCAAGATACAACTTTTATCCCATGGAGGTAGAGTGTTAAAAGGCCATTATGTAGTTAATGTTAAGCCCTTTGTTTAGAATATATTGCCATCTACAATAAATTTATTTTGATGGAAATTTAATAGATATATGTTAATTCCATTTAGTACTCATGGAAATTAAATCCATGAAGAATAAAAATATGATGTCTTTCTCAAAATTTTCTTGAAGCCATGATTCAAGTGGTGTTAGTATTGGTCTACATTTTACCTATAGGTGAGAAGTATGCCTTATATGATAGAGTTAATATTTGATATTTCAATATTTCTCCCTAAACAACCTTCGAGGAAGGCCAATTCTTTGTTGTAAAAAAAAAATAAAAGAAATGGAGAAAGACTAAATATAGAAATGGAGGGTTAGAAATATAAGGGAGAAAAATATGGATTAAATGCAAATGCCATTTAGCTAACAACACCACCACATCCTATGCAAAAAACATTGTAACCAAACTACATATAACGTCTAATAGAAAAGTCACCAAGCAAAGCATAACTGAATGTAAATAAAGCTTATATCATGCCCTCTACTACTCTAATAGCCCTCAACACCCTAACAAGATTTTATAGAAGAAATAAAAACCACATAATTGAATGCTATGTATCCCTAATATAGGCTAGAGTGATAATCCAAATAACTTAGGCCTAACAAAATAGACCACCCACAAAGCTTTTACATAAATATATAGCAACTACAAAGCATTCACATACAAAATAATTCAATAACACATTGTTGACAAAGGTCAAACAATAAGCTGATTCATTAAAATTGTAGAGTAGAATTACATATTATACAATAGGAAAACACTCAAATTGTTGATCCTCATACTGAGGTAAATTATGCTATTTATAGATTACTATACTAGCCTAACTAATGATTACAAGGATAGTCTACCATAGGCCTGATAATAGGTATAGCCTGGCCCTATCCAAAGCTTGTGTTTGATTAGCATGATTGGAAAGAGTGGATGTCACTTTATTTCTTTATCTCATCTAGTTGTTTTGATCAACATCATCCATCATATTCGCTAGCCACATGTCCTTAATATATTTTCATATATTGAGAATTCATAGAACCTCACTATACCTTATTATTGTATTGGATATTTATTTGCAAGCTCCTTTTCTCATGATTAACGGTAGCTGATGCTATTACAGGTTCTAGGAAACTGGTTGTTGTTTTTGTATGACTACTTTATTATATATGTCTAAGATATATCTAGGTGGTCCATGCCTATGACACACATGATCTATTCTAAAAGAGATATATTTGGGAGACTTATTCCTTTTATTGCCATTTCTTGTAATATTTTACTTGTTGCTAGGATATCGAGGACCTAGTCAAGGCTAATATGATGCTTTGTTGATATCATCATTTAGAGCTCCTAGCCACTTTAAGCTCCCAACCACTCAAGCCTTTGGTAACTTAAGCATCCAACCACTTTGTTCCTGACCACTCTAAAGTGGCTAGACTTGCTTTCCTTAGTCGAATTTTGGGCCTGATATGTTGCCTTCTAATTTTTGACTAGGTTTTATTCAAGAGATATCTAGCCTAGTGAGGATTCCTTGCAATTAATCAATAAAATTTTATAAAATTGATAGTCCAATTTTTTTTCTAGGATCTATCCATGTGGAGACTTTCATTGATCCACAATATTTTATAATTTGTGCCTAATTGATTTATATAATATTAATATCACAAGAAATATCTATTGAATACTATAGAGGGAATAAACTTATTGATCCCACTATTGCTTCTTTTATCTAATTATAGAGGGAAATGGAGGAAGGGATATAACTAGTGGATGAGAAATTTGTAGGTAATTTAATCAAATTAGATAAAGAAGAAAGTATTGAAAATAAATACATGTATTAATGTACACATCATCTTTTATGACATCAAAAAATTTTATTTATAATGTGATAATATATAATGGAAGCATTTAGTACATAATTTTTTTTTAAAATGGAGAACAATTATGAGATCATATTTGGACATGATCTTTGATGCTTTCTATGGTAATAGTAAGATATATTTTACACCACCATTTAGACTAAAGTCCATAATAGATAGTGGAAATAGGAAATAAGCATGGAGGCAAAAGTGAAACAAAGGACCTATGGTTGGATTTGAGTCCATGGGCTCATTGGAGGAATAATTACATATTTTATGGAGGCAATTAATACTTGTTTGATGTTAGGGACCAAATATTCTCTAGTCCACACTCCGACATGGTGACCACTTGCTACAATTATTTGGTGTATTTAGTACTTGCACCTCATATGAAATGTATAATTTTGGAAGTCTAAGGAGCATGGGACATGGATCCAAAGATAACCTTTGATATTTTTTACCAAGGATGGATCATTTTTTGGATGCCTTCTTGGGGTACTTCTTCCCACTCTATTCTAGCCTACCGAGTCTTATCTAGAAAAAGGGTTAGAGGGAAAGCAATAAAATAGAAGCAAATAAAACTTATCTAGCCTAAGCTAAGGGGGATGATTTTACAAGAAAGAAATACTCTTTATACAAAAATGGGATTAGTGAACACATGAGTCACCCATGCCAAGAAAGTGAACATGTCTCATTATAGCATATATATTATTTCTTATAAGGCTTGCACAAGGAAGGGATAAATACTAGTAACAAAGTTCCCATACAAACTTACATACACACTAAGAACAAGGTATAAATCAAGTAGCCATAGGTATCATATATATGTTCTAAATAATAGTAAATTATATATGCTATAATAAAAGGGCTCGAAGGGGCCTATACATACAATGACTTAGGGCTCGAGTCTAGATAAATATTTAGAGAAGTGAAAGAAAGACTATATGTAGGGCCAAATATTAGGTATAGAAGGAACAAATTTTGATACTTACAATGAAGAAAGAGAAGATATTTATAAGAAGACAGGAAATAGGGATTTACTCCAAAATTCATGTAGGAATTCAAAATTGTCTAGTTTAAAATTTTTCTTGGGATTTTATCATTAATTTTGGATGATCTCAAAGTCTCTAGATCCATAGCCATAAATGCTATATGTAGGTTTGATTCATTGGGGCACTATTCCCTCTCACCGCTTTGTCTAAAAAATCATTACAATTAGATCTATGATGCCCTCACCTATTAATATATATTTGATTTTGGTGTTTTCCTTTGGGTCGCATTTGTATTATCACCTTTAATGTGTCAGCTATCACATTGGGGACTAGTTCCAATTTCTTGGGATGGTAGGGTTGGAATTAGGTCATTGCTTCTCCCCTTGATTTGGGTTGTTGTGGTTATCTAGTTATGGCCAATGCTTTGTCTCATTTGCATCATGACCAACCCTTTTGGTGAAGTACCTCCCCAATACATTCTTTAGGGTTTTGATCTCTACTTCTTCAGCTACTTTTTATCTCAAAGGGATGCCTTTTATTAGTGATCCATTCATTGTTTTATTCTCAATATTCTAGTGGTTATTTGGGACTACTAGATTTTATGCTTTGGTAGGAGCATCTAAGGTGTCCTTCACCTCCAAAATATCTCTCTTCTAATTTTTGTTGCTCTTCTACCATGGATATTTGGGTGGACCTTGTGGAGGCTAGGAAACCTCAAGGTTTAGCAGGGGTTTCACCACTTGAAATATTCAATATGATTCACTTTTCACTACCCCTTAAGTGTTAAGCTCCTTTTGAGGGGATAGGAGCTTTCCTTACCACTTTACCATCTGGTCACCTCAAAACATACCACTTTCTTACTCCATGTAACTAGGCCCTATTCCTTGGGGTTACTCATTTATGATGACTTGTGACCTCACCAAGGAACTATGAGCATCAGATATGGAAGAAATCTAGGCAAGCAACCCTTCCTTTATAGGGAGGAAAGGAGTCTATATGCACTAGGTGAGGCTAAATTCTTCCAAGAGTGGAACCCCCTTAGTTATCACCAGGAAGGCTCTAAGACTCTAGCTCATGGTAGAATTAATCTTAGCTACCATCGAAAAGGCTTGTGTACCATGGGTTTTTGAATTTGGTTGGTCAATTAAGCTTTTTGGCATGGGGGCTTTAGATTCAACATTAATTTGTGGCATAGGCCATTCATTGGTTGCACTTTTGATGGTCTTCTAGTGTTGGCTACTTTATAAGTTGTAGGGTTTCTAGATCCCCTCATATTAGTCTTAGATAATGTTATGATAAAAATTGCCTTCTCATCTAGATTTTGCCTAGTGTTGTGATTTAACGGTCCCAATATAGCCATGTCAACTAATTATTTTTATCTTGGGCCATATATTTACTTAGTCAGCCCTTGAGAATTAGGGTTAGGTTAATATTAATTTCATCTATAAATAGGAATTATATTTTATTAGTTTGTGTCATCAAATAATTTGGATATAAGTCACCTCAGTGCACATATGAGACTTTACCCTCTTAAAGTGGCTATAAGACTTTACTCTCTTTGGGTGGCTATGGATTTGCTATTGCATTGATCTATTTTTGAATTTGATATTTACATATTGTTTGTGGCATTTGAATCTAAATTATTATTGTTTGCATGCTATTAATAATAGTTTAATGTTGATGTTATTATAGCTATCAAATATTTATGCAATATCATAACAAGTATCAGAGCATGATTATAGAACCAGTGGGAATTGACAAAGATATTTGATGCCCTAAAATATAGTTTTCAAAATATCTCTTCCAAAGAAGTACATTTGATTTTACTTAATTAATTAGGTTTTTTTTTTTTAAATTATTCTCTACAACTCCCCTCCCTACTTTATATTAATCATTTTTTTTACTTATTCGGCACAACTCCCATGCATTTTATCTCTTTTTGCAAATGTCTATATTTCATTACCTTTTATTTTCCCTACCCCAATTCTCCATGGGCTCACATTTTATTTTATTTTTAATTATTAAATACCCATATCCACTTTCACATTAATTTTTTTAGTTATTGAACCCCCCATTCCCGCTTTCACATTTTTTAATTATCATTCCCCCTCCTATAACTTTCACATTTCATTTTTTTTAATTATTAAACCCCCCGCTATTAAACACCCCTCTTATTATAAAAACAAATTATCAATCCTCGGCCAACCCCACACTCTATTCTCCCATGATCTTATTAATTAAACCCCCACTCTTGCTCTTGCTCATTTTAAAACCATTTCTTCCTAATTAATAAATTCATTTAAATAAGCTTTGTATTTAAAAAAAAGAAAGCAAGAAAGAAAGAAAAAAGAAATTAAAAAAATTAATAATATGTATATATTAGGAGGAAGATGAGAGTATCCTATGTCATCAAATCCTTGCGAGAAACATAATTTTTGGTGTTTGTTTCTTCAAGTTGTGAGTGCATGAATGAACCTACTAATAATATTGGTTGGGCATGAGTCAATGGTTGATTACAACATATTATTGCTTCAAAGGATTTGTGTATGAGAAAAAATAAGTTCTAGCCTAGAAATCCTCATAAGTATCATAACACTCCTATTAATATCAATAGTTTTGACCAACATCTTCTTTCTTCCCTAAATACCATGGCTTTGCCTCCACCTAACAATTTAGGTCCTTCCTCTCCAACCCCCAATATCCCTCCTAATAACCTTGTTGCTCCAAATAACCTTGGTACTCCTTCCTCTACCCCTCTAAGTGATATTATACTTCCTAGTACTATTAACCCTAGTTTGTATAAATATCTTTCACATCAGGAACAAATGATTACTTCCATCAACAATTCCTTAGACGAGCAAAAACATTCAATTATAGCCATTACCAACAACTTGCTTAATCAAGCTAAGTCCCTACATAATATTGAAATATTTCTAAATATACCCCATACTACAACTCCTCTTGTCCAAGCATCACAACAAACTATTGGGTTCCAACCTATGTCCATTCATCAAACACTAAATATTAATATTATTCCAAAAAAACCACCTAATCATAATCCTTTATATTTTGGCTCTTATGACCTAGGATTTGCCTCTGATCCAGAATACTTAGAAAGTGATGCTCCTAATTTTCTATATTGGCATCATGATATTAAGGTTCCTCACATTAACATTCCCAGCTTTGAAGGTGTTGATCCTCAAGGATGGTTGGTTAAAATGAAAGGCCTTATTTATTTGCACCATATTTTGGAAATAGGTCATCTTGCATTAGTAACTTCTGAATTGGGTACCCAAGCTTATCAATGATTGTTGTGGTAGCTTTTACAACATGGTGACCCTATATTTGTTGGCTTTTTAATATTTACTACCACAAAATATCATAGGTCTCAATATGAAGTAGCACAATATTAAAGGTCATAATAATAATATGAGTAGAATAATATATGAGCAAATTAATATGTATATAAAGGCCTATATAATATTGAAAAAAAATCACATAAATAGTCAAATATGAATGTAAATGGCCTAAATTATTCATGAACTATACATGAAGAAAACTTACAATATTAATTTCTCAAAAATTATATACAAGCTTTATTCTAAATTGGATCTCTTCAACGGATTACACTTTTTATTTTTGCTTGGATTACCTTCTCATGGAGTATTTTACCCATAATATATCCTTAGTAATTTGAATCTTAAAGTACTTGGTTATTTATCTCCAAGTGATAAGTCTCATGACTATTGGCTTATCATATTACCACTTGTATACAAGACTCTTCATGCACATTTGACTGTAAGAAACTTGCACACACCTACATGAATCTTACACTTCTACATGCACTCCTAATATAAGACACTTGTGTACATCCTTACATTATATATTTGTACTCTTACATACAAGACACTTGTTCACATTCTCTCAATATACACTTGCACTCTAACTTACATGACACTTGTGCATTTCCTGCACATTTCACTCTTACATGACACTTGTACATTTCCTACACATTAACACTTACATGAAAGGGAAAATATAAATCACACACCTAAATGATAGGAATCGACCCTAATCTATTACATATTTGCAATTATACCATTAAGGTACCATGGGGTACATTAGCATGTACCAAATAATGTAATATTCCTTAACACCCCCATGCATTACATTATTTGGTAATTTAAGACTTTAGTCTTCAAACTTGGTCTTCATTTTTATCTTCAATATTCAATATTTAGGTGACCTTCTATTGTTCATGAACCTCTGCTTCTCTGGAGTCTCCTTAATCATCTTGAATCTTGGTTTCATCCTCTTGCTTTAATTCTACTATAAGTTCACCTTCATCTTTATTCTTTGGGTCTTCAATATTTGAATCTTTTTTGTCTTGTTCATGAATTGTTTGAGCTTATTTTTCTTCTTTGGATTTAAATTCATATTAATGAATATATTTTCTTTGATCTATAGACCATGTTATTCATTCAATTTAGTTTTATTACAATCTTGATATTGTCTGAATTCTTCTAAACATTCACTTATAACATCATAATAATTTCCTGAATTAGATGAACTTGGAATGTCATTTTTTGATTGGTTGAAAGAAGGGGTTTTGAAAGAGTCCTTGAAAATTTTAAACTAAAAAAGAGACTCAAAAAGAGGATTACAGGAGAACCTCATAAAAGCAACAAATAAAGGAACAACCAGGATCCAACTATAAAAGGAGTATCCTAAAAACAAAAAATAAGAAAAAAAAAGCTTTAGACCATAAGAAGGGGTGAAAAGCAAAATGGAAGAGAGAGAGAGAGAGATCCTCTAGGATCAATACTGGTCATAATCAACTATAGGGGTATCCATCAAGTTGCTAGTTCATAAATAACCTAGTTTTTTCTTGTAGTCCTCTAGGATGAGGGCCACTTCCTCAACATAGGTAAGAATCATCTTACCAACCCTATGTAGAGAGACGATAAGGATAGTTCAGGGGGAGGTCAAAATAGAGGTCATCCAAAATATGCAAAAGCATAATTGAGAGAGACCTACATGAAATCAGTTGTTACTTCCCCCAA
The DNA here is from genome assembly GCA_028583015.1 of Wollemia nobilis. Lineage (NCBI taxonomy): Eukaryota > Viridiplantae > Streptophyta > Pinopsida > Araucariales > Araucariaceae > Wollemia > Wollemia nobilis. The sequence goes on along the minus strand of JAQPPZ010017131.1, from coordinate 67,897 downwards.
CCCACCCTTAAGGGGGAAAATATCTCTTCAAACTAAGAGATACTCCTAAAGGATGCCAAGGTTGGCTAAGGAGTCCATGACCTTGTTTATTTCTCTGTAAAAATGTTGAATTAGAGAGTTTTCTAGATGCAAAATGGATCTTTTTGCCTCTTACAAAAGGTATTTTGATGCTTCAAGTTCAAAGGTTGAGATCCTTTCAATGATTTGATGATGTTCATGGAGTATTTGATAATTACCTTTTTTATGGAAATCTTTTCTAGAAGTTTTATTTCTTGGAATATGGCTCTTGCTTTAGCAAAATGGCTAGGCTAAAATCCTAGATTTTTTGAGTAAGCCAGGAGAATTTAGAGTTTGTCATCTCTAATTACACCCCCTACCCTAGAGGTTCCTAGATTTACCTTAGATTCTCTCCATAAAAACTAAGATTTATCTATCCTAGCTGTGGGGATCCATTTGAATTGGGAGTGATCAATATTGCCTAGTTTTGGAGATTGAACGAGTCTATTGGAAAGGTAGATAGGGTCAGCCAAATGATATTCTAAATTTATTACTTTCTCATCAATGGAGGGGGTCAAGAAGGAATTTAATTTTTTTACTTCAAGGATTTTGATTCCAAGAGAGAGGGGGTCTTTATGCTAATTCTTGAATGCACTATTGTTCCTTTCCTTTAAAATTTACCAAAGGAAATAAGACAAGCAAAGGATCCAAAGGGAGTGCAACTACCCATTAGAAAAGGAGGGACCAATTTAAGCACAAGTATTCCATGTTGTTGGGTAGCACCTAAGAATAACCAAAGAAAATTAACAAAAAATTAAAGACATTGTAAGAGAAGGGGTAGGTTAGGAAAATATGGTGAGAAGACTCACAACTAGTCATACATAGGTAACATCTATTATGAATGACCAGTCCTCTTTTTTGGAGGTTATTGATAGTGAGATTCTTGTTTTGAACCACTAGTCAATAGAAATAATTAATTTTTGGGATGAGGTTGTGAAGCCAAACCTATTTAACTAGGAACCAACCTGCCCTCTCTTCCTCCTTCAAGGAGTAGGTAAATTTGATCGAGAAGAGACCATTGTTTATTGCCTTCCAAATCAGAGAGTCCTCAACATTTAAATTTTGGATGATATGAGTTCTTAGCATCCTAGATAATTATTATTTGGCTTTATCATCTCTATAATTTAGGTTCAAAATGGGAATAAACTTCCATACTTTCCTACCATCAACTCTCTCGATAAAAGAAAAAAATTTGGGTCCAAAGATATGAGAGGAGAGGTTCGTGAACAACCAAATAAATATTAGACATAAGAGGGAAATCCAAAATCCACGGTTATCTCTAGAATTTTATTATAGTTCAAGAGCTCAATTTCCATCTTACTCATTTTTGGATGAGATTTCTAGTCTTGAGGAGGTTGTTCTAGAATGTGGAACCATTGGAAGGAGAGGGATCCTCTAGGAAATTTCTTCCTTGCCAAAGATACTTTGTCGAGAGCATGTGGACCCATCTTGAATCAAATTATCTTAGGAGCCTCCATCCTTTATTTGATATTAGGGAATGGTTCATCTATTTTTTTCCTAAATTCCAACCCTCCTGCTTCCTTCCTGGGATAGACCTGTTCCCAAGCCACTAGGGAAAATATTTTGTGAGCTTCTAAACTAGACCACAGGAAGGATTTTTGAATTTTCTCAATTCTCTTGCAAATGGCAGCAAGAATCTTAAAAAGAGACATGAAAAAAATTAGAATTCTTTGAAGGGTGGTTTTTATGAGTTGGGTTTTACCAACCTGACTATGGATAACACCTTTCCAACCTGCTAGTTTCTTTTGTATTCTTTCAAGTACAAGGGTTGAAAGACCATATTTTATTCTCCCTTTAAAAAGGGGTATACCAAGGTAGCTCAAGGGGAGATCTAAAATATCACACCCAAGGATCTGAGAAATTCTTCTTTACATTATGAGGAGGATGTTTAGAAAAAATACTTTACTCTTCAAGAAAAATTTTTGCCCAACACTTTCATAGAAGCTCAAGATATCATTGATAGCTCTAGCCTATGGGATTGAGGAGCTTATGGCTAGGATGGTATCATCAATAAGTTTTTGATGGGGGATCGGGTTAAGGGTGGAGGTCAACCTAATTCTATTCATAATCCATTGAGTAGAGGTAACTTTCAAGTATCTCCCTAAATATTTGACCAAGATAATGAAAATATAAGGTGAAAGAGGATCTCCTTATTGTAGCTCCCTAAAGCTCCTAAAGTAACCTATAGTGGCTTAATTGATAATTATAGAGAACCTAACAAAGGAGATACATTCCTTGGTAAGATTTACCTAGTCTTGGTGGAATCCAAACATGGACAAGACCTTGAGCAAGAAATCCTAGGAGACTCTATCAGAATTTTTATTCATGTCTAGTTTCAAGAAGCCAGCCTTCCCATTTTTTTACATAGAGTGAATAATTTTATGGATTGTTATGATGCCATCTGTTATAATCCCTCCTTCCATAAAAATACCTTGGTAGGGATTAATGAGAAAGAGTAAGACCTTTTTGATTATGTTAGTCTATCCTTAGTCAAGATTTTGTAAAGAGTATTACATAGGCTAATGGGTTTGAAGCCTTTGAAATATTTAATACCTATAATTTTGGGAATGAGAACAAAGAAATTGGATTTTACATCTTTGGGAATGTGACAAGTCTTTTAATTTTAGATGACTGCTATAACTTTTCTCCAATTATGTGCCAATTTTTTTGAAAAAAAATGGTAGGGAAACCATCGAGATTGGGATATTTGTCCCCCACCATGGAGAAGGTGGCTCAGTTAAGAAAGAGCTGGTTAAGGAGTTCAAATCTTGGGATAGGAGGAAAGGTATATAAGAAGCCTATGCATAGCCTAATCCTTATTGAATTCCCTAGGCCTAAGTAAATTTTCATAGAAACTAACAAATTCAGACTAGATTTCTAGTAGGTCCTTAATCAAGGATCCATCAAATTTAACTACTTCCTTGATTTTATTGAAACTTCTATGCCTTAGGGTGGAGGCATGAAAAACTTGGTGTTGTGATTCCCATCCTTTAGTTAGAGGATTCTTGATTTATCTCTATAAGGATTATTCACAGGCCAGGGTATTATGGAAATTAACTAGAAATATATTTTTCTTTGATTTTGCTGTTAGAAGATAAGCAACCTTCCATAATGGAGGTTTCAATGTTGCTTAATTTCTTTTTCAGGTTTTATTTCTTAAGAAAGAGGTGCCCAAAAAAATATTTGTTCCACCCTTTTAGATTAGCTTTTAGAAAATGGATATTTTTGGCAATTTGAGAGACAATAAGACTTGAGAATTGTTGAGCCCACCAACCAATCACCTAGGGAAGAAGATCCTCATGGTGGAACCACATCACTTCAAACCTACAAGGGGTTTTGAAAGACCTATTTTAGAAAAAACCTCCAATACTAGTGCGTTGTGGTTAGAGCTAATTTTGGGGAGACAGATTAGGGTGGCATTCCCAAAGGGGCTAGCCCTTACTTAGAAATAAGAACCCTATCAAGTTTGAACTAGATAAAATGGCTACCAATTCTTCTATTAATCTAGGTAAATTTAGATCCTCTCAAGTCTAGGTCCATCAACTCATTGTTGTACAAAAAATGAGCAAAATCCGTTACACCTTTGGGCATACCAAGATTAACCCCCCTTTTGTTAGAAGGATAGATAGGGGAGTTGGAGTCCCCTAAAAGCATCCATGCCACACTACTGAAGACACCTTTCATATGACTAAGGGTGTACCATAAGTAAAATCTACGAAAAATAGAGTTTGGTGCATAAATGTTAGAAAGGACCCATCTGTAGTTGGTCTCTTTACAGAAAAAAGGATATTAGATATTTTATCTGAGGAGGAGATAAGTATGCCTTCCATTTTCAAGGGGTACCGAAGACATAAAATCCACCCAAGACTCCATGGGTATGATTGGCCAAAACTTTAGAATCCTTTCAAATAGCTTTTGCCACCTTTTCAGAGTAGGATTCTTCAACTTTAGTTTCTTGAAGAAGGATGATCTGGGGATTTAAATATTTCCTCATGTATTCTAGTAGTTTATGTTTGGATTATCCATTAAGGCCTCTAAAATTCTAGTAAAGGATCTTCATTTGTAGGGATTGACTTAATGTTTCTTACATCTACCTAGGGCTAAGGAAAGTTTGGTTCTAAGCATCAATTCAAAATTGGAGTCCATCTGATGGTTTTCCTTTCCTCCCAAAACTAAGATAGATTGTGAGCTATTGGATATTTCCACCTCCATTTCACTTCTTCTAAGGTCTTGATTTGAATATTTTCCTACCTTTCTATTGCTTCTAATATCTACTCCACTTTTTTTTGGTTATAGGGCACAATATGATTTTCCTTTTTTCATATTTAGGATTTTTAATAGAAGGATTTGAGATCTTATTTACTTCTAAGTTGTATCTCTTTTGATTTACTAGGAGTAACAACTAGGAAATTTTCTTCAAATAAATCCCCTTCTCGAGGGATCTTATTTTCCTCCATGTCTAGAAAACTTATCCTTCCAAACAAGTAAAAGGGTTTCTCTCTAGAGAGATTCAAGAGAAGAGTTGCATAAAAGAGGATTTGAGGTACGTACCTAGGTAGAGGCCCACAAAAAGTCCTCCTAAATTTGTGAATGATGAGCATAAGAGGCTAGAAATAATTCTTTATTATTTAAGGAAGAGGATCCAATTAAATTCTTATTTTAGGAAATGGGATTAGAAGAACCCTTTCGAAGCCAAGATTTCTTAGGACTAGGATGGATTTTCTTTGAGGGGTATTGGGAAGAAGAGTGTCCTTGTTTCTTGCAGGAGGAGTAGAAAGAAGGTTTGTTTTCATATACTATTTCTTAAACCTAGGAGAAGTTATCAAATACTAATTCTATATTTTTGAGCAACTCAACTTCTAGATTCATGTTGATACATATTTTTGTGTAGACCATACTCAATTTAGCATTAGTGGAAGGGTCAAATGACATGATTTCACCTATTGCTATTGCTATCACAAGAAGAATATCCTCATGCTAAAACTAGATAGGAAGGCCAAAGAGTATTATCCATAATGGAGCTGAGTTGATACTTTGAGTTATTGGGTTAAAGTCTAGACCCTATTTTCATAGGAAGAAGCTATTCCTACCAAAGAACTAGGGGCAAACTTCAAGGATTTGTATTGAATATTCAACATAGTTCAATTTTATGAGAAAGAACCCTTTAGAGAGCACAACTAGCTCCATGTGTCCTTATGGTTTCCATTTTGAGTAAGCCCAATTACGTATGGAGTCAATGTTAGGGAAAGAGCCTAAGAACTTCCCCACTATATTGTTGGTTTCTTGGGCTATAGCCATCTTCAAAATCTTAGTCGAGACACAAAGCTTCCCTTGAGTTGGATGCAAGTAAAAAATATTTCTACGAACATTCCTAAAGTTCTAATCCTTTTGAATGACCTCAATAAAAGACTTGGATCCTGGATCGAAGGGCAAGGAAGGGTTTACCTATGAGAGCTTCTTGGTTTCCATGTTCCCAAGGGGGACTAGACCCACACTAATTTGGTTGTCTCCAACCCATTAGGAAGAACATTGCCATCTCCGAACCCGTGACTAGAGCTACTCATGGTATTGCTTTCTCCCATTTCAAAAACTAAACATGGAATTTCAATATTACATGAATAATGAAATATTATTTTTAGAGATGCTTCACTTGATTCAATTGTATCAGTTTCTACTTTCTTTTCTAGTTTAAATTAAATCCTTTTATTTCAAATTTTTATCTTTATGAATTTGAAGTGGAAGTAATGGCATATACATTATGCTACCTATATTAATAGGTATCATCATGTCATCCTTTGAATTATCAATTGCTTCAATAAGTTTTGAGTGTAAATACTATTCAAATGTCTCAAAAATTTCATCCATAGCTTCTTTATAAATGAATTGTATTACCATATCTAGATTCTTTTAAATCAATTTTCCAATGCCAGATTTAAAGACTTCTAATCTTTCTTTTTTTATTATGGACTCTAGATTTCCTTTCATAATGATTAAAATTTGTAATTTTATTCCTTTGAAGTAGTAATCCTAATTTCTCCCTAGTTAAGAAATAACTTAAAAATGAATTTTGCAAATTTCAAATTTCTAAACCTTTGATGTAGAATACCTTTTAAATCCCTAATATTAAATTTGAAAATTTTTAAAATTAAAAAACTAAAACCTCTTCAAAAACTTTCTAATTTCAAAAACTTCAAACCTTATAACTCCATTAAAAAATCAAACCATAAAAAGACTTTAAATCTTCAAACATAATTAAAAAAACCTTAAAACTTAAAAAAGACTTTAACTCCTTATAAATCCTTCAATAGTAAATCAAGTTGTTATTACTTCATTAAATAATCAAGTAATTCATAAAACCTTATAACTCTACTTTGCTAATTTTCAAATTAAGTCAAACAAGTATTTCCCTCAAAATATTAAAATAGATGCATTTAGTTAGTAACGTTAGATGTTACCTAGATTAATTGGCGATATTCTCACTGCACTCCTATTGGACAAGGTGCTATTACTAGTCAAGAAAACATTTAGGATTTTGATGCTCTAGCTTCCTCTTGCCTATTCATTTCCATTACGCTCTACTCATTGAGGCAATTATTTATTAGTCGGGCTGCAATGTTCACTCAAATTTGGCCAAGGTTATGCTTTCTCATTCAGGTACCAATGTTCCCTCGAATTTGGCCAAGGTGATACTTTCTTGTTTAGATGCCAATATTTCCAATTGTTGTGATGCTTCTCCTGGCTCAAGATATAAGTAAATGGTTAAGTGGTAGCACTCTTTTCTTGTCCAAATGCTACTAGAGTGTGCTACTATGTTATTAGACTAACATTTTCATCTAAGTGTCTTCTAGACTATTGCTAGCTTCATGTTTGAATAGTTTAGGTGTGGATGCTCTTTGGAAAGTGGTTCTCTCCTAATGTTTACATCTAGATTATTTCTGGATTGGATGTCTTCTAAAAAGTTATGCTCTCCTAGTTGCATTGATAGCTTATAAACAACTTAGCTTATTGCACTCTTTTTCTCTTATAGTTAAGCTTATATCTTCCTTTATACTACCTGCTTGTCTCTACTTATTATGCTGTCTACTTTTATCTTCTTATGTTGGTTTCTTGCTTCTATTCCTTATACTATCCACTTATCTTTATTTCTTATGCTGACCACTTATCTCTATTTATTATGTTGGCCACTTACCTCTATTTCTTAAGCTGGCCGTTTATCTCTTCTTATGTTGGCTGGTTCTTATTTTGATGGTTGCTTACTTCTTCTAATGGTTGCTTACTTCTTCTGATGGATGCTTACTTTACCTGACTAACATTTATCTATTTATAATACCACTTAGGCTTTATCTCTTTACAAGGTAACTCAGGATTTATATTTTTATAAGGCCTCTTGGGCTTTATCCTTTTACAAGACTACTTGATCTTTATCCTTTTACATGGATGCTTGGGCTTTAACATTTTACTAGGGCACTCTGGTTTTATCTTTCTTTAGACTACACTCTGGTGATATTCTCCTTTTATCTATGCTCACTTATTTTCTCTCTATGCTTTCTTTCTTCTTTTTGTATTGCTTCTTCTTCTATACTTATTGCTTGTTTTCTCTATATCTTACTACTTTGTTTTTTCTACTCTACTTCTCTATTTCATATAGGAAGCTTGAATGTTCTCAATATCTATAGGAATATTTTAATGATTCTCTGTCCTTGTAGGAAGATTTAAGCACTTTTTTATCTCTTTCTCAGTCCTTTGTCAATCTAAAATCTTCAATATATTAGGTCACACCTAAGAATCCAATATGATTCTCCTCCTTGTTAGAGAACCCAATATCAATGTGAGGGTGAATTTGAATATCCCTAAATGACCAACTATCTTCTAAGTTGGTTCTTCTTCAATATCAAATATTCAACTTTTCTCCTAAGTTGGCCATTTCTATCAATATAGTTGAGTCCTAGTCTTCATTGGTTTTCCTTCAACCAAGTGGAAAGACCTTAGCATCAAAATTAGGGTGATTAAATCATTTTCCCCTTAATTTATACTCAATAAGACTTTTAAAAATGAGATTCCAAGTATGCACTACCTTCAAAGTGGACAAACTCTAAATTAACTTTATCAAAAGTGGACAAAGTTAATTAATAATGGTGGCTTAATGAACTCTATAAAAATGGATAGATTCAGGTGATAGCTCTAATACCACTATTAAATTTTTAAGCCATACTACCACAAAATATCACAAATCCCAATATAAAATAGTCATAATATTAAAGGTCAAAATAATAATAAAATGAGTAGAATAATATATGAGTAAATTAATATGTATATAACCTATATAATATTGAAATAAACATTCATATATATAATAAAATATGAATGCAAATAACCTAAATCATTCATCGACTATGTATGCAGAAAAATTACAATATTAATTGCTCAAAAATTGTATACCATATTTATTTCAAACTAGATCTATTAAGCATATTACACTTTTTGTTTCTCCTTATTAGATTGCCTTATCATGGAGTATTGTATCCATAATATATTCATAGTAACATGAATCTTCAAGTACTTGAATATTTATCTTTAGGTGACACATCTCATGACTCAGATTGTCATCTTGCCACTTGCATACAAGAATTTTCATGAATCTAAGACTCTTTCATACATCTACATGAATCTTACACTTCTACATGCACTCCTAATATAAGACACTTGTGCACATCCTCAGATTACATATTTGTAATATTACATACATAAAACTTGTGCACATTCTCTCAATCTACAATTTCACTCTAACTTACATGCCACTTGTGCATTTCCTGCATATTTCACTCTTACATAACACTTGTGCATTTTCTACATATTAACACTTACATGAAAGGGAAAATATAAATCACACACCTAAAAAATAGATCCAACCCTAATATATTACATATTTACAATTATACCATGAAGGTACCATGGGGGTACATTAGCATGTACCAAATAATGTAATATTCCTCAACACCTGTATAGCCTAAATTGAAGGAAATATTTCTTTGAAGATTTGACAAGTGATCTTACACATCATATATGGTACGTCTTAGGCAAACTAAGTAAACAAGAATAGTGGAAGACTATTGCTAAAAGTTCATAAGTCTCCTCACCTATACCAAATAATTGAGTCCAATAGTTGTGGTATCTACCTTTTTCTATAGCCTTAAGTATAAAATTCAAAAGTAAACATGCATAATACTTATACACTTGATGATGCACAACATATAGCTCTAGCAACAAAATAAAAGCTCCAAAATTTTGGTCCTCCATATAGATGTGTTTTCAATTCTCGTTGTCCTTACTATAATTTTGAGAAATTTGAAGGATTTTTTGTTTCAAATTTAATTTAACCCATCCCTGAGATCAGGCATATGAATAACATTGTAACTTTATCTTGGAATATGGAGACACATCAGTTTCTAAGGATGAATATTCATTATAGAATAAACAATCAATAGAACTAGGATAACAACCAATAGAAGTGGATAAAATAGAACAATATAATGATACTATAGTTCTATCTTCTCATACACTTATGGGTATCCAATATCACCACACTATCAAGATACAATAATTTATTAAATTATAATGTGTCAATATGTTGATTGATTTAGGTAGTACATATAACTTTGTAGATAGTAAGACAAAAAAATCCTTAGGCTTGCATATTGGTACTTCAAATCAAAATAAATTTCAAATATTAATTACAAATGGGGGTACTATTCAATGTGTGGGTCGAAAAATTAGATTTAACATCTAAATGAGAGATTGGGTGGGAAATATATTTACTATGAACCTATAAAGTTTAGATGTTATATTAGGAGCACAATGGCCATCGTAGATCGATGAGGTTAATATTGATCTAAAAAAAATATATATCAAGTGGACATAGAATGAAAGGGTTATTTTTCTCTAAGTAATTCAACCCCCTCCCTCGAAGGTAGTTAGTTTTCATCACATGGAAATGATATTGAATAAGGGTAGTCTTGGATTATTTTATCAAGTCAATTGCTTAGAGGTTCAATCCTCGAATCCGTCTCTTCCAGCTCTTCCATTGGATATTAAAAGCATTATGGATCATTATGATGAGGTATTTAGTGAGCCAATAGATCTATCTCCTAAGTACAAACATGATCATGAAATTCATGTAATTCCAACAAGTCAACCTCCTAATGTCCCTTATCACTGCCTCCAACCCCAAAAGTAAAAAATAAGAAGCTAGTCCAAGAAATATTTGAGCATAGAATCATCCAACATTAATACATATTCCTATCTAGTGGTGATGGTACAATGTAAGGATAAATCATGGCACATGTGTCCTAATTTTTATCCTCTTAACAAGATCACTATTAAAGATAAGTTTCCTATCCCTATTATAGATTATTTATTGGATGAATTGCATGGTGTTGGATACTTCACTAAACTAGACTTGCATTTTGTTTTTCACAAAATTAGGGTTAGAGAAGAGGATATCCCTAGAATTACTTTTTGTACACATGAGAATCATTATGAGTTCCTAGTCATACCTTTTGGACTCACTATTGCTTCTTCCACTGTTCAAAGTCTCATGAACAATGTCTTTTGTTCTTTTCTCTACAAGTTTATTTTGTTTTCTTTGATGATATTTTAATATCCAATAAAATATTTTATACATATAGGATATCATGAAGGACTCAAGGTAGATCCTAATAAAATCAAAGTATTCAATATTGATATATGCTTAAATCTCTTAAAACAATTTATGGATTTTTACAACTCATAGGTTATTATAGAAAATTTATCCACAACTATGACAAGATGCTTTTGTTTGGACTAGAGCTACTTTCTAGGCCTTCTAAACCCTCAAAGAATCTATCTGTTCCACTCTAGTTTTGGTGAATCTTGATTTTAGCAAGCCTTATTCCATTGAGGGTTATGCTTCTAGCATAAGTATTGCAACTATTTTATAAAGGATGATCACCCATTGACATTTGAAAGTAGAAAATATTTTGGTAAGAATCAAAGAAAATCCATTTATGAGAAGTAAATGCTAGTTATTTTACATGCCACAGAGAGATAGAGGAATTATTTTTTGAGTAGTCATTTCATAATTAAGATAGACCATAATAGATTGAAGCATTTCTTAGAACGACATCTCTCATGCACACAACATAAATAGATGACCAAAATCTTATGTTATAATTTTATCATTGAATATAAGAAAGGTAAAGAAAATTTGGTGGTTGATTTTTTATCTCAAAAAATACAAGGATGATATGGCTATCAATACCATCTCTGGTCGTCTATAATGGCTTTCTAAATTTTTAGAAGATTGGCTTGTTGATTCAAAAAATACTTAAATCATTCACGATATGAAAATATGGTCATCATGTAATTCTTGGATCTCATACTCTGATGGAGTGATTCACAAAAAAACATCACATTTATCTTCCTTAATCTGTGACTATTAAGTCAAAGGTTCTCTAAGAATTGCATGTATCTCTTTTAGCAAGACACTCAGGATTCTTGACAACATACCAGTAGGTGAATCAATCATTTTCTTAGAAAGGATTAGGAGGATATGTCAAGATGTTTTTGGCTGAGTGTGAGGTATGTCAAAATAAAAAGAAGAAATAGTTAAATATCCTAGATTGTTGCAACCCTTGCCTATCCCTAACTACCAATGGAAGTACATATCCATGGATTTTATTGAAGACCTTCCTAAATAAAAGGGTAAAATAGTGATCTTAATTGTAGTAGATCAAATTTCAAGTATGCTCATTTCTATGCATTACAACATCCCTATTTGGCAAGTAAGATGACCAAGGTATTTCTTGATTATATTTTTAAGTTATATGGTATGCCCAAAACCATTGTTACTGAATATGAACCTATCTTCACTATCAAATTTTGGAAGGGATTGTTTCATTGTAGTGGTACCAATTTGATTATGTCCTCCTCATATCACCCTCAGCTTGTTGTATCAGCAACGCCAAGGCCAAAGTTGACCAACACACACATATGCCACAACTGATATTAAATATATGCTTTTATTACAAAATAGCCTTAAAATTAGAAGCATCTAAAGATGTATTACCAGATTCAAGGGATATTTATACACCCATGCAATATATAGAGTGATATAGACTTCCTCAAGAGGTATATATGTCAAAATAAATTCATTTCATGCAATCATTTGAAGATGCAATTACAAATTCAAGGGGTACTTATACACCCACACACTATACAGAGTGCTACAAACTTTCTCAAGAGGTAGATATGTCAATGCCACTCCATTTTAGGTACTTATATACCCATGCACTATATAGAGTGCTACATATTTCCTCAAGAGATAGATCTGTTGATGCTACTCCCTTTGAGGTACTCATATACCCACACACTCAATAGAGTACTATAGACTTCCTCAAGAGATAGATATGTCGATGCCACTCTATTTCAGGTTTTCATATATACACACACTCTACAAAGTGCTATAGACTTCCTCAAGAGGTAGATATGTCAATGTCACTCCATATTAGGTACACACTATACAAAGTGCTATAGGCTTCCTCAATAGGTAGATATGTCAATGCCACTCTATTTCAAAACACCACAAGAATCGATGTTAACAATCCCTAGCTACCATGAGGTGATATCAAGCTAAAAACCACCCCTAACTACTAATAGACCAAGCATTTATAGGCTATGAGGAATTTAATAATTACAAAATGATCATTACAAAGAGAAATTTGATCGTTACAATATGACTATTGCAAAGAGAAATTCAATCATTATAATGTAACTATTGGAAAGAGAACGGTTACAAAAAATAAAACTTATCAATAGAAAATATGACAATTAGGAATTTAAGAGAAGAGGGTTAGAATGCGATGCTCCTATATTAGTTTGATGGTCAAATAGAGATTGTTAATAAATATTTGGGTACTTACCTTCATTTTTTTGCTCAAGACAAGCAGTCTCACTAGGTCCAATGGTTTTTGTTAGTAGAATGGTGGTATAATACTTCTTACCATTTTATCTTAAGATGTACCTATTTGAAGCATTGTATGGTCAAAAACCTCCATAAATCACAAAATATGTCCCAATATATTCCAAAGTTAACCAAGTAGATGATTTGTTACAAAAATGATGAATCATGCTTCAACTTCTTAAGGATAATTTGACCTAGGCTCAAAACCATATGAAGCAACAACAAGATTAATGAAATTACAAATGATAGTTCAATATAGGAGATATTGCATTTTTATACCTATAACCTAACAAGCAATTGTCCTTAAAGACCAAGTCTAGTCAAAATTTGACTCCTTGATTTTATGGTCCCTACGAGGTGGTTCATTGCATTGGTGAAGTAGCATACCACTTCGAGCTTCCACCATATTATTTAATCCATCTAATTTTTCATGTATCCTATCTCAAATAGGTTATTGGACAAAAGGTGTAATCCTAGATAGAGCTTCCATTACTCAATGAAGAAGGTCAAATCACTCTTCATCCTAAAGCAATATTGCAATCTAGAGTTCATCATATTCGATCTCAAAAAATTCAAGAGTTTCTCATCAAGCGAAAATACCTTCTAGAATAATATGCTACATGGGAGTGTGATAATTTTCCATTCTTTTCCAACTTTGAGGATGAATTTTTACTAACACAGCCATATTTACTACTTATTTTTTTATCTTGAGCCATAGGTTTAGTAAATTGGCCCTTGAAAATTAGGGCTAGGTTATTATTGATTTTTATCTATAAATAGAAAGAATATTTTATTAATATATATCATAAGATAATTTGAATTTAAATCACCTCAATGTACATATGATACTTCACCCTCTCAAAGTGGCTATGAAAATTTACCATCTTTGAATTATTGTGGATTTTCTATTGCATTGATTTAATTTTGGATTTGATATTTACATATTACTCATGGAAATTGATTGCATATTATTCATGGCATATGAATATGAATTATTATTGTTTGTATGCAATTAATAATAGTTTAATATTGAAGTGTTATTGCAGATATTAAATATTTATGTGGTATCATAATAAGTGATTCTTCACTACAACTTTGGTGACTCACAAGGGGCCTCTTACTAGGAGGTAAGGAACTCAATAGTGAGTATCTTATCTATTGGGCATAGAGTCATAAGAGGGAAAATCCTTAGAATTTGTATATCTAGCTAGAATGGATAGGAGGATAGGATACCAAGGACCGTTCTACTTGGGGTTTAATGAAAATTTAAAGGGGAGATTGCTTTCTTTTATAAGCCTCATATTTTGAGATGACTCTTGAAGTTTAATCCTCTCTACCCATCCTTCTTCTGAGGAAAAATTCTTAGGATTTCTATAGCTAGCTAGGATGGATAGGATAATAGGATACAATGACTATTCTACTTGGGGTTTCATGAAAATTTAAAGGCGAGAGTGCTTCCTTTTATAAGACTCATCTTTTAAGATGAATCTTAGAGTTTAGTCCTCTCTACCCATACTTCTTATGATTTGAGAATTAAAAAATACTCTTTCCCTCATGTTTGAATAGGTGAGATGGAATTATTATTTACTTTACCTTGTTCCTATTTATGGTGGTTGTCCTATATTTTTTAGGATAAATTTAGGTGATAGTCCCTAAAGAGCCTGAGATTATGTCATTCCTTGTGTAGGCTATCATTTAAGTATGGAAATGATCTAGCTATAAATCTAGACTAGCTTATGCCTTGTAATACTTAGATAAATGCATCAATATATATTTTTTGTATATACAGAGGATCTAGTAGGGCTGATGACACCTCTTTCTCCTAGGCATTATCCCATATTGGTGCACTCGAAGACTATATTGGGACCAAAATACTATAATTTAGTGATCTATTGCTTCTTTCTATAGATTGGATGTGCCATATTTTGGGACCCATCCAAATTTATTTATCCCTCCTTCACCTTGGTATTGAGTATGTCCATGGGTAGGAACTTATGGTACTCGCATCAAGGTTTGTTTGGAAGTATGGCTTTACCCCTAGATTTTTATTTTAGGGCCACCAATGTCCAACTAGCTTGTAGGTGACTATTCAGGTTGTAGGTGGAGCCCTTTAATAGGTTTCTTCTAGATAAAATGGGGGTCCACCTCCAATATTAAACCAATACCCAATTGTACTATATTTCCTATGATTAATTGACAATTAGCCCAATTGTATTTGCCATCACTCTTGGTGCTACAAAAATGTCAACCTTATGCTCAATCAAGTAAATATGTATTAGTTTGTCTTTTATGATCAAAGTTAGGTGGAAGGGTCCCACCTTGATTGGCTCAATTTTTGTATTGGGTTTTCACTACTCATCCATCTACCCTAACTACCCTTAATATGTTAGGGTTTCAACCTCCTTTAGATTTCATTTTAATAGGGTGCTTGGTGGTAATTATAACTCATACCCATTCTTAGCTAACCAAGGAGTATTTAGGGACTCCAGGATACCATGCTCAAAGGGTGCTAGGAATATTGGTAAGTTAGATCTTGATCTCCCTACAGTAGTATCAATATCTCCTAGTCCAGTTGCCCCCCTTCCTAAGAGTCCCTTCGTCATCCGAGTCCAATGGATTCTTTAAGGTATGATTGAGTTTGGTTATTACCAAGTATTGGAGTTACTTGTCAAGTGATTACATGAGCTTTTACCTTTTCCAAGTGGCCAAAAATTACTCTAGAAGAGTGGTATTTAGGCTATTGATAGCCAAAGAGTGAACTAGCCAATATTGGGTCAATGTTTCTACCTTCAGTGCTCCTATAGATGATTAAAAAATCCCTTTTGAATGGGTATTGTAGGGGCAAGTAGCTAAGAACCATATGGTAGGACCCCTCAAATAGTGATTTTGTAAGGTAAAAGTACCACTAGCATGTCTAAAGGAGATCTATTGAAATGAGGTGGGCTCTTCCCACCATAGTTTTCCCATGCTAGACACTGAGGCTATTGATGCTAAGATTCTGGATAGCCTTGGTGTTGGAACCTATAATTATTTCATTGCTTTCTCAAGGTAGAGAATTGTTTTGATAGGAATTGTGTCCTTTTACCCATTTATTTTATTTTTACCATGGGTTGAGTTTAGGATCAATGACATCAAGGGCCTAGGTGATAGCTTTCTTATCTAGATGAGATTATTTTCTACTTGGATGAATATCTAGTAGGAAGCTGACAAAGAGTCTCCTCCTTATGCTTTAACCATCATGGAAATCTTAGAGTGAAAATACTCAAGGTAATATATGAGTGCCATACCTGGGAGGGTCACATATTGTTTGAGATTTTATACAAGGTGTTGTAGAGTCAGGTATTAAAATATTTCATTACCTCTATAGGAGCTCATTTTATGATCACTAGTTGCTCCATAAATGATGATTTGTTTACCTTCTCCTTGAATCTATCTACCAGTATATTAGCCAATTGATCCTAGTCCCCAATTGACCATGAAGGAAGGTTTATGAACCATTCCTAAGATTTTTATTTGAAAGATACCATAAAAATTCTCATCATCACATCATGCTTGTTGATGTTATGTATTATGCATAGGTTCACCATGTGATGTACATGTTCTATTGGTGTGACTCCATCTTCTTTAGTGAAGTCTAAAAATGTATTTAGAGCCAGTACCAAGATTGGTCCTTATATGATATAAGGGGAAGGGGGAGTGAGGGGCCCTCCATCATTCCATGATAGGAACCTTCTAATTATTATATTCTAATAGGAATCCATGCCTTGGATGAGAGATAAATCACCATTCTTTTGTTTGATGAGTTCGAAGATCTTTGGATCCTAAAAGGGGACTCTTTGGGTGAATAGTAGAGTTTCTTAAATGGATTGGATAGGTTGGGATATTAACCAAAATACCAATCTATGAACTTAATTAGAGGCTAATTTTGGGATCATTCTTTAGTAGAGTCATCAAACCTTTTAGTTTCTTTAGCTATTCGAATCACTAGGTGAATATTTGAGTATGGTTTAGCAAGAAGTATATCGATACCTTCACCAAAACATCAACAATAGTTGGAACAATTTGATTTATCCCATAAAGCATGCTAGTTTAACTATTAGGAACTATATCCACAAAGTATTTAAAGGCTATATACTACAATAGCTTTCTTATGCAAAAGTGATGCTTTTGATCAAGCTTTTGGGATCTTGCCTTAGAAAAATTTGAAAAAACCTTAGTAGAATCATAATTTAGCTTGATATGTAAGGACTTGTGAATGTTTTAATCATATCTACCCACACCATTCAGTGACCAATATATATAAACATGGTGCCTAATACATGGTTAGGTACGTTTATCTCTAGCTTTAATGACTAAGTGATATCTAACATGGTGAACATTGGTGTTGAATAGAGATGCAACTTTAGTTCTTCAAATACCTAGTATTGTTATGAATTATAATATAAATTTATATTTACATGCATGAATAGGTTTAGATGCCACAATATACATGAGAAGCCCAAGATGAGCCTATGGTAAAAGCTGCCAAGACTAGCAAAACTTCACAAATTTACAAGGTTCTTGGGTATTGGTCATTATTGGATGATATGCATCTTTTATAAGTCTACCAAAATTTCTTATTGGTTGATGATGTAATACAATTATAATATCTCTATGATTCCAAAAGTAGACTTTCCTTTACTGGCATAAATCTTGTATTGACATAGAGTGTTAAGAAATTGATGTACTTGCTAAAGATGCCCTTCCCATGTCTTGTTGAAAATGAAAAATTTGTATAGGTAGAATATCATGAAGTTTACTATTAATGAATGTAGAATGTAATTCATAAGATGCATGAATGTCATCAGTGTATTTATCAAATTCAAAGAAATAACTAAGTACTTATATATTCCTTCCTAAGTTTTGAATGAGTCTTCCATATATCTATTAGTTACAAGTACATGATGATAACCTATTTTGAATTTAATCTTGGTGAAGTATAATTCCCCTAGATCTAGTCCAATGGGCAATCAATTTATGATAATAAATACCTATTATTTATGGTGATGTTATTAAGTACTCAATATTCAATGCATAGGAACAAAGTATCATCTTTATTTGGTGCTAGCATAATGGGACTGTTATATTGTTAGAGTATATTACATTATTTAGGTACATGTCAATGTACCACCTTTGGTACATTAATAGAGTAGGATTTTACTTTAGAGTAAGGTTAAGTAGTTACTTGAGGAAGAAGTAATAAATGCACAAGTGTCAATGTGCAATGATGTAAATGTACATGAAGTCCACTTGTACATGAGTCATAGGAAAGATATTTAGGAAGAGTAAGGGCCAAGTAACTTATCTTCTTATATGGACCCCATAGTGAATAGAGAATATATAAGATATAACTATGGAGTAGTGAGTAGGTACAATGCAGTTTTATTAGAGTTCTGGAGTGTTCATTTCTTCCATTACATTACATTGTACTATTTTTGCAACTTTCCATTAATAGCATATTTCAGTATTCTTGCAGAATTTTATTATATTATTTTTTTGTATAATTTACATCTTGTAATTGCTTTCTCCCATATCATACATTGTAAAAAACTAACAGTGGTATAAGATCCATGGTAGATCAAATAGGAATATGAAGAGCCATAAGAGAGATTGAGAGGAGAGAAGCAAATCTTAGTTCTAAAATTTTTGAGATTGCATTTGGCTAGAGTATTTCCATAGAGTTGTAAAAAAATCATGAAGACTAGGAATCAACATTCATTCCACTAAATTGACAAATCAACTACTAAAGATTCATCACTTAGAATTTCCTCCATTACTGTCCTAATACTTTGTTGCAAGAAAAAGAGATTCAAAGAAAGTTGGGAAGCTTCCCACATAGAGCTAAGAAGAATATTATCTTCAGAATCAATCCAGCACCAGAAGCAAAAACTAGAAGAAGAGGAGATTCCAAGAATATGAGAGAATTCTTATTGCAGACCTGTGCAGTATGAAAAAATAAAAGGCCATAGGAGCCTTGTTCCAAATTTGAGGAAGAGACTCTATAGAAGAGTCCAGAAGAATATTGAAGGTTGGTTATCTCCATTGAAAAACTACAAGTAGCAAATTGAAGAGACTCTAGAGAAGAGTCTTGGTGAATATAGGATATTGGTGATCTCCATTGAAGATTGAAGACTTCACCCTAAAGGAGTAGAAGAAATTATCTTGAGAAGCTGAAGATATCCCATTGAAGAACTTCTAATTTTGGAAGAGATAGAGAAGGACTAGCAAAAATCCTGTTCCTAAAGCAACATATTTTAGAGATCCGAGAGGGAGATATCATTGCAACCCTCCCATAGTATAATTTTGAAGAAAAGGTCTCATTGAGAGGACTGGATAAACTACAATATTGAAGACCTTGGAGAAGTCTCAAGGAGAAACAAGGAAAAGGCTTGGTAAGCCTTATTAAAGGAGTTCCTAGAATAACTCATTTGAGAAATTCACTACCAAGGAGAAGCTCGTGATAGTGAAGGAATTGGTACAATTATAACCATTCAAAAAAATACCAAAGGAGAAGAATTTGGAAAGTTTGTTAAAGTTTTGAGGAGACTAGTGAAGACCTCAATACTTTTAGATACTTGAGAAGAAGGCCCTATTTGAAGTTAGAATTCGATAAGGAGATTGAAGGAGAACACAAATAGAAGAAGCCTATCAAATATAAGATATTTTAATATTACATTTCATAGCTAAGAAGACACATTTTTGATATAGGGTTTTCTAAATCTACAATAAAATACTGAAGGTTTCATAACTATGATTTACTACCATTCCAAATAGCAAATTGGTGAATCTATTCATCAAGATCTACATCATCTTTAGAGATAGTTAAAGGTAAGCAACTTAGGTGCAAAGGGTTCATTACTTGAACACTCATATTCAGATTGTTACTTAGCTTCATTAAGCACCTTATTAGAATTAAAGTTGCAAGGAGAAGGGCTCATATTATAGTCTTCAAGAGAGTGCAAAAATATTCTTTTAAGGTTATTACCTGCACATTAAAATAGGAGTTGGATATATTTTTATAGAAAGAAAAATATCATCTTCCTATTATCTAGTTACAACAAAGAAGACTACATTATATTGCAGATATTATAGAGCATTTGTGAATTCTTTAAGAGCCATAATTAGTGCATATTACAAGTTATTTTTAAGGAGTAATAAGGAGATTGTAGTTGCACTATATTAGTTTCTCTTAAAGCTTATTAGAAGTGCACTAAGGATTTTTAGTGAAAGTAAAAATTAGTGCAAGATTAAGCCACTCTAAGGGCATATTAGCTACATGGTTATTACATTGGATTCATTGTTAGATTAACCAAGAAAAGGAGAGAGTTGTCTAGTAAATAAGACAACATCGAATCATCCCTTACCTACAAAGGAATAGTACAAAGAATTTACCATCAAATTCAGTAGAAAGAAAGCTTGCAAGAAGAGATTTGAAGATCTCAGACAAAGGTGCAAATCCAAGGTATTCTATTTTAACTATTGTAAATATATTTACATTAGTTCCTTGCACCATAATCTCTTGTCCTACGTAGAAAAAGAGGATAAAGTTTGAGTGTCTCAAGGACACGTCAATGCCAACAAGACTCATCACAAAGTGGCCAATAGAAGGGCACTATTTGAGCAAGGTAAAAGAGTCAACAAAGGGCTCACATTATGGTGTCTAAAGACACCTCCATCAACCATGAAATCGAGCATCCACAATAAGCAACCTGAAGCACAAGGTATCCACACAAAGGAGCTATTATCTACTACATAGCACAAGCAGGATATCACAAAGAAGCTATCATTTATCTATGTTAGCTATCATATACTACACATTGCAAAGATAATGCTCAAGATAGCATATTAAAAGCATAAAAGGGTAAGGTATAAGGTAGAGTTAAAGGTGCAATACCCAAGACCTAGCTTGGAGGAATCATCTGCCAAGAATGAGCATCCAAATCTACCCTTGGAGTCCCATAGAACCACCATTGCAATACCTAGAATCATCATAGCTGGAGATAGCATTTGGATAGCACAACTTGCACTCATTGGAAAGAAGGAAGAAGTATTTGAAAGAATTGGAATAAACTAGAAATAAATTGCACTCATTGGCAAGATAAGGGTTATAAGGACATTGGAGACACCTCTACATGCAAAATAAGATGTGCCACTTGTCACACTAAGGTACCTATTATTCTCTCTAACACCTATCCTGTAAGGTAATACTCAAGATGAAATAATGCTCACCTTGGAAGTGTTAAGAAGCATCATTTGAAGGATGAAGGGATTGCAATCATTTTAAAGGAGAAGCGTTATAGATTAACACTCATAAGGAGACTACAATGGTTTTCCGCCACCTACATGCCTAAGTAACGATTGCACCAAGTATCGAAAGCATCAAGGAGGAATAGTAACGTGCCCAACATTCCACATAGGGATAAAACTATTAATAGGCAACATTGGAAGGCACTCCAAACATGATTCAATATATGCAGAATGAAGGAAGAAGCACGTAGTTACAACACTGAAGCATTGATATGCAGCGAGGTCAAAGTCTATTCAAGGAGGTTGAAAACTTTGATGAGACATCCATTAAAGGAGGAGCATTGAATGCTC
Organism: Wollemia nobilis; assembly: GCA_028583015.1. Taxonomy (NCBI): domain Eukaryota; kingdom Viridiplantae; phylum Streptophyta; class Pinopsida; order Araucariales; family Araucariaceae; genus Wollemia; species Wollemia nobilis. The sequence continues at coordinate 46,185 of JAQPPZ010017131.1, read as the reverse complement.
AACATCATCCAACAAATACAACGTTCAAAAGATCCGTTGGAGGAGCGACGATCAAGGAATATCGTGCACAACATTATAAAGGTAATATCAAACTGATTACTTGCTTTTTATTAAGGTTTAAAAGGAGTTATAAGGTGAACCGTATAAAGTTAAGTTTACTATTGCATTGGAGTAATACAAATCAACCAAGCATTAGTAAGTTATAAAGCAAGTCCATACCTTCAAGTAATATTTCAAGGTATTATAATTGAAGTACATTCTCATATTATAATATTTGCAAATAACCAAGTAGGAGATATAAGGTTGTCAACCTTGATAAATTAAAATATCAATTTGCAAATATTATTATCATTATTTTCTAACATTCCAAAGTAGGGAGTTATAAGGCATACTACACCAAACTATAGATACTTGGAATTTAGAAAATTAAATTATTGAATAGAGAAGCAAATATATTGCTTACATATAGAGTTGGAACTAATTGGTCACATTTGTCTCATACTCACATTAAAGAGACAAAAATCCAATCATAAATAACTTCTTCAAAATTGATAAGTGCATAGTTCATTAGGAGAGATAAGGTGAAATAGGAGTTGATTATTGTTATCTAAAAAACATTACAAAATCAACTCATAAGGTGAACTATTACTTTCTAAGCACTTTATCAAGCTTATAACATATTCTAATCACTTGGGAGGCATAAGGAATACTACACTACCTAAGCCTTGGTTAAGCTTTATCAAACTAGTTCATATACTCTAAACTAGGGAGTTATAAGGATGTCTACTTCAAAGAACACATTAAATAATGTAATTAGAAAAGGAGTAAAGAAATGGCTTAAAATTACACTCGACTCAATGGAAAGCATAATTGATAATTCAAAAAATTAAATGGATAATAAGGAAGGTACAAATAGAAAGGAATCAATAGAAGCTAAAAGGATCTCTGAAAACTCACAAACTAATAGTTTAGTGAAAGAAGATTCCTCAAGAACATTATCTAGTGTGATAGTAAAGAGAGTTGATTATAATTGTACTAATGAATATATTATTCAAAATATTGATCAAAAGGATCTCATACAGATATATGGAAAAAGTAGAGATGGAATAGCTACAATTATTCACCTATGGTTTAAGTATCTCATCAAGGAGATAGATAAACATGATATTCCTAAAATAGACAACAAAGAAGTTGGAATATATTTATTGTGCACTTATTACAACCAATTTGGTCATGAGAAGGTCAACTGCTAGAGTTTCCATCCATGTAAATACTGTGGAGGGAAAAATCATTCATATTTCTTTTGCTACTATAAATATCAGTACTATAGAAGTTATGAAGAGAGATTACTATACAAAATAGACTATTTCTTTCAAGATCTTATTTTAGAAGCATCCACTAACAATAAATTCAAGCTTGACTTGTGTGAAGATCAAGGAAATAGGTCATTCAAAGAATCGAAGGAAAGAGAATGGATCAATTCTGATCCACTTACGACTTGCAATATTATGAGATCACTAGCTCATCAAAGACATATGATAAACCTCAAGAACAAAGACTCTTTTAGATACTTTGAAACACCAAATATTAGTGGAATGAAAAAGACAAGAAGGAACAACATGAAGACAAAAGTAGTAGAAGAAGAAGAACCAGATCAAGCTGAATAATGATGAAGATCCATATTGAAGACTAAAGTCTTCAATACCCAAATAATGTAATATAGGGGGTGTTAGAGTATATTACATTATTTAGGTACATGTCAATGTACCACCTTTGGTACATTACTAGAGTAGGAGTTTACTTTAGAGTAAGGTTAAGTAGTTACTTGGGGAAGAAGTAATAAATGCACAAGTTTCAATGTGCAATGATGTAAATGTACAAGGAGTCCACTTGTACATGAGTCATAGGAAAGGTAGTTAGGAAGAGTAAGGGCCAAGTAACTTATCTTCTTATATATAAGCCCCATAGTGAATAGAAGGAATATAGAAGATATTACTATGGAGTAGTGAGTAGGTACAATGTAGTTTCCATTAGAGTTATGGAGTGTTCATTTCCTCCATTATATTGCATTGTACTATTTTTTCAACTTTCCATTAATAGCATATTTCAGCATTCTTGCAAAATTCTATTATCTTACTTTTCTACATATTTTACATCTTGTGATTGCTTTCTCCCATATCATACATTATCAAAAGCTAACACATATGGTAATAAGCTAGTTTGAATATTTTCCTGGTCTATCAACTCCTATATTTAGTGCCAAATCTCATTGTTCTCCTAGACTAGATAATGATATAGAGTTTTGTTGGAGAAACATATTCCTAGAATTAGGTCAATATGTTGTTTAAATGAACACTAAAATGAAACTCCCTTATGATCTTAAAAATTACTAGTATATTATTAGAACAAAGTATCCATATATTGGGATATTATAAAGCAGTCTGTGATTGTCATGGTAAGGTTGAACTTATTGGAACCTTAGTTTTTAGGTTTAGCCATTAATAAAATTAACTTCTAGGAATGTATCAACTTTTTTTACTTCATTATTGATACTAGAGTTACCTTCTTCTAAAGAAGGAACTAAAGAATATTCTATGTCATATCCCCAATGTGCATTGACCATTACTATAAATAAACTTGTTAGGTTGCTTTGTGTTCAAAGAGGTAAGGTCTTCCCAAAAAGACATCTTAAATGTATAATGATATCACATCATATGAAATAAGGTTAGGTATCACCTTTGATGTTATACTTCAAGGTGAATTAGTGTTAAAATTTGATATACATACCTAATTGTAACAAACACAAAGAGTAAAGCTAGGGATGCACCATAGTATGGAGAATGTCTCTTGATGAGCTATCTTGCATTATCAAATTATTTTATATCCCAATATCAGTGATGATGTGGTCTCTTGTTAATTAGAGGGACCAAATATTGATTCATTACTAATTTATTGAGCCTTGGTGCTCAAGCATACCCCATATTCCTCCTATTATCTATTTGGTTAGGTTTAATAGTCATTCTCTTATGAATGAGCCACCATTATCTTCCATTGGGCATGACACTCAAAAGCATTATGAATGTGTATCTTATGGGGGTTGCACACCTTGTTTTTTCCTTTATCCTATAAATTAGGTGTTTTAGGTTTAGATGGTATAGGATGTCCCTTGGTCATGGGTGTCATAGGCGGTCATGTATTTTAACATCAAGGTTTTAAGTAGGTTAGAAACTAGATCTTTCTACTTGGGTCTTAATTTCTTATCTATATTTGATGTAAAATGGTACAATTATGAAATATATGTGACTAGAAGAAACTCCATATCTAATCAAAGATAGTAATTCAAGCCACTAATGTATTTAAGAACCTATTAATTCTCATCATCCTCAATAAAAAGTCATTTCACTAAAATCATTAGTATATTATTGGATAGATCAATATCTATGTTAATATAGCTACTGAAAGCGTATGTACTTCTCTTCATAGTGGTTCAAGGGGTAGAAATACTAATTAATAAACTTCAAAAGTTTTACCTTAGAATATATGGTATTTACAACCTCTTAAATCCTCCTATTGCATTCCCACATAAAAATAATATATTTTGACATCTTCAAAACTAAAAACATGATCCTGCTAGAGTTGATAAATTGTTTAACACGTAGTAGGCCTTAATCCATTAATTCCAACTATCCAAATTGGAATTAATATAACCTAATATGGAATATTGATCTTGCCCTACATATTTAGAGGCCCTTGAATATAAAAGGGCACATGGTTGGTAGTCATAGATGAGGCTACTAATTAAAGCATGATATCCAAAAACTCTCCAAACAGTGTAGTTTTCTATTCCACTAGATCATTTCAAATTATGTTGATTTTTTTTTCCATTATTAGGTTGTGATATTGACCCTAAAATTTCATGCATTCCTTTGTAGGGATGATATATTTAGGGTAACTTGGATTCAAGGCCTAATTTTACACCTTGTTTCTTTGACCATGAGCATGTACAAATAGGTCTTAAATGATGAAACATACTAGAAGGTCTTACATTAGGTAAGGATTTCTACATACAAGATGGGAATAATGTGTGGGGTCAAGGATTTATAAATAAGTTCTCTAAACTTTTTTCCCTTCAATGAGTATGATTCTCTTATACCATTTGATCTACATATTAGAGGTTGAGAATAGTTGACATGAAGGACATTTATTAAACTAGCTTACGATGCCTACAAGTTATAATTAGAGTTCAATTTTAGAATATAAGGGCATATGTGTGATCTACTTCTCAAGAATAAAAATATGCACTTCATATAAACTATTATATAAAATAAATTATAATGATACAAATTAACTTTAGAATGTAAGAGTCTTATATAAAATATAAAGTAAAAATATAATTATTTAATACAATGGGTACTATGAGATGTAGGGTTCTCTATTATATAGAGAAGGCATTAGCAACATGTAGAAGAATGTGATCAAGAGAAATAACAATAATAAGGTTAAATCTTATTGGATTCCTAGGATTTTAGATAAGGAAAGAAAAAGTAAGATGCTTTATTTTAGTGGGTTTATGAAACACCCAATAATTTATTTATTGTGCTTTTGTAAATCAAGTATTATTTCTTGAAGTGTGCAAGTAAATAAACTAGTTTAGAGGTTACATATTATATTCTGTAACTACCATTGGATGGTAATGGATGGTGATATTATTGGGATTTTATCATTTCTATATAGGTCCTAAAGGTTATTATGCTAAAGTAGTTATGTCACTAAAGTACAACTTGGTACTAAACTATTTGGTGAAGGGCCTATATAGGTACCAAGAATGGAAAGCTAAGAGATATTTAGAATAATATCCTTTAGAATTTTAATCAAACCCTACATTGTCTAAATTAACATCATATTGTTAATTCTTAAAATAAGGTTAAATAAAGAGACACTGTAGGTAAATTTCATCATATACATCTACAATATGGTCTAGTCCAAGTTATGTAGTTATTTTTCTGAAGCAATAGTATAGCCAATGATATGCAACAAATTAAGAGAAAATAATTTTAGTACTAGATGATAGATGCAGAAGAAATGATGGTATAAGTAGGCTGAAAGATAGTGGAGAAGTGCAAAGAGTAGAAAGGCATAGAAAAAAGTAAAAGTAGGGCAAGGTAGGTAACAAAGTAGCAAGCATAAGCCCGTTGGATAGTAAAAAATATTCTAAGGCATTGTATCTAGCAAAAAATAGCAAAATTATAGATAAATTTGGCTAAGAAAGTTGGTTAGACATTGATATGCTTATGTTAGAAAAGGTATAATAAAATATAGCATTTGACAGGAGTAAAAGTGAAGCATGTAAAGACTTTGGAATCTAACATTAGACATTGAAATAAAGAGTAAAAGTATGAAGCAAGATAGATGGATAATAGTGATGATGTCAACAGGAAATTATAAAACATTCGATGCAATATGACACAATGCTTAAGCAAGAAATATTCTAAGGCATTGTAATTGGCATCTAGCATTTGACATCATGCTCTGCAAGGCTTCAAAATATACCAAACATTAGGAGGTGATGATGTTATCATCAAGAGATTGAACACTTGGAAAAACCAAATTAATGTTAGATGTAAAATAAATCTAAGGTATAGGATAGAGTGATAAAGCATTAATAATTAGGTAAAGAAACCCAATGTATAGCTCTATGTATAAGAATATATGATTGTTGAACTATTTAATAAATGATGTCATCAAAAGAAAAAAGAACCTTTGGCACCTGATATAACGAGAGAGTATAAGAAACAACACTCAAATAAGATAAACCATCCAACAATAGGCAATATGATATCACACCACTAGTTTTGGCATAAAGGTTTCAGATCTATCGTAGTTAGCAAGATCACACATGACAATCAACTACTAGGCATCATTGCTATCAAAATATTTGAACAACTGAAGCCTTCTCCATAATACACCTATCCTTTCTCAATTGGATAAGCGTAAAAAAAAGGAGTGGACTATCATTAGTAGTTAGAATCTAATGAGGTAGCATGTAAGCTAGCCTTACAATGAAATTTTCACCACACACATCAACAAAGTATGCTTGAAGTAGCTAAGCATAACTATCTTGAATGCAAAAACCATATTTTACACCTATTTTGATAGGTCTAAAATATGCTCCATACGTAATCATGATTAGATAATTAAACAAATTTATAAATATATATATACTTGAATGTAAGCTATTCAAATGGTCAATCCTTTAGCATTTACAATTGTATAGCTATATGATTGAGTCTCTATACATTTTGAATAAATATTAGATTATTATCTGGCCTCTTTATCAATTCTTTGCAAAACATGTATGTATGCCAAATAAGTGCTTAAGCATTTTTGTTAAATCTATGAATGGATAATTCTATTACAATTATTCTACTTTCTAGATTTCTCCCTAGATTTACTATTCATTAGTTTTGGAATGCTTAATAATACTTAGTGTTCATTATGATTAAATATTTTTTCATAAGGAAAGTAAGATGGCATGTTAGGCACTTTAATTTAATTTAGATTATGACTCTCATGCACTATGTCTCTTAATGTTGCAAAATAAATTCAAGGTAGAGGACTGATAAAACATTAAGGATCAGGAAAAGAAAGCCAACGTATGGCCCTATGCATAAGAATATATGGCTATTAGACTCTTCAAGAAATGACATTATCAAAAGAGAAAAGATTCTCTGATACTCAACATGAAGAGAGAGTAGAATAAACAACACTCAACCAAGATAAACCATCTGAAAATAGGTAATATGTTCTTAAAATACTAGTTTTTGCATAAAGGCTACAAATATATCCTAGCAAGATCACACGCACCAATAAATCACTATACATCATTGCTAAACTTGAATAGCCAATTTTTCCTCCATCACACAACTTCCTCTGCTTAGTTGGATAAGCATAACAAAAAAGAGTGGATTATTATTAAATAGTTAGAATCCAATGAGGTAGCATGCAAGCCACCCTTACAATGAAATTGCACTGCATACATTAACAAAGCATGCTTAAATTAGTCAAGCATAGTTGACTTGAATAATATAACCATATTTTGCACCTAATTATAATAGACCTATGATATTCTCTATAGGTAATCATGATTAGATAATTGAACACATTTGTAAATCCATATATACTTGAATGTAAACCATTAAAATGGTTGACCCTTTAACATTTACAATTGCATAGCTATTGTTGGAACACGACACTATTTCATGTTAACAAAATATTAACCAGGATCATAATATTATGAATTGAAACATAAGATCAAATTAAGATCACACATGAAATGTACACAAAGATATTGACATAGAAATATATCACAAAAGAGATATCTTCTTCTATTATTTTTCCATATTCAAGGTATGATACAATAATGGAGAGTTATCTCCAACATAATACAATACATGACTTTTCAATCCTTAAACTATTGCTCTCCTCTACAAATATGAGAAATACAACCTTTCACATTCTTGTCATTAAGACAAGCTCTCAAAATGCCACATGTCAATGTGACTCTTAACTCACTTCTCTCTTTTGACACATTTCACTTTCACAAAGTGACACATACATTAGAACAAAAGGATAAAATAATGTAATACTCACAACACCCCCCTTTAGTACATTATTTGGTAATTTTTTTTTACAAATTTGATGATTACACATTCCTCCTTCATCAAAATTGTCTTCATTCTCTATGTGCCACTATCTCTATATCCTATCAACTTTTGATCATACTTGGTTTTCTTTTGAAGAAACCATACAACATTCCTTTTAGCTTATCCCAAGCATTCATATCAATCCATCCATAATTAATTTTTAATATACATTATTTTCTTTCTTTTTGTAGACAAAACATGTGTGAATGGTTATGTCCTCCACAAAATTTACAAGAATAGAGATTCCAACATTTCTCTATCCTATGACCATATTTACCACAATGCTCACATTTGTTTTCTATCACCAATTTGCTATCACTATTACCTGTTACAAATTTTGTGCTTGAATCATTTTGATTCACCTATCCTATGTACCCAAGACCTTCACATTTTGGTCTTATTATTGGTACAAATGGTTCTTTCATGCCTTTTTCATGCTTTCCCAATCCTTTCTTTTTGTAGCCCATTTTTTGTAGCAATTTGGAACCAATTCCCTTAGTGTGATTCTCATAATGGCCAAAACCATCATAACATTGCTCAACACAAATTTAAGCATCACTATTCCTATCCTCATTTGATTTTATGTCCTCATCAATTACAATGGCATAGGTTTTATCTAAAAAATCACGAACCATGTGCAAGTCACTTTAATTTGGAAAGGGATCACAACATGCATCTTTTTCCTATTCACAAAGATCATTAGTATCACAACATTCATCCACCATCATGGGCTTCAAATAATTAGTATCACAACATTCATCCACCATTATGGGCTTCAAATCATTAGTATCACAAACAACATCCTTCATCAATGGCTTGTTTCCTTGTGCTTTGATTTTGGAAACATTAAGAGTAATTACCCCCTTATATATTATCTTCAATAAGCAAGTAGGTATAGTGATAAAATTTTCATGGCATTCATTTGCATCATTAATGACTCCTTGTATGCATTGTTGTAGTAACAAAAATTCTCCTTTTTGGACTTCTTCAAGAATGGGACTTAATTATTTTATCACTTTATTTGAAACAAATTTTTCTTCTTCCTTAGCTTCTTGACAAAATATTTTTAAAATTTTTGTTTCTTTCCTTTTGTCATTTTTCATTTTGATTTATATTTTTTTATTTTTTGCACCGAATTGAAATTAGATTAACTTTATAAAAAATAAACTTTCAAACCCTAATTTAAATTCGAATTTTCTTGAAATGTTTATACCTCCTTATAATAGCCATTGACTGCCCTCTCCATAGTGGATTTCTACCAACTAGCTGTTATTTTATTGGCAGTATTTAGTGTAGTCTAGTATGATGCATTTGCACTGATCAAGCATCTAAACGATACTACAATTAATGCATGCGGCTAACAAGCTTTGGATGTATTTTACTGGCCGTTACTCCCATAAAAAAAACATACTCTACCACAAACCACTATGCTACTACTATTGTGCTATTATTATTCTTCCTTTTGCTACACTATTCTATAGGTGATTGTTACACTCAATGCAAGATTCAAATGCAACATCTAATACTATCACGTCAACCTACAAATACCTTTTATTTTACAAATCCTACCTATGTGCACATGACTACAATGTCTCACTGTAAATTTAGTGCGACCACCATCACAAATGTTTCAAATCATAGAATGGGTTGGATTATTCATGTTAATATAATCAGTAGCATCTACTAATATGTATAATATCAACTCCTCTGCATTCCATTGAGTTAGATTATTCATAGATGCGTCTGTTTCTAAGAATAGTTGAGGTAGAGGATCTAGATGTATTGCATTTTGAGACATTAGCTCATCCTAGATTAGGGCAAACCCAATCTCCTTCGTGATGAGAACCTATTATTCCTCCACGATCATTACAGAGCCTCTTATGGGAATTACACCTTTGAATTTATGAGTAATGACTATGAAAAGAAAAATTTCTCCTTTAAGTAACATCCTCTCTTGCCTTTGAATAAAAAAAATCCACCTCCTCTAATTATAACAGTGATAGGTAGTCGTTGAGTGTTTCAATATCCACCAATTTTCTTCATGGATACCACTTACACATTCAATGGATTCAAATAAATAGTTTTGCAACAATCATTACATTCCAACCAAAGTATCCCTTACACTTTTTTATATTCTTTCAAGAAAAAATAACTTCTTGCTACTAATACTTGGTATTCTCTTCAATCTAGAAGGTCCATGTTTGAAGGTAGAACTTCTAAAAGTGAGAGCGAACACCACAACCGGTTGATAGACTCTACGATGACAAGTTTTCAATGTTCACAACTTTAACAACAACCTCTTTCTACTATTATATGGTGATCTTATGATGACAAAAGAATTACATTAGCGATTCCACATGAAGCTCTCCAAGGCATTTTCTAGATGATAGGGTTCATAACAGTATTTATTTAAGAACTCCTCTTGTGTTTTTAGCCATGAAACTATGGACTCAAGCTACTTCTTCTGCACACTGACAAGAACCAATTGAAGCAAATAAACTACACTTTCTTACACACCCTCCATTTTCTATTTTTAAACGTTCCAATCAATCTTGACCACTTGTGATATTTCTTCTGTTGAAGACTACAATAAAGTTTAACATCAAGAAAAAAATATGCAATTCCAAATATAACACCAAATTTAGAAGCCATGCAATGATAATGGCACCAATTTCTCTCTTCTTTTAGATTGCTTAAAGGTAGTTTTCCACCATTCATCTGTTACTTCACCACCAACTTGAGCTACAACAACTCCGTTATTCCTCTGTTGCAACGTTGAGATCCTTCCTATCCCTAATATTTATTTTCTCTTATTTTATTGTTGTTTTCACTTCTAACAAATCTACTTTTGTTACATCACTCTGATCTCACAGAAATATCCTTGCCTTCAACACCTCAAATGGGCATGTCGTCATATGGCGACGATTGTACCAAAAAATTGTACAAAAAACTTGGCTAACTGGTTCTCCTTGGTTCTTTGATTTTATGGTTTTCTACACAACTCTCTCAACCTTGCTTTCTCCATAGCTTTCTCAACCTTACTCTAATACCATGTTGGAACATGACACTATTTCATGTTAACAAAATATTAACTAGGATCATAATATTATGCATTGAAACATAACATCACATTAAGATCACACATGAAATGTAGACAAAAATATTGACACAAAAATATATCACAAAAGAGAGATCTTCTTCTATTATTATTCCATATTCAAGGTATGATACAACAATGAAGAGTTATCTCCAATATAATACAATACATGAATTTTTAGTCCTCAAACTGTTGCTCTCCTCTACAAATCTAAGAAATGCAACCTTTCACATTCTTGTCATTAAAACAAGCATTTAACATGCCACATGCCACATGCCAATATGACTCTTCACTCACTTCTCTCTTTTGACACATTTCACTTTCACAAAGTGACATATACATTAGAATAAAAGGACCAAATAATGTAATACTCGCAACTATATGATTGATGCTATATACCTTTTGAATGAATATTGAATTATTGTCTAACCTCTTGCTCAATTATTTATAATATATGTATGTATACCAACTGAGTGATTAAACATTTCTATTAAAGCTATGAATGGATAATTCTATTATAGTTATTTTGCTTTATGTATTTTTCCTTGGATTTACTGTTCAATATTTTTGCAATGCTTCATAATGCTTAGTGTTCATTATGATTAAATTTTTTGTCATAAGGAAAGTAAGTTGGTCTATCAAGAAATTTAATTTCATTTAGATTGAAATTCTCTCATGCACAATGTGTCTTGATGTTGCTAAATCCGCACCACTTTCAACTTAGCTTCTAACCCTTTTGCATTCCTTACTTAGTTTGCAAATCCATTTTAGTTAGTTTAGCTAAGACCATATGAGCTAGACTACTCCAGAGGTTGACTTAGAGACACCTATTTTTGATCCATCCAATTTAGAATGAGGTATTGAGGGTGCAACTCATACACTTAGGTGGATTTCAGACCAAGATATACCTTTGTAGAATAAAATTGAGAATTGTTTATACTAATATTGATGTGTAAGAGCTTACCACTTATCTACTTACAAAAATATTTATACTTATATATGTAATAATTATTCTTATATAATATTAGAGGATATAAGATCAAGATATAAAAGTGCTAAGCATGTTATATCCCTTTTTGACATGATATTAAGGGATACAAATTTCTTTCTTTTTAACTCCAATTCTTCATATATAAATTTTATCCATAGTTTATTGTTGATCCTTTGATGTGAAAACATATAAATGGGATTGGTATAGAATAATGGTTTATATAATTTAACTTGACCTTGAGTATTTAGGAATATATAAATAAAATATTTAGGGTCAATCAATTTCCTTCATCTAATTCAGTCCATGGAAAAATCTTAATACAAATATTTTATAGAATTTTGTTCTTTTGATTTGATCTAGAATACTATAGTTAGAGGTCATTTTCAAAGTCACATAATATTCCTTCTATATTTGTTATTATGTTATGGCCAACAAAATTTACTTTTGACTCAATTTGCAATCTAATGGGTATATTTGTAAATGGAAAAATGTTAGCATATAAGTAGGTTTTGACAATATTTGATAATCAAATCTCTCACATAATATATCAAAATGAGATACACAAGTATTCAAACAAAAAAAGTAACTATTCCCATAGATGATAAATAAGATATTCTAGTACAAAATGAAGTACTTAAACTTCTCACATTGTTATATCATACACATTACATGATCTCTCTACATATAGCCTTTAAAAAGAATTGATATTTCAACTTGAACTAACTCTTTATATCCTCTAGCTCATGACATATATGACTCTTCATATTTATTATAGGAGAAATATATTTATTAACTCCCAAACAATAACAAAGCTCTAATTATTGGTAACTAATAATCATTTATAAGACTCCTTCACACCAAGTATTTACATAATATTTACAAAGTTTTTGCAATGTATTTGGAAGATACCAAATAATTTAATAAACTCCAACACCCCCCGTATTACATTATTTGGTAAGGAGTTCATAGTGTTTCTTTGCTTTGGATTCTTGATCACTTCTTGTCCTTCTTCTTGGTGATGTTGTGATTTAATATTTTTTGTAACTTTGTCTTTATCCTTATTCAAGTAGTACCTATCTTTGTTCCAATACTAATTGCAGTTGTTACCTATACCAATCACACTTTTATTTTCATAGTTTTATGTTACAAAATTAGCATGCCTTGTTATTATTTTGAATTGCTGATTTCTATTATGTTATTCCTTATTCTGATACTATTTATAGATAGGAAATCATCACAATAATATAAATAATTATTGATAAGTTTTGAATACCATAAATCACAACTTTCATCCACCAATTTGGGTTTCAAAACATACTACATATCTATCCTATGATGATGATTATACGTGTCTCTCTTTTATAGTGTACTAATGAGCATATTTTTCAATTTCTTTATCATCCTTTCAAGAGTGGTTTGTAGAGTATTTTTTGTTGATACACTATCTTGTTCTTTTTCCATGAAAATATTATGTTCAATTAAATGTATTTTTTGCTATTTCTTTTCTGGTAGAAGTTGATCTAAATGTTTTTGAGAGAGTGTTGTCACATCTTGTGCAAATATATCATTTTTGTAAGACCCAAAGGCTTCAATATTATTTTATATTTTAATAAAACATTTCTTACTACCATTGATGATTTTGAAATATATTATTCTTCTTCTACCCATCAATTGTGATATCAAAATTAGGTTATTTTCTATTCCTAGAATATAAAGAACATTCTCTATTGTGAATTTAGATAAATGTAGGATAAGTGTAACATTTCCCATTCCCTAGAATTGGTATATATTATCATTTTCAAGCATAATTGGTATACTTTGTTTAAATTGAATAGAATTAAACCAATAAAGGTTACTTTTCATGTGAATATTGTCTCTTGAATCAACATACTAGGAGTCATCTTCATATCTAATTTTTGATTCTATTTGATTTGATTGTGGTGATTCACTATATCCCAAAATATGTTTGTGACCATATTTTCTCTACTTTTGAAGTTCTTTCTTAATGAATTTTGGATTTCTAATCAAATGTGACTTTGTGTAAGAAATTTTTGATGAAGACAACTATTTTTGAATTAAAAAAAGTAGAATCCTTAAAAATTATGGTCAACTTCTTAATTCCCTTTCTTTAAAATCATCTCTTTTAATTATCAAGTAGCAATACTTTTATCTCCCTATTTAATTTCAGTAAATATTTCAATGACCTTTAGAAGCTAAGATAGAAGTATTTAATACCTTATAGAGTTTACTCAATAATCTATTATTTTCTTTGATTTCAATGTCTTTACCTTGAAAATGGCTCTTTAGCAATGTACGTTTTAAATATTTCTTTCACAAGAGCAAAAGGCTGTATGTAGGTTCCTTGTTTCCTAGGCCCTCTGTGCGGGTTTATTCATTTCAAATCTTAGGTCCGTTGGGTAGGTTTTTTAATTTTAATTTTTGGTCCATACGGGATGATCCCATGTCCCAGTCTGATGATGGTCCCTATGGGACTGTCTTCATGTGCACTATTTTTTAAAATATTCAAAAGCTATACCTTTTGGTCGTGTCATTTGGTCTGTTGACTTGGTTTTATCTATATTCATTTATAAAAGGTTTTGGGGCCCCTTTCAAACCCCATTTTTAATACAAACTACTATATATATATATAGATATCACAAAAATATCATATGAGCTTTATTTTAATTAGTGCCTTAATAAACCAAATATTAACCTTATCACTTTAGCGCCAACCTTTAATTATCAAAATAATATTTTGCACCCTACATGATTTTGAAAATAAGTTTACCTAAAATATTTCTATCTTTTTTAAAGATGCTATAATTTTGAAGTGTCTCTTATTGGTGTTAGAAACCTAGGCATTTTTATTTAGATACATTTTCTATTTCCTACAATTATCAGTAAGAATCCTTTTTCACTATTCCTGGTTTGCACTTTTATGCTAGCTCTTCCTATGTTTGTTTTCTCCAATATTTGCTTGTGCATGCTCTTTTTGATAGGGTATCTTCCCTTTGTTAGAGCCTTCCTGTTGCTTTCTCCTTAGCTTTTCTTAAAAGGTTCTCATGTATTTCTCTCCAAGCAACTCCAACATTGTTCTATCTTCAATGCTTCTCTTACCAAGGAAGACTCAACCTCTCTCTCATCAAAGGCAGTCTCAACCTTTCACTTCAATTTTTCTAACACAATAAAATTCTTCTCTTTTATCTCTTACCTTTATCTTTGTGCATAGGCTCACACTACAATACTGTTATCTATATATCATATTATATAATTTTATTTTTGCTCATCCATTTTTAGTTAATTGTCTTCTCCTCTATGCATTCCTTCTAGTGCCTTATTTTCTTAAATATTCTCCTAACAATAAATATAATTTATGCAACTCAACTCATAGACACTTTATTGATTCCTGCAACTATGTATTAACTCCTCTCAATGTAATATTCTCATAATTTATTTTATTTCAACATAGTCTTCTTTAAAACGTGTCTCTAATACCAATATTAGCTTATAATTAGGTTTGAACATTATATTATAATCAAATATCTCACACAATCTATGAAAAAAAGACATAAAAGTATTAAAACCAACAAATACACTATATTCCTATAGATTATAAACAAGATATTTTAATATAAAATAAAGTACTAAAAATTCTCACATTGTTATATCATACACACTACATGACCTCTCTACAAAAATACTTTACAAATACTTTGATATTTCAATTTCAACTAACTCTTCATATTCTCAAACTCATGGGAGATATGTCTCTTCGTATTTCTCATAGGATAAATATATTTATTGAATCCCTAAAAATAACAAACCTCTAATAATTTCTAAAAGATAAATATTTACAAGACTCCTTTACACCAAGTATATACAAAGTATTTATACAATATTTACAAAGTTTTTACAATGTATTTGCAAGGTACCAAATAATGCAATAAATTCCAAGAGAAAAAAGGATAGGAAAAGATGGTTTAGAAAATTTCCTATGTATATTCCACTTAAAAATAACTAATGTAAAATTTATATTACTTTTTTAGAGGATATACATTTATAAAACTATATTTTTCCAATAACACTCTATTCCCATTCTCCAAGAATGAGATTTGTTAACCTATTAATGTAATAATCATTCTTATGTTAGAATAGTATAAACTAATAGGTTTTTAGTTGTTTATTTACTACTCATTAGGGTCATGTATCCATGGGGCATCAAGCCTTAGCTTCAAGAATATAGTATCATTTCTATAGCTATAAAAGTTATCTTATAAATTTTTAAATCTTGATGGTTACATGCTTGAAATAAATTATAGTCTTATTTCTTTATCATGAAATAAGTTCAACTATATCAATTATCTCATTAGTTGTAATATAAAATATCCTTAACTATAATATGTAAAATATTATAAGCTTTATAGGTATATTCATTGTATTTTATAATATATTTCTTAGTCACCTCATTAACATGTTTTAGAAAAAATTTATAACATTATCAAATCCTTTGTTATCCTATCAAAATATAAGCTAACAATTGGATAAATTAAATAATCCACATATACAACCAAGTTGAAGGAAGATACCTTCTTTCTTATGGATTATCTCTCTTTTACCTATCTGAGTTGTCCCTTTGCATTATCCTTAAATAAACCTTATGGATCAAAGATGAAACTAGATTGTGTACCCAATATATAGCAAAATCATAAAAAGAAAATGCATAATTAATTTTGACATTTAGTACTTGGTTATGTAAATCATTGACTATAAAATTTTCATACCTAGACATGATCAATCAGTATTTATGTATGGGTTTCTATAAATAATTTCAACATTGCATGATGAATCTATGGACATAACCCTTGTCCATGATAACTACTATTGATAAAATATCATGAGTACATTTCTTCATGGCAGTGTATCAAAATGGATTTGTCTACCATATCTATTATCTTTCCTTAATGCCAAAATATCTCAAGGTATCATGGCATACCCTAGATGTATGTTATACCAAAATTTTCATCTAGATAAGTTAGATTCAATATTTTTGTACCTAATATTAAATCTATTATCTAATTAATGTTACATTTATATGTAAAAAGGGATCAATTAGATTAAGTCATTTAAATTTTAAATCTCACAATATTGAAATTGCTTGCAATTCTACTATTTAGAGTATCTAAGTATCCTTACCCCAACATATCTTAAATTAGTGTTATATAGCTACTACAATAGCCTGTTTTTCTGTTTAAACCACTTCTAGTTATATTCATGTAAATTTATCTTGTTGTATCTTTGGTTTATATGACTTTGGTGGGGTTTATTTCTTTATCAAGTTTGATGGAATTTTTCTTATATATTTGCATCTTGCTTCAAAATATGATATCAAGGTAGATAATCTAATCAAAATTCATTTCCCATGTAAGGCCTAATAATCCATCAAATTATTAATCACATGTTTGATATCTACATATTTTTAGCTTTTGATTGATATTTCAAGTTTTAAATTTTAACATTTCATATAAGACTATACAAAAATTTAGTGTGTCCTAAATTAAATTTGGTTACTTTTACATTGAAGATAAAATCTACTTTTGAATATTTAATTTAGTTATGAACATTATAATAATAAACTAAACGATCATCCCTATTAATGTATCTAATCAAATTGTAGACATACATACATAAGTTAAGGTGGAAAATTGAAACATTGTGTGTCTATATATCTTAAGGTGGTTAGAAGTATTAAAAACTCAATGCATAGTAAATGGTGCAGAGGATGATGGCATATCTATTAGAAATATTGAAGAACAATATTGAAGGACAAAGATTAGATATGCAAAGCATTACTGAAATATCAAGAACTGATTGATTATTCCATGGATAAACTTTGTATAAATAACAAAGTTGATCATTGAGAGCCGTTGGATTACAACTCATCAAATCTAATCTAGACTATAACTGAGAGTTCACCTGACTCATGAAGGAGTGGAAACTTAAGTAAGTGTATCCTAGCAGAACTTAAGAGAATAATTACTTATTATAACACCCTCCTTAAGTGGTACTAGGGGTGTATTGTACAAAAGAGTCCCGACAATAGAGCTTGATGAGGTACTCATGTACAATGATTTATTTTTGAAGAGATGGTAAAAACCCCATGGGAAAAATCATATATCAAAAGGAAAAAGGAAGAGGTATGTCTTTGGTTTGCAAATATTGTCCTCGTAATATATAAAAAATATGAGTCCCGAAAACATGGCCTGATGAGGTACTCATTTACAATATATATGAGAGACGGTGAAAAAAACACATGGGAAAAACCATCTACTATGAAATAAGGAGGCATGTCTTCGGATGGCGAAAAAACTCATGTACAATATGTAAGGGAGAGATGATAAAAAAACCACATGGGAAAAAAGCATCCTCCAAAGAATACAATTTTTAAAAGGAGAGGTGAAAAGATCTCTGTTTCAATGTAGCTATAATACTCCAAGTTTCTCTCGCAACTGTATGTAACATGAAGAAGGAAATGACTTGGTGAAGATATCTGATACTTTATTTTTATTTGGAATATAGTCCAAGTATATGTCCTCATTTTGAATATGCTGTCGAATGAAGTGCATGCGTATCTCAATGTGCTTGGTGCGCTAATGCTCAACTGGATTACATGTAATATGAATTGTGCTCTAATTGTCACACCAAATAGTAATAGGTTTGTCATGGAAAAAAACAAATTATTTTAGAATCTAATGAAGCCAAAGAGCTTCCTAACTTGCTAAAACTACTGCCCTGTATTCTGCCTTTGTATATGATAAGACCATTGCTTATTGTTGTTTGCATAATCAATAAATTGGCTAAGAACCAAGACAAAAGACAGCCAAAAGTTGAACATGTCTTCTACTCAACCTTCCCAATATGAATCCATGTAGCCAATGATATCCATGGATTTTCCTTCATATAAGAGCCCAAAGTGAGTAGTTCCTTGCAAGTAGTGGAGGATTCTTTTTGCTACTTTCTAGTGACTAAAATGAGGTTGATGTGAGAATTTGGATATTAATCCAACAACATATGAGATATCTAGACGAGTATGAGTAAGGTATAACAGACTCCCTACAAGATGACGATATAGAGTTGCATCACATAAACGGGATGTGAAGGAAGTACTTAGAATGACTCTAGACTAAAAAGGTGTAGGATAAGATTTGCAATTTGTCATTTTAAACCTTTGAAGAATATCTAGAGTGTATTTTTGTTGACACAATGAAATTCCTGCATATTTTTGATTTATTTGGGTCCCAAGAAAGTAATAAGCTAGACCTAGATTAGTCATATCAATTTTTTTTAGAGAGGGAGTCTTTTATAGTCTGAATGTGAGTGAAGTCACTACTAGTGAGTAGTAGATCATCAACATATATAACAAGTACGGTGATTTTTGCTTCATATATCCAAATGTAGACTATGTTATCAGACTCACAATGAGAAAAACTTGAGGAAAGAAGGAAGGAGGCCATTTTTTTATACCAAGATCTAGGAGCTTGTTTGAGTCTATAGAGAGACTTCTTTAGCCTAAAAACAAGAGAGGATTCTTGAATAAAACCAATAGGTTATTCCATGAATATCTCTTCCTTTAAGTCCCCATGTAAAAAAGTATTTTTTTACATCCATTTGAAAGATAGACCACTTTTGGGAAGCAGCCAAAGCAAGAACCAGTATAACAAAATCCATTTTGGCAACTGGTGCAAAGGTTTCAACATATTCAATTCCTTCAATTTGAGAGAAACATTTGGCTACTAGGCGAGCTTTGTGTTTTTCAATTTATCCATTAGGCCCATATTTTATTCTGTAAATCCATTTACAATGAACTAATTTACTTCCTTTAGGTAGGGGAACTAAATCCCAAGTTTTATTTTTGATTAAGGAAGACATTTCATTTTCCATGATGTCATCCCATTATTTAATACCAATTGCTTCTTTGAAGGATTGAGGATTAGAGAAAATAGACTGACAGATAAGACCAGTGCCTATGGAGTTGGTTAATCTGGATGATGGAAGATTTTGGATGTAAGGAGTAACTTCTTTAAAATTGGTGCAGGCCCATTTTGGCATAGTGGAAGGAGTAGGAGTGGAAAGACTTTGAGTTAGAGTTATAGGTTCCTCATCTTGATCATCCATCTCTAAATATGGTTCTTAATTATATTGAGGTTCTACTATAGGAGAAGACTCAATAGAGGAAGAGGGTGGTTGAGGATCTTTCTGAGGGAATGTTTCATCAAATTAGAAATTCCTATGAAAAATACCTCATGAGTTGTGGGATCAAGGAGCCTGTATGCTTTAATTTCCTCACAATAACCAACAAAGATGAACTTTTTGCTTTTCTTATCTAGAGCCTTCCTTTTCTTCTTTGGGATGTGTACCAAAGCAGTACACCCAAATTTTTTGAAGAAGGAGACATCATGTTTTGAGTTAGTCCATGTTTCTTCAAGAGTTAAATGGTCAAGATATTTATGAGGTGTGCAGTTTTGAATATAGTTTGCACAGTTGATAGCTTCTGCCCAAAAAACTTTTGGAAGATCTCTTGAATGGAGCATACAGTTTACCATTTCCTTCAATGTTTAGTTTTTCATCTCTGCAATTCCATTTTTCTATGGATTATGGAAGATAGAATGATGATGAATGATGCCATGACTTGATAGAAATATTAAAAACTCATTACTACAATATTCCCCCCATTATCTGTGCGAATTTGCTTGATGTTGCAAGAGGCCTGATTTTCAACTAAGGCTTTGAATATTTTGAAGTGGGATAGAACATCAAGTTTGTATTTTAGGAAGTAGACACAAGTTCTGGAAAAGTCATAAATGAATGTTAGAGCATATTTTGATCCTTTGAAATAAGGCTTTGGAAAAAACATAAAGTCACTATGGATTAACTCTAGAGGGGATGAGAATTTTAGAGAACCACTTGGGTGGAAAGGATCTTGATGTTGCTTTCCAAGAGCACATACATGACATACTCCATAAATAGAAGAGACTTGAGGTAAACCTGTTACCATTTCATGGGTGTTAAATTAATTTAGGTAGTTATAACTGAGATAACCAAACCTTTCATGCCAAATTTTTCTTTTAAGATCTCCATGAGCCACAAAATAGGAGGCCCCTTATGGATTTTTGAATCATTTGAAGTGAAATAGGTGAGTGTTGTGATCAATATCTCCTTTGGCTATAAGAGAGTGAGGGTATTGAAAGTCTCTTATCTCAACTCCTGTTGGAGAGAAGAGAATAGTTTTCCCTTTTCCAGAAGTATAAATCTGATAGACAGAGAGGAGATTTGTTGCAATGTTTAGAACATAGAGAACAATATTGAAAGAGCCACCATCAATGAATATGTCACCCTTTATTTTGAATGGGATAAAGTAAGAGTCACCAACTTCTATGCTACATGTTGAACTTGAGGAGATAGAAGAAAATGAATCATCTAAAGTAGCCATGTGATGAGTTTCTTGAGAATATAGGACCCAATATTTAGATGAAGTATTGGTGGTATTCCATTGAAAATTTAGGGCTTTTCCTATATGCTTTTTACTGTTTATATTTTGATCCTTCATAGCTGCATCTAGTTGTTGTAATATTTCCCAGCATTTGTTTGCAGAATGACCATTATTTTTGCAGTGAGTACAATTTATGGGACTTCTTTCTTTCTTTTTTAATTTTTATTTAGTGGAGGTGGATGCTACTAAGGATTTAGAGGAAGAGGAAGAGATATCATACTTTGCAAGTTTTGTTTCTTCTCTAGTTAGTCTCTCACAAAATTCTTCTAAGGAGGGCATTTTGAAACTTACACAAAGAGAATATTTTGTAGATAGAAAGGTGGTTGCGAATATTTGAAATACACCATTTAATTTAGAAATAATTAGATAGATGCATTATTCATATTTTTTATCCTTGCCACTACCTTTAAATTGAGTAAGGATTTTTTTTTTTTAATTTTTGGAAAACATCCCAAAAGGGATGCGTTTTGGGGAAAGACCCAGGAAAGGCAGGGCATCCTTCCGCCGCCGAGGGGCGGGGCGGGGGGGCCCCCCCCCTTGGGCAACCCCAAGGAGCAAAAAAAAAAAAAAAACAAATTTAAAAAAAAGTAAAAAAAAAAAAAAATAAGAGTAAGGACTTCTTTAAATTTGGTGAGAAAGTCAACAATATTGCTAAAGTCTTTAGGAGATAATGCTGTTAATTCTACCTCTAATTGCATTGACCTTATTTGATCTACTTTTCCAAATAAGTTCTTTAGTTTCTTCCAACTTTCATAAGGATTTTTACAATCCATAATGTGAAACCATAAGCTTTCATTTACATTAGTGCTTATAATACCCATTGTTTCATACATCTTTCCTTTATGAACAAATATTTCATATTCTTTCCCAAATTCAGGATTTTTTTCTTCTAGCAAGTGAGTGAACCCTTTTTGAGAGATAAGATTTAAAATTTTGGGTTTCCAAGTGTGATAGTTATGAAGGGTGAGAAGATCAATTGTATTCATTTTTCAAAAGAAATTTAAAGTTAATCAATATACCCCCCTTACAACTTCAAGTGTTGATTAGTGCAATTGATAGAAGATATGTAAGATTTTTAATGTCACAATACTCACATTACCCACCCTAACAAGAGGGAAACTATAAGTAATAGAGTTTTGTTATATTAAAATTTTCTTTAGAGACAATTTCCTGGCCCAATATTAATTTTCTTAATTACCCACCCTTACTTGAGGGAAAATTTAAGTAATGAGTAGAAATAATATTTGGAACATAGGCTTGAAATGCAAGGATGATTAGCCATATTTGGATATCAGAATATCTCAATGACTCGCCCTTATGAGAGGGAAACTATAAGAGAGATATCCAACATGTGAAATATGGTGACCAAATAAAATATTTTCCAGGCCTGTATACCAAGTCTCTCAAAAACCTGACCTAACATGAGGGAAACTATAAATTTTTGAAGGATAGTGGTACGTGGAACATAGGAGATATATCTTGAAGGAAAACTATAGTTTTGGATTTTTTCTTTAGTGCTTGAATTTAATTCAGAAATAGACTTCTTGTATATTTATATTAAAAGGAATATAGCTGAAAAGAAGTTTATTTAATGAACAAGGAAGAAGTGAAAAAAAAATTATCCACTTTTTAAGTAAACTTTAGTTTTGATTGCTTGAATGATTATGAGAAATAGACTTTCTTTTATCTCTATATTTAAATATAAGAAATGAATATATAGCTGAAAATAGTGTATTTAAATAACAAGAAATATTATGAAAAAAAAGGTGCCACTTATAAAGGGAGGCTATAGATATGACAATAAGAATGAGAAAAATTGAGACCCCCCATTTTAAACTAAATTGCAAAAAACAAAGGTGCTAAAAAAAATACCGAAAATCCCCCCCCACAATGGTTTTTTTATATTTATTAGGTTACAATTGACTTTAACCTTTTTTTGAAGATAGCCTTTTGAAAAATAAAAGGGCTATGAAAAAAGGTAAAAAATTCAGATATTTAACTTAATAAGAATAATATACTTGGATCATAGCTTCGAACATGAAGAGACCAAATAAAAGTTACATCGCTTTGCTGTGACACTTCAGTCGAAGCACATTGGAAGGATGCACCTTTCGAGATTTGGAGGGAGTGTTGAATGTGAAGTGCCCTTGAATGCTTTACAATGTTGAAATTAGCACCTTCGATGCGTTGAATAGAGTTTCGTTCACTCTAGAAAGCCATCTCAAGTTCTTATACCTCTCTACAATTGGTATGTGCTTTAGGTTTGAAAGACGTCGAAAGTAGCAGGTATCCTTACTATACCTCGAATGCAGAAGGCATCGAATGTAGAAGGTGTCGAATGCAGCAGGTATCCTTTCTTTCCCTCAAACTTTGCACACCAATTTTTCTTGCATACAAAAGGAAAGAAAAAAAGAAAACGAAAGCAAGACGAACAAGGTAATTTAAGATATTATAAAAGGAGATAAAAAATACTCATTGTTGTTGCCTGCAATTAGGAGGTATGAATGTATGAAGTGTCATGTGGAGGGAAAGATACTTAGTTTGAATCATTCCCACATGGAAAAAACACAATTTTCTCTCCTGAGACACCAAGCCACTTTTTCGTCTCTCTCGAATGCGGTGCTTCAACTCGAACACATAGGATTTCGAATGTAGTGCTTTAATTTGAGCTCCAAAATTTTTCTCTTTTTAAATAGAGTACTTTGAACTTGTATATGGATATATTGAGGAAAAGTAAGGGGTATAAATATTTGGTTAATCAAAAAAATCTCTAGAAGAGATCGCTCAAACTCAATGATATCTGAGAGTGCAACAAAAAAAGAGAACATTGGGCTTGAAATTCGAAGAGATCTTTCAAATTATGTGTTATTTGAGAGTGCAACAAAATAAGAGAATGTTGGGCTTGAAACTTAGGCTCTCTAGCCATTCCAAATCAATAAACCACAGAAAAACATTGACAAAGCCTCCTCTAATGTGTGCCAAAAAGAAATGATGCTATTTCCATGAAGAGAGAATGCAAATGAGCAATGGTTGCATCGATATTAGGTTTAGTAGGACCCATGGTCACTTGAAAATGGTCAAAGTGACAGATAAGAGAGTAATCAAAATGGAGAAAACAACTGATGACTATAGAAACTCTCCAAAGTTTTCACAAGGCTATTACAATTTATTGAAGTCGATCATCCGATAATCAACAAGAATATGGTAGAGCCAAAAAAATGCATTCACACGGACAAAGGTAGTGCAAGAGTTTGCATATCTGCATAACCAAATTATATACCATCCACAAAGAGGAGTTATTGTTACCAAAGATCCAAATAGAGTTCTAATGAAAGCTCTAAAAAAATGCAGAAGATAATCTTGCAAAAGAGTGATGAAAGACTAATAGACCAGAAGAGTAGTCTAAATTATTGCCATAATCCTTTCACAATATATTAGAAATAATGAAGAGGCATTGAAATACTTTCATAAAAAAAATGAACCAGAATTTAGATAAAGAATGCTCACAAAATCTAGACCATCTCTAGTACCATGTTAGAAATATTGAAGAACAATATTGAAGGAAAAATATTAGAAATGCAAAGCATTAATGAAATATCAAGAACTGATTGATTTTTGCATGGATCAACTTTGTATAAATAATAAAGTTGATCATTGAGAGCCATTGGATTACAACAACTCATCAAATCTGATCTAGACTATAACTGAGAGTTTTTTTTTTTTGGTAAGTAGTGTTTGTATTTACAATGGGTTTTAACAAGGATCCCAAAACCTGATTACATAAGCAATGGGCCTAGGGCATCAATCCCTTGAAACTGAACACCAAAATGCAAATCCCTGCCCAATGATAACGATAAGCATGAAATAATCCCTCTCAGCGAGAAACAAACAAATAAGAAAGAAAGTAGTTTTGGAGATCCCGCCCAGCGGGGAGTAGCCAAAAACCACCATCGAGAATATCCCGCCCAACAGGAAGCAAAGAAAAACCGTTACAATAAAATCCCACCTCGTAGGAAGCAGTCAAAACCATCACAAACAATCCTGCCTAGAGAGAAGCATCAGGGAAATTCTGCCATCCAGGAAACCAGCAAAAAAGAAAGGATCCCACCTCATGGGAAAACTGGCAGATTTGGCGGATCTCGCCCTGTGGAGAAACCATCCCGCCCACCAGGAAAACATTTTGTTCAGCAAGAGCCATCCTGCAGGAAGTCGACAGCCAGCACAGAGAGGATCCAACCCATCAGGAAGCAACCAGAGAGCTGCACCATGAGGAACCCACCCTGGGAAAATAGAAGAGGATCCCGTCCCAGCAGCAGGGACCAAGAATCCCGTCCAAGCACAGAGGCAGCTTCAGGGAACTAGGACTGGGAATGGGAACAACCCAGACAGGGAAAATCCCCCCAAGGCCAAACCAGATGCCCAGGATGTCCACCAAGGAGCAGAGCCAGCACGAAGAAGCCTCCATGCGAGAATAATAGTAGCCAGGATCCCGTCGAGGATTCACAAGCAAAAGGGGGAAAGAGGCCCCCCAGACCACCCCCAAAGCTATGAGGACCTCAAGGGAGACCCCAGAAAGCTGTCCAAACCCTAAACCGTCACCTCCACCACATCGAGAAATGTAGGGGACCAGATCCACGCGAATAACCTACAAAAAACCCCAAGGGGAAGCCTGAGGGAAAAATGGAAGGGATCCCCAACCAAACAGGGATCCCTGGGAAGCACCAGTCCAAAAAAACAACCAAGGAAAACCTAGCCGGCCGGGAGGGGCACAGATAGTGGAGAAGGATCTCCCCTCAGGAGATCATCTGCAAACAACCACTCCCCGGGAGGGATGACCTGGGTTGAGCCAGGGACTGGGAAGGAACCAGGAGCCATGGGAGGGGGAGCAGGGGAGGTACCAGAGCCATCCCCTCTCTACTTTCTTCCCTCACCATCCTCAACTATAATTGAGAGTTCACCTGACTCATGAAGGAGTGGAAAATCAAGTAAGTCTATCCTAGTAGAACTTAAGATAATTACTACTTATTCTAACAATATCAATTTCAACCCATTAAATATTTTTAAAATTGTTAATGTAGGCCTTTATGGAATTTAGACACATTTTAGATTAAAATAAAAAAATAATTTAAATTAGATTTAAATAAAGTGTATATCATTTGAAAGTAAATAATGAACCAAAAAAACTTGTCATATTTTTTTAGTAATTTGAAAATATAAATTAGAGTTTTACACCATTATCCAAAAATCTAGTCCTATAGGTGGCATCTTGTAGATCCATAAGGACACTAAGTAAAAATGGTTGAACTTATGGTATGCATGAACCTAGGATTAAATGACTAGATAATTTGGGTTTAATATAACCAAATTTTGGATCCAATCCTAACTTCATCTTCTTTACAATATTTGACTAATGGTAATATTAATGTAGAGATCTAGAGGCTAATTATTCCATTTAGGAGTATCCAACAAGTCATATAAATATGACATATATCTTTTAATGACTGATCTTAGTATGTAAAGAAAAAAAAAATAGAGAAATAGAACAACAACAATGAAAATATAAGAAGATAAGACAATATATGCCCTAGGAAAACCCCTTCAAGAAAATCCAACATGGAAAAAGAAGCAATAGTTGCATTCATTTTTCAATAAACTTTAAACACAATTATGTATTCCAATATCATCTATAGCAACAATCTCCATCCTTTCAATTTTCTAAGTGAATGTTGGTCAAATTATCCTACAAAGCTTGTGTTTATACAACTACTAGCCCAAGACTTAATAGAGTTTTGGTAACATGAAACTAGTTGTGGTCTCATAAAAACCATGGAATGAAGTTAAGAATGGGTGTCCCAATTAGAATGCAACTCCAAAAAATAAAAATTCCAAAAATAAAAATAAAAAACAGGGGGACAACACAATGGTTTGGGCTTTGGATATTCTTCGAGAGGTCCAAGGTTCAAACCGTGGTGTGGGTTAGTGTGTGAGGGGGTAGGCATATGTTCTTCAAAAAAAATAAAACAAAAAAAAAAAAAAAAAAAAAAAATTATGTTTTTTATTTTTTCTCTTATTATTATTATTTATTTCTCTTACAACTTTTGGCAAGTGTCTGGAGAATATTTCTAAGGGTACATAAGGGGATCATGGATCCATAAAACATTATAATATTTAATATTTTCCTAGGAAATCACATATTATAATTATGTCCAAACATTGTATCTATGACTTATTCTAACATTCTTCCACTTGGTACGTTGCAAGGACATAGATATAGGAAGGAAAAAATATTAATTTCTAGGGGAATATATCCCCATATCTTCCTTGCACAAAAGGAACTTAGTATTTCTCATCGACTTTGGTAATTTGTTATGCACCCACTCACAACACTAGACCACATAACACTCCTACTTGCTGGCCATTATCATATCTCAAGTGGTGGGTGTAGGAGTATATGTGAGAGGCATTCATCCACCCCTCCATGCATGTTATGCACTTAATGTATGCTTCCCTCTTTTCTATCCTCGTAGCATTGAGTACAAAATATTACCTCTCCTTACTACAAGATAATAAATTTTTTTAAATCAATTTTAGTTGTTTATCTTGTAGTAGATAATTAAAAGTAATCTAGTGTTTGAAATGGATTTTAGTTGTTCATCCTATAAAGGAACTCATCATTATATTTCTTGAAGCAATTTTGTTTATGATTAAACCAAAAATAACATTTATTTTTCTAAATTTACATCATATTTATTATCATCATGAACATGGATATTTTTATTTTTTATTGAAATGATTAAGAAAATCACAAGATCCATCACATTTGACAAAATTTACCTTTACATCATAAATGTGATAGATTATAGGATTAAGGGAAGATAAAAATTCGGTATAATATCAATATTTAAACGCATTTGTTCTAATTGTAGCTAGTAATCATGGACATTCTCACACTTCAAACAAATTTTAATTGTTCAATATAGATATCAATCATAAAAAATCTCACTTTTTGAATAGATTAAAATTATTTATCCTTGTTATAAAATTAGTGATACTTATCCTAAATTAAATCGAATTATAACTTTAATTCTAGAATAGATTAAATAATCGATATTCATTTTATGTAACAAATCATTGTCATTCATATCATAGAGTTGTTATTATAAAAAACTTGGAATCCTAGAACACCACTCTATTAGAACTCATAAATAAATCATGGTATTTAATATAAATACTTTAAAAATTATATTTTTGGTAGATGAAGGTTATGTGTTTAAATTTATTACATTACTAGGATTTGATATTTTGTAGCTTTTGGACTCACGTTTTTACATGTACCCCAATAGTAAGTATTTTTGGAAAACTATTCTCAATATTAACCATGATATTACTCTAAAATATTAGGTAATCCATCAAAATAAAAGTATTTGTTCATTATCTAGATAATAGTCATGGATAATTGTACTCTTTAAAAGACTTTCAATTGATCTTTGTAGTTAGTAGTCATGAATGATGAACTCTTTAGATAACATTTTTTGGTTATTTCACCTAGGGAAACATACTTGTATTCTTATAATATAATTCTATTTATGACCAAAATAAAAGTACTCTCTACTTGTGACAACATAAATATACATGTTGTCTTGATGATATTTGTCTTGATGATATTGATGCTTGTAGTGTTACTTTATTGAAATCATTACATAAATCATATATCCATAAAATTTGAAACTTCCACTCTTAAAATGGTATAATTATGTAATTTAACTTCATATATGGATATGGAAATGGTGGTCATGTTAATTATTTATTTTATTAATTAAAAATTATGTTACACTTGGTTGGTATTGAAAAGCTATTCATAGATAGAAAGATAACTAAAAAAGAATAATTAAAAATTAGGAAACTAGATATAGACAAGTCTATTTATTAGTAGTATGAAGAATACCTATTTATTAGGTGCAAGACACCCATTGTAATTCAATTCAGGGGAATTAAAAAAAATTCAATTGGATGTAATCAAGCAATTGGAGAAACAAAATCTTGAATAATTTGCAAAGTAATTTGTGATTTATATTCTTTGTTTTGTGTTTTTATCTTTAAAAGTTCTGTGTTTATTTTGCATAATATTTTATCTTCTTTACAAAAAAATATTTGGTATTAGAGCTAGGTTTATCTGTAATAAGAAGACAAAGAAGTTTACAATAAGGAGAGCCACAATAGAGGTAAAAGAAATAACAATAATCTAAATATTAGTCAACCTTAGATTTCTCTATTCAAGGTATCAAATCTAGGTTTGCTTGTGATAACAATTTGCAAAGTAATTTGTGGTTTATCTTATTTGTTATGTGTTTTTCTATTTTTAAGTTCTATGTTTGTTTTGCATAATATTTTATCTTCTCTGCAAACCAATATTTGGTATGAGATTTAGGTTTATTTGTGACAAGAAGACAAACAAGGTTGTAGTAAGGAGAAGCATAGTAAAGGCAAAATAAATAGCAACAGTAATTTAATATGGCTAATAGCAGCAACAATATAATATTATTTAAGGAGAAGAACTATAATTTTTGGAGTATTAAGATGAAGACACTATTGATTTCTCAAGATTTGTGGGATTTGGTTGATAACGGTTACATAAAATTTGCTAATGCACAAGCTCTTGCTACTTGGTCTTAATTGCAACAAGATCAGTTAAAGGAGAACATAAAGAAGCACTCAAAAATCATTTTCTTTATTCAACAAGCAATACATGATTCAATTTTTCCAAGAATTGATACAACAACAAAATCAAAGGAGGCATGTGATCTACTACATAATGCATATCAAGGAACAAAAAAGGTAAAAATCATCAAAATTAAGACACTTAGGAGAGATTTTGAAAATATTCTTATGAAAGACTCTCAATATTACAATATTTTTCTACTCGAGTGATGGGATTAGTAAATTAAATTAGATCTTATGGGGAGATTTTGTTAGATAAAAAAATTATAGAATTTTTTTAGAAGCCTCCCTCGATATTTTGATTCTATTATGATTGCTATTGAAGAATCAAGGATATAACTGAGTTATTAGTTAATGAACTTATGGGATCTCTTCAAACTCATGAAAATAAATATTGTAAACAATTTATCGATAAAGATGACACTAAGCAATGTTGTAGAAACTAGTCGAGAAATATTTGTAGAATGGATAAAGGTAAAGCCTGGTCGTAATGTAAAATAAAGTGATAATGTAGATTATAGTTGGAATAAGACTAAAAGTTACTTCGATGAGGTGATTGATCTTGACAAGTCAATGGAAAGGTAAATGTATCCTATCATGGATATAAATCAAGGTAAGAATAATAACAATTACCCTAAGGAGAGGTCCTTAGTATCATCTCAGGCTTAAAATAGTTATGAATGTGCTAGGCCTTATTATTATATTGTAAGAGGTGCATAGAATTTGTGTAATCTTAGAGATTTTAATTTATATCAAAAGGTGCAAAAAGTACTAGTTATTCAGACTTTAAAGTGAGTGTAAATATTGTCTAGATTTTGGACAGTGAGACAAGGAGGAATACATTTGGAATAGAAGATGCATTACAATACTTTTTATGGTCATAGAAAAATTTTAAGTGATATTAATGTTGTACCTATTGTGATTGTGTCTGTGCAACCCGATTATTCAACAAGACCCAAACTAAATCTTATTCCACAAACTAAACCATTGGAAATACTTTGGAGATTGCAATGGTGGAGCATATGAATAATTCTCACGCTAGGTTGATGAGTAAGTCATATCACTCTTCTTCTTGTGTGTTACCAATTGAAGTTACTAGTGAAGTAGGAAATATAATTTTATCAAGAATCTTGTGGTAGAAGGATATATTGAACTAAAGTTTTGTAAACCTCATGACTAGCTTGTTGATGTGTATACTAAAGCTTTATCAAAAGAAAATTTTATAAGGATGAGATAAATGCTGGATGTTACTACATTAAGCATTAAGGGGGAGTGTCAGAATGATGCTTAGTAAAAAATAGAAAAAGCATGATGTTAAAAATAGACTTTTCCTAAAAAATAAAAGTTATTCATTAACAGAAATACTTTTATTATAGAAGAATCAAAACTATTCATATATAGAAAGACAACTAAAAATAAAAAAATAGAGAATAATTTAAACATCAGGGAGCCGAATATAATTTTATTTATTTATTATTAGCATGAAGAATATCTATTTATTAGGTGCAAGGCACCCATTGTAATTCAATTAATGGAAATTCAACAGAATCTAGTTGGATGTAATCAAGCAATTGGAGAATTAAAATCTTGAATATTACTACAATAATTTGTAAAGTAATTTGTGATTTATCTCCTTTGTTCCGTGTTTCTATATTTTTAAGTATTGTGTTTATTTTACATAATATTTTAACTTCTTTGCAAACCAATAGTTATTGGAAAGTTGAAAAAATATGCAAAAGCTTTGTTTGTAATTTGAAGTGGGATTGAAATATCCATCTTTCCAAATATTACTAAATAAAATCAATCAAAAGATGCATGGGAGACAATTGAAAGTTCCCATAAAGGTTCCTTTAAGGTGATAATAGTTAAGCTTCATATCTTAAGAAGATATTTTGAATCCTTATGCATGAATGATAATGATTCTATTGAAGTGTTTGTTACAAGAGTTTAAAATATGTTGAATGCTATTCATGCACATGGTAAGGCACTTCATCATAAAGGTATTGTTGAGAAGGTATTGATAAGCCTTCCTAGGAAGTTTTATCTAGTTATTATTGCTATTGAAGAGTCTAGAGATTTATCAAAACTAACTCTTGCTAAACTAATTGGTAGCTTGTAAACTTATGAGCAAAGGATAAAGGATAGAGATGAAGGTCTTGATCAAGCATTTTAAGACAATTTGAATAAAAATGAACAACCATACCATTGAAAGGAATCATAATTTACCACTTTGACACCTTCATTCTCTAGAGGTCATGGTAGAGGATGTGGAAGAGGAAATAACAATAGTCATAAATAAATTTACAAGCACTATGATTATTATGGCAAGGATGGATACAATGAACCTTGTTGCTATAAAAAGAAAAATTAGAAGCAAAAAGTTGATTAAAATAAAGAAAAAGGTGAAACCCTCTTCTTATCTTACAATCTATTAAAATTATTGAATATTATGTTTGGTATTTTGACATTAGATGTTCAAACCACATGACTAGAAATAGAAGCCTATTTGTTGAACTTGATGAGAATATCAGTTTAGTGATGATAATTAGGTAAATATAGCAAGCAAAGGAACTCTTTTCATCATGACAAATATTTATAATATTTTTATATGCATGACACTTTGTATATGCCAATAATCAAGCCTAATCATTTGAGTATTGGACAATTATACTCAAAATATTAAATTTGAAAATAATTATTTTAGAATCCTAAATTATACTAACAATCAGATTGTAGCTAAAGTGTTGATGTTAAAAAATAGGATGTATATGTTGAAAATATAGCTATCTATGGAATGTTTGAAGATCACCACTGATTTATCACGGTTATGATATAAAAGGTATGGACACCTTAATTTTGGTTCATTGGATGGAATGCAAAAAATGAATCTTGTTAGAGGCTTGGCCACATTTATGAAGACTCTAAACAGTATATGTGAAGTCTTTATTTTTGGAAAACAACATAGAAAGAAGTTTTCACACCACAAATTTAGAGTTAAGAAGCCATTAAAAGTGATGAATGTTGATCTATGTGGACCCATATAGACCTTAAGCATTATTAAAAACAAATATTTCTTGTTGTTTATTGATGGTAAATCAAGAATGAGTTGGATATATTAGTTGTATGATAAATCACAATATTTTGATTGTTTCAAGATATTTAAGGATCTAGTTAAAAATCAATCCAATTTTTGTATTAAGACATTAATGATTGGTTGAGGAAGTAAATTCACTTCCAATGAGTTATAAGAATTTTGTACATAAAATTACTTATATTATCAATTGGAGCACTAAAAATATGGTAGAAAACTCTACTCCGTATGAAACTTGGCATCATAAGAATCCAAGTATTGGTCATTTGAATTTTTTTGGTTTAACATGTTATGTACACATTCTTGAATCCAAAGCTTACAAATATTATGATCCCACTACTAACAAGTTGTATGTCAATAGAGATGTGGTATTTGATGAAGGGGGACCATTTAGCAAAGAGACTAAAGATATTGGTGTTACCCCACAAATTGAGGAACTAGCTCCTAATAAAAATGGTGAAGCCTTGTGACCAAAAAATGAATAAAAAGGCTCAACATTTATCACCCAAAAACACAAATGTTGGATGAATATTATACAAGGAGAGTAAGTAGATTACAATCAAAAAAAGGTGAGAATATAATAAATTATGTATTATTGTACTCTTCTAATGCTAAGCCTACAATATTTTAGAGAAGCATGTACTAATAAATATTGGGTAAAGGGTATGGAAAATGAAATTGAATAGATTGAAAAAATAATATGTGGGAGCTTGTTTCTCCTCCAAAATACAAGACTATAGTTGGTGTTAAATGGGTTTATAAGCTGAAATATAATATTGATGGAAGCATAGCTAAACACAAGGCACAATTGGTAGCCAAAGGCTATGTTCAATAAGAAGGAATAGATTATGAACTTTTTTTTGTACCAGTTGCTAGATTGGAAATGGTAAGACCTCTTCTTGCATTGGATGCCCATTTTAGTATTTTTGTATATCAAATGGATATAAAATTGGTATTCCTAAATGGATATTTGGAGGAAGAAAATTATGTGGATCAACCACAAGTATGTATAGTTGTAGGTTATAAAGAGTGTATAGGCTGAAGAACTCTCTTTAAGGGCTTAATTAAGCACCTAGAGCTTGGTACTCCAATATTGATTCCTACTTGCATAAAAATGGCTATGATGGTGTTTGGCCAAAAGTACACTGTATAAAAGGGTAATTGGATCATATTTTATTGTCATATGTTTGTATGTTGATGATATAATTTTTATGGGAAGCTCCACTATCTTGTTGAAACAATTTAAAAAGGCTATGTTGGATGAGTTTGAAATGAGTGATTTGGAAAAAATGCAATACTTTCTTGGTATGCAAATAAAGCAATTAGCTCAAGGTATATCTATTACTCAATCCAAGTATGTTGAAGATCTTTTGGTAAGATATAAAATGAATGGTTGTAAACTTGTTAGTACTCTAGTAGTTTTGGGTTGTAAATTTATGAAGGAAAACTCTTTCCTTCTTTTGGATGCTACACTCTATAGCTCTTTAGTTGGTAGTTTAATATGCCTTACAACTACTAGGCCAAATATTATGTGTTTTGTTAGCTTAGTGGCAATATTCATGCACTTTCAACATGAGTCTTATTGGTGGGCATCCAAAAAAATTCTTAGGTATGTAAGTGGTACAAATTATTTAGGTTTATATTATTAAGCCACTAATTATTATGAAATTAAGACCTATACAAATGGAGATTGAGTAGGGAGCCTTGATGATAGCAAGAGTACTGCAAGTTATGCTTTCTTCTTTGGTGGCAAATTGGTGTCTTGGAACAAAAACTAACAACAAATTATTGCATTGTCTATAGTTGAAGCATAGTACATGGCTACATCATTCACTTGTACTCAAGCCAATTGGATTGAAAGGCTCTTTGAACAATTAGAAATGAAGATTGATTAGTCAATTAAGATATATTATGAGAACACCAATGCTATATCCATAATAATGAATTTGATGTTTCATAGTCTAAGTAAACATATTATCATATGCCATAACTTAATTTATGACTTGGTAGAAGATGAATTTATAGCTCTAATATTTTGAAAATTTGAATATTAAGTTGTTGATATATAATATTTCACTCCTCATGCATGTCACTTAGAATTGATAATTAGTTTATCTATCTATCTCTTTCACACACACATAGAAAATAGATATTTTGTAGCTAAAGAGAAAAAAGATATTTCTAATTTTATCTATATTTTTAATTTAGATGGATTGGAATATTTTATCTAGATCT
Organism: Wollemia nobilis; assembly: GCA_028583015.1. Taxonomy (NCBI): domain Eukaryota; kingdom Viridiplantae; phylum Streptophyta; class Pinopsida; order Araucariales; family Araucariaceae; genus Wollemia; species Wollemia nobilis. The sequence continues at coordinate 10,803 of JAQPPZ010017131.1, read as the reverse complement.
AATTTTATCCAAATTGGAATTTTTTATCTAGATCTAATTTTTGTTAAGATTGCATTTTTATCTAGATTAGAATTTTTATAATATTTTATCTAGATTGTAATGCATGCAAAATAAAAAATAATATTATATCTAGATCTTCTTTTATATTTTATCTAGATCTAATTTTATCCTCACTAGTTTGGGAAAACTAGGTCTATATAAGGAGGATATTGCAACCATTTGAGATGAATCTCTTTAGGGGTCTCTAGAGGATCTACAAGTAGATTTTATTATGTTTATCTACCTTTATTAATAAAATATTACTATTGCTGAAGCATGATTTTTCTAATATTATTGGGTCTAACTTGGTGATGTTTTCATCCCTTGTTAACTGAATTTAATACTATATTTTTTTGTTGTATTTATGTGACTATTATTGATATTTTTCTACTATAGTTTATATTAAAATTTCATCTAGTATTAATGTGAAAAAATTCCATCCATTATAGTTTTTTTGGTAGCTTGTTGGAATTCTTTGGATTTCTTCAATAGCACTTAAAATCTTCAGGTATGTACCCTTTAAAAAATTACATTTGATCAACTTGTTATGGAATGCTTCTATATCATAAAGATAATGTATATAAAAAATCCTAACTTTGTACACTCATGATACGTTTGATGGAGTATGATCAAAATTTATTATGTAGGTTCTCTCTTAATATAGCTAGTGATTATATTTCGATTTCCATATATGAGAAGTATTGTTGCATAGTTCTAATTCACAAGCTTTTATATTTTCTATATAGGAAATTGAGATATATAAATATAACATTGATGTATCTTTCTACTTCCCTTTTATTTGTATACATTAGGTTTATCATATTATAAAATTTAAGATCTCCTTATAAACTACTTAAATTATATGTTTTTTAATTTCTAAGGGGTTTATCCTTTTTCACAACCATGCCAAGCAAGTTCAACCTGTAGACACCAAAACAGCACCAATCCGATTATGTGACTGCAAACACTGATCGCTTTGGCAAACACAGCCCCCAGGGCAGCCCTCAGAGGTTAAACAGTGGTCCTAACCACTTTCATAGCAATTTTGTAAGGTCAAGAAGCAATTTGGCACACTTGGACACTTTGCCCAATACTCGTCTCACCCCGGGACGAATTCAAAATAGAATCCGTCCCACCCCAGGACGAATTCTGAATCCGTCCCTGGGTGGGACAAATTCTAAGCTTAACGGGCAAAAAGGCAAATGGTGCCAAGTGGCAGCCCAGAACAGTCAGTTAAGGGCTCCTACCTTGCATGCATGTGTAAGTGGACAGAGGGGCCGTTAGAGGACTGTTACAAGAAGCATTTATCAAAGTTCAAGTCAAGGGAAGACTCCCCTCCCTCATGGGAAGACAAGACTGCCACATGGTGCCCATGGCCAACACTTGGCTTTTGTGCTTCCCTCCCAAAAGAGACCCCTTGGGTCTATAAAATGTGGGACTTTTCTCACCCAAAACAGATAGGTTGAAGGAGTGTTCAAGCAACGAAGTGCTTTGTCGAATTGAAGACTCACTTGCATCCCCCTTTGTTCACCTTCCTACATCCATCAATCTCTTTTGCAAGGGAGGTTGTTGGGTGGCCTTTGGAAGCTCGAACCTTACTCAAATCCGACGCATGGACATCTGAACCTACCAATTCGCCGACCCCCCAATCCTAAAAGGTTTTGGGCCCATCCTTGGTGGATTGGCTCCAAAATCGAGGGCCAACGGTGGGAGGCCCACTTGGGCACCCCCGCACCTCCTAAGTCCTAATCTTAGTTTTTGAGCACTTTAGATTATTTTTTTAGATTGCATTCTGTGTTACTAGGTCTAATTAGTCTATAATTGCAATTTTGTAGCTTTTGGTCAGAGTTTAGGGTGTTTTGTATTGCTTTGTCGTTTCGCTAACTTGCAGGTGTCAAGGTCAAATTCCCGAGGGTGGAGGCCAAATTGGGAAAATCCGACCATCTGGGTCGTCCCAAAATGGCCCCAATTACCTAACCCCCCTGTTTGCAGGAGTTTTGCAGGTCCCGAGATCCAACATTGGAGCAGCAGCAGGTCGGTTTCTCCTACTCAGAAGAATTCGTCCCACCCAGGGACGAATTACAGTCAGAATTCGTCCTGCCCAGGGATGAATTCTAGTTTAAGGTGGATTGGACAGCTGCCTCAGTGGCAGTGGCCTTCTGGTAACTTTTCTTACCTTCTGTCAGGTTTTGAAGCAATTTGGATTCACTGTTTTCACTGTTTCAGGCAAATATTCGTATGCATATTTTGTTAGCTTTAGAGAGAGAATGCTTTTCATTTGCAGCAGGTGCTACTAACGTCTTGATCATTTCTTTGTTCGTAGGAGAAGCAGCAGAGGCGAAGAACTCATCGATATCAGTGGTGGCATCATCCTAGGCCACCCATTACAATCGTGGGCACGCGAAAGGAGGAATCATCCAGCGATTGTAATCAAACCCTATTTGCGCTCCTAGCCCCTGAAAAGGGAGGAGGCATTATTGTAATAGAGATCGAAAGAAATTAATAAAAGGGCTATTTTTCTTTATCTGATTGCGTCTCTTCCAATATGTCTCTTTTTCATTTCATGTAATTTATATTTCTAGGACTTAGGCGTGCTTAACTTTGAATGCAATTGCACTTGGTGTTTCCTTTGACCGAAATCTCATGCTTTCAGTGGCGATCATAGTGGGACTCTGTTCCCTGGTTTTTGAAATCACAGGAACTGATCAAAGTTTTGTGTTTGTGCTTGACGGTACATCTTTTTTTTGTTGCAGACTGCTATTCGTCTCTGACAGGGACGAATCCTTTTCTGTAATTCGTCTGACCCTGAGACGAATTCAAATTCGTCTCTGGGTAGGACGAATTCTGTTCCGCAATTCGTCTCCCGGAGGGACGAATTCTGTCTACGGATTTTCGGAGCAGAAATTCGGAGATAACGGAGCGAGCCAGAGAAGAGGTAGGGATTTTTATTATCTCTGTTAAATTTTTCTGTTTCTGTTTCTATTTCGTTAATTGTTTTCATTTAATCCTGCATTGCATTAGGGAAAGTCATGTATGCTAGTTTCATTTTGTTGAATAAAACGAATCCCACACACATCACGAAACAATTTTAAACCAAGGAGCTGGTCATAAGACCCCAACCCTTGATCAAGACCATTGGTGGATTTCATCACCACATTGGCTTGATTTGCATCCATTTCCCAATTGTCAACTGTTGTTAGGCGTAAATCCTGACGAAGACAGACCGAGCGTAGCTGGGGTGATTCCCATGCGCGCGAGGATAAGTTTTCTATGGTAGGTGCCATTAACGGGACAATCCCCCTTTGTACCGCCTACGTACCACGTACCTTCTGCTCTCACGTACCTATAGTCTCCCTCTCGTAAGGGCGGGTATATAGAGAGGTTGGTATATCGGCCTGGTTGGTATATTGAAGGGGCGACCTTTTTGGAGTTATAAGAGCCTACATGATGCATTTAAACGTTCTACAAAACCTACAAAAACAAAACAAAACACCAAAATGCACTAAACCAATCTAGGGCACACCAAGAATCCTTAAAAGAGATAATCACGGTTTTGTGAATGTGTGTGTTTAATTCTGTTTAGTGTAGACAAAAAAAATCATTAAAAACAAAGATAAAAAAAAATCTACGCATTTTGTCATTTTCTCCGAAAAGCTCCAAGGATTTCCGTAATCGCTTGGTCACTCCAAAATGCCCCAAAGGTGTCCATGAACCCTTTGGTCAACCCAAAATCACCCCAAATGTGCCCATAAGTGATGCAGGACCATCCAACAAAAAATGGGAAATCTTGTATTTTTCTCTAAATTTTAGTGCATCTTGCCGGGGCCATAACTTCTCAACCGTAGCTCCGTTTGACACAAAATTTTACAGGGAGTTGGTTGGGATAAATCCAGTTTTCGAGGCAAAATTCCATCATCTAGTGCCCCGAAATTAGGTTCTAAAATTGCGTGCCCAATTTTTTACACTTTTTGAGCTGTTTGGATGTCAATATCTCCTAATGTATTTAGAGTTAGGACTTGAAACTTCATTTTTGTCTTATCTATTATAAGAGGGATGTGCACACCAATTTTGGGCCCCATCTGACTCATTTTCAATTTTAGGGTTTTTTTTTTAGAGAGACATCGTCATGGTGCTCACCCATAGCCAAGCCCAATCACGGGCGGATGCTATGGGGAATATCCAAGAAAGAACAAGTCATATCCATTACAATCCCAAGGATTTGGTCATACCACATTGGCGACCTAACACACAAGGCAGTCCCCTCCACACCTTAAAGGAAAGGGACTATAGGGGCACCTCTTCTAAGGGCACTCCTGTTCAGCAAAGCACTCAGCACATACCCTTCCATGAGGGTTACAGTCATAGGAGAGCTCCCTTAGATGATCGCTATGAGCGGTCACCGTGTGATGAAGCGCTAGGTCAACATAGGGTTCGACGGGAGGAACCACATCATTACACTACCCGTCCTTCACCCCCTCTAGTTGTCAGGACTACAAAGACAAATCCAGAGCACAAGGCTCCTCAGGCGGGGCAGGCCAACTCCACCCGTTCCTTTTTCATTTATGAAAGAGAGTACGAGGAAGACCTCTACCTTCATCGAGAGCAATATATAGTGCGAGAGCAATATGCCTCCACACCTACTATCTATCAGGAACACTCACTGAGGCCAAAGCCTCGAGGGAATGCTGTTACCCCCAATAGAGGGAGGTCACCTATAGAGATCTTGGATCACTACGACCGAGATAGATATCTAGAAGAGGCATCTAGGCCTTCTAGACATGAAGCAATGAGAGCTCCCTTAGATGCTCACTATGAGCGGTCATCGCGCGATGAAGTGTTAAGTCAACATAGGGTTCGATGGGAGGAACCACATGATTACATTATCCCTCCTTCACCCCCTCTAGTTGCCAGAACTACAAAGACAAATCCAGAGCACAAGGCTCTTTGGGCAGGGCGAGATAGCTTCGTCCATCCCTTTTTCACTTATGAAAGAGAGCACGAGGAAGACCTCTACCTTCCTCGAGAGCAATATACCGTGCGGGAGCAATACGCATTCGCACTTGCTATCTATCAGGACCAATCACTAAGGCCAAAGCCTCGAGAGAATGCTGCTACCCCTAACAGAGGGATGTGTCCTATAGAGATCTTGGATCACTACGACCAAGATTTTTATCTAAGAGAGGCGTCTAGGCCTTCTAGACATGAGGCGGTGGGACTAACTATCGTAGAATCTATCGAATATATCACACATCTCAAGCAACTCACGCAACTTGAGCTCGAACGACTACCGTTAGAGGAACCGTACCATATTAACGAAGAGCACCTTCAATGCCAGAAGGATGATCTGTTCCAACACACTATGCAAGAGAAGACTCCAACCCCTCACATGCATAAGACAAAATATTTTGAGTGGCACAACCCATGGGGGGAAGATAGGTCATCGCGACCTCATCAAAAGCTACCCCCAACACCTCCTAGACAGGAGCGGGAAGCTACTCTCCCGATTCCTGAAGCACCACCCCCGACGCCTCCTAGACATGAATGGGAGGCTACTCCTATAACCAATGACGGGTGCCTTCCTCAGACATCCACCCAGGCTTATGAGCCACCCTTAGAAATTCATCAAAAAGCCTCTAAGGAATCAGAGCGTGAAGAAGAGCGGGATGAACTGCCCTACCAAGGCATGGGGGGTGCCATCTGGCCACCCCTCCATAAGCCCCAAGTTCCTCAACAAGAACCAACCAAAGAGGAGGAGTTCAAATCTCCCAATACATGCAAAGCACTAGAGCACTTAGAGTTGGTAGAGGCCAAGATTTTGGAGCTCCCAAGGCCCAACTTACATAAGGCTCCTTTCGAAGAGGATCAACCTTTAACCGTAGGGCTACCTGATGATGCAGTCCTCCATGTCTCAGAATCTCCAGATTATGATGAGCTGTACTCACTAGTTGAAAGTGAAGATGAAACAGAGATAGCCCACAGCAATCACATGCGACAACATTGGCATCCCATAAAATTTGAAGAAGCATGTCAACAGATAAACATAATACTAGGGCATGAGTGGCGTGTTAACCCACCGCAGTGGGACCAAGTATTACATCCACAACTTTGGGCACACAAAGAGCAACTTCCACCAAGAGACATCATAGCAACATCAGTGTCGCGGGCGGACCCTGTCCTCATCTCTGTGCATAGGGCAGATCCATTCATGCCCATACCTCTAGAGCCAGATCCAGAGTGTAAAGACCATCAAGCTGGGGGTACCTCTATCCCCTAAAGAACCATAATTCAAACCCAAAATGCTCCAAGGATTATCGCAATCACTTGGTCACCCCAAAAAGCTCCAAGGATTATCGTAATCACTTGGTCACCCAAAAAGCTCCAAGGATTATCGCAATCACTTGGTCAAAACCAAAAAGCTCCAAGGATTATCGCAATCTCTTGGTCACTCCAAAAGCTCCAAGGATTATCGCAATCTCTTGGTCACCCAAAAATCTCCAAGGATTATCGCAATCTCTTGGTCAATCCAAAAAGCTCCAAGGATTATTGCAATCTCTTGGTCAACCCAAAAAGCTCCAAGGATTATCGCAATCTCTTGGTCAATCCAAAAAGCTCCAAGGATTATCGCAATTTCTTGGTCAACCCAAAAAGCTCCAAGGATTATCGCAATCTCTTGGTCACCCAAAAAGCTCCAAGGATTATCACAATCTCTTGGTCAATACAAAAAGCTCCAAGGATTATCGCAATCTCTTGGTCAACCCAAAAAGCTCCAACGATTATCGCAATCGCTTGGTCAAAAAAAAATCAAGAAATTCAAAAAAACAAAACAAAAAAAAAAAATCATCAAAGACAACAAAGATTAGCATCTCAATTCTAGGAATACTCAAATTCATCAAAAAAAAATTCAAATTCTCGCACCTCATCTTCACCTTCACCAAAAACAATCCATCAAAATTACAAAAATACATAGCTGCATTAAGCATTGCATCCATACATTGCATATTTGTAGTCATACGGGTCAAATACCATAGGCTGCAATAGCTCTGATAGTCCATCTTGTTCCGCATTGTCTCATATTACAAAAACAACAAAAACACCATGCATAACTTTTACCACACTACAGACAGTGGTCTAGGAATGTACCAAGATTTTCAGTGATTCAGTCATCATTTTCCTCTTTAGCCATGTAATGTATCAAGTCAGACAGATTTTACGAAGGTAGAGTCATACTTGAAATACACCTTGTTACGTAACATCCCAACACAAATCAAAACACTAAAAATTCCCAAAATTGTGTGAATGAAAGACGAAACCTGCAAAATAACCCAGGTCACCAAAAGCAAAACGGTTATCTTGCTCATCCCCCTGTGCGAATGACCCCTAGAATGCTGAGAGTTGGCAAAAGGACAAGCATCCTCCCTACCCAATTCCCTAAGAATCCCTAAAGTTCTCAACAGTTGCAAAACACAAAAATTTGCAAAATGTCAAAACTCCAAATTTGACAAAATATAGTGCACACATCAAAAGGCACAAACAACAGTGATTTTCGTCACTCCATGACCCCAATCCCTTGCTCGAAAGAAAAACAAATCAAAATAAACAGTGATCTCATCACTACAATGAGCAAGTATCCCAATACAATTGAAGAAAAGAAGGGAGTTGACCTTGAATCCCTGGAACTCTCAGCATTCTGTAGGTCATAAGGCAAGCTTCAATACCAATTCGATAACAGAAGTAAACCTCCCGCATGATGATATATCTGTCACATTAACTTGCGTACAGATCAATGTTTGCATGTGGATGAGCTAGCTTATGGCATCCTGGATTACACCGCAGATTAATCTTAGTACATACAACAAAGGAATTCGTGGAGCTAATTAGGTGATCCTCGGTACGAGTTCGGTTGAAAGCCCACCCGGCATCGGCGGTATCCTAACAAATACCACTAAATGAACTCAATTGCACACACAGGGATGTGAAATAACTTGGTCAAAAACAAGTCCGATTCATACCTTGGTCAAAAGTCTTGTAAGATAAAGTACAGTTGTGGCTAGTGAGCTAAAACCGTCTGAGTCTCAGAAAACCTTAGCTACATTTCTAAACCAACTGCGCTACTTTTCATCTTTGCAATACCATAAAAAAAAAAAAATACAAAAAAAAGAAAAACCACATGTATACATACAAAGTCATGCATCACAGCAATCGCCTAAAAACAAAATAATAGAGCTCTAAACAGTCTATGGTGCCATAGCCAAACATCACAAACCCCATTCATCCATTTCATATCTGCATATCACATATAAATCAAAACCGTTTGCATTCATCATAGCATATGCATCCATCAAAATAAATCAACATGCAACATCCATATTCATCAACCATCATGCACAAGATCAAAGAAAATCAAAACAACAAAAACAACAAATAAATGTAACACAAAAGCACAGCAATAAACATTTCCAGACACAAGTGCTCTTGCACTTAACCTCTTGGCATAGCAAAATTGATGTCAAGGTTTACATTGTCACTATCCTACTCTCGAAGAAGGCTACCATAGCCGGACCGCTCCACGAGAAGACGGATTTTTGACAATTCCATCCCCAAACGACATCACAAAAGGGTCAAAGCCCACTCAAAAACAACAAGAAAATCAAAACAACAAAAATAGCAAATATCCACAAACACAAAACCAACAATAAACATTGCCAGCCACAAGTGCTCTTGCACTTAACCTCTTGGCATAGCAAAATTGATGTCGGGGTTTGCATTGTCACTATCCTACTCTCGAAGAAGGCTACCATAGCCGGACCGCTCCACGGGAAAATGGATTGCCGACAATCCAATCACCAAATGGTGTCACAAAAACAACAAAAACAGTAAAAAATTCAACAAAAACACAACAAAACAAGGTCGGACACAAGTGCTCTCGCCCTTAGCCCTAGGCAAAGAAAATCGATGTCGAGGTCCAAATTATTGCTCTCCTAATTCCCCAAGAAGGCTATCATAGCCGGACCGCTCCACGGGAAATAAGTTTTCGATGATTTCACCTCATTATGACATCACCAAAAGGGTTAACACCCACCAAAAATAGGTCCATATGTTGGAAAAATTGCACACGCTTAACGGTAAACCCTCTAAATGCAACCTTGCACAAGTCATCTTGGGTCAAGCGACTCGTCGCTTCTCTCACGAAGGTCATTCCCTCATCAATTTGTCGCTTGAGGGGGTAGTCACACTTAGTCACCAACCAACAATCACACACCCAATTAAGGAAAATGACATGCATTCAAAGAATCATTGACAAAGACAATCACGCTCCTGCTTGGGGCGATAAACAAGCAACAATCAAATCAATCAAACACTTGGCATTTCGTAAATCATGAACACAAGGTTCCCTCTGAGGATAAAAATGCCCTTCACTTGTTCATGACTGATCAATGTCTAAGTTCAAGTCACACCTCACCAAAACAGGTTAACACTTGAAATCAAATTCCTTAGCTCGTCAAAAGCAAGGATTCAAGAATGCATGCCCTTTCCATACTTGGGGCATCAAAAGTTGGTTAGGTTACCAAGAAACCCTAATCATTAGTGCTTTGGTTATCTATTTTTGCTCAGCATCTGCGTCACCCATGGCGCTTCCCAAAAAGGGGCATCTGTAGACACCAAAACAGCACCAATCCGATTATGTGACTGCAAACACTGATCGCTTTGACAAACACAGCCCCCAGGGCAGCCCTCAGAGGTTAAACAGTGGTCTTAACCACTTTCATAGCAATTTTGTGAGGTCAAGAAGCAATTTGGCACACTTGGATACTTTGCCCAGTATTCGTCTCACCTAGGGACGAATTCAAAATAGAATCCGTCCCACCCCAGGATGAATTCTGAATCCGTCCCTGGGTGGGACGAATTCTAAGCTTAACGGGAAAAAAGGCAAATGGTGCCAAGTGGCAGCCCAGAACAGTCAGTTAAGGGCTCCTACCTTGCACGCATGTGCAAGTGGACAGAGGGGCCGTTAGAGGACCGTTACAAGAAGCATTTATCAAAGTTCAAGTCAATGGAGGACTCCCCTCCCTCATGGGAAGACAAGACTGCCACATGGCGCCTACGGCCAACACTTGGCATTGGTGCTTCCCTCCCAAAAGAGACCCCTTGGGTCTATAAAAGGTGGGACTTTTCTCACCCAAAATATACAGGTTGAAGGAGTGTTCAAGCAACGAAGTGCTGCCGAATTGAAGACTCACTTGCATCCCCCTTTGTTCACCTTCCTACATCCATCAATCTCTTTTGCAAGGGAGGTTGTTGGGTGGCCTTTGGAAGCTCAAACCTTACTCAAATCCGACGCATGGACATCTGAACCTACCAATTCGCCGACCCCCAATCCTAAAAGGTTTTGGGCCCATCCTTGGTGGATTGGCTCCAAAATCGAGGGCCAACGGTGGGAGGCCCACTTGGTTACCCCCGCACCCCCAAGTTCTAATTTTAGTTTTTGAGCACTTTAGATTATTTTTTAGATTGCATTCTGTGTTACTAGGTCTGATTAGTCTATAATTGCAATTTTGTAGCTTTTGGTCAGAGTTTAGGGTGTTTTGTATTGCTTTGTCGTTTCGCTAACTTGCAGGTGTCAAGGTCAAATTCCCGAAGGTGGAGGCCAAATTGGGAAAATCTGACCATCTGGGTCATCCCAAAATGGCCCCAATTACCTAACCCCCCTGTTTGCAGGAGTTTTGCAGGTCTCGAGATCCGACATTGGAGCAGAGAGAGGTGAAA